>RZIQ01000024.1:0-321034 GCA_003992365.1 Aureobasidium sp. P6
GTCTGATCTGCATTTACGAGAGATACAAAGTGACATGTTTTGCAGCGGAAGGTCTCAACAAGGGAAGTCGCGCGTGCCTTTTGACTGCGGTGCTCGGCTCGAATTTCTGCCGTCCGCAGACAATCCCAACCTCCTCAGATGCTGCCCTCTGGACAACAGCACATTTCGAGTCTCCGCTTCTTTGGTCTCTGAAAAGAAGACTCTGATTTGTATAGGATGAGATATTCGTGAATTCAATGGTAGTGCCAGCAACGATGACTTTCTGCTGCACACTGTGACCGTGACTGCGTTGTCGGCCGGTAAACAAGGCTACCTATTATACAGCAATGCATCTCAGAATCCAATGTGCCGATCATCCTGGGAGTCTTGCAGACCTTCTATGCAGTATGCTGAATGACCAAGTAGAACTCCATCTAGCTCAAGAAAGAATCAAGCGGATGAAGCTTGGTAGGCTGTTAGTCCATTGTGCCTGCCATTTACAACAAGTCGAGCTCTTCTGGATCTGCAAGCAAGTAAGATTCTACCGGTTACTCTCGGCATCCTTTGACATCCACATTTCACATCATTCAGTGACCATTGTCCTCGAGGTTGCGTTATCCATTTGCAAAACAACACATACTGCAGTACATCATCCAACCACATCAAGCACCGCCAAAAATGTCGAGTCCTAATCCCCTCCCTCCTCGCGGCACGAGTGGAGCCCTGTAAGCTAGACATTCGTCATCTGACATGCCAGCCCTACTAACCCACATGTCCAGCCGCCGCCAGAACGCCGGATTTGTTGCCTTTGTTGCCGTCACCGGAGGACTGTTGTGGTATCTCAGATCCCGTTCCGAAGCCCGCAAGCCCTTTGAAGAAAGACAGACGAAGATGGAGGACAAGATTGATCGTAATCCTGGTTCTACCATGGGCCGAAGCATATCGGAGAGAGACCCGACCACGCGTTGATGGAGACGTTGAAGCGACCTGAGATGACCTGATGACCGATACCCCTAAAGACGACCATGAGACGCAAGGCTAAATTATGAATAAATGCATTATGTTTGTATGAGTAAAGTGGCTGCAAGCAAAGCCTTCTAACAGCCAGTATGGCGCAATGAAGCAGAAATGTATATCCCATGCCTCCCATGGCTTCCGAGCCCAGTGTAGCCTTGAACACCTATGCTTTCCTGTTGTGATTCTAAACCAGGATATCGTGCAGAAAACCGAAACAAGCCCTCCCGCTCTGAAAACGCCATGTTCTAGAAGAAGTCGCAATAATGTTGGCTCCTAGGCCTCTTCCTTGAGACCATGTTTCTCGTACTCCTTTGTGTAGAGCGAGTCCCTGGCTTCGTAGTGGCCTTCCATTCTCCAGCGCCAGCTCTCCATGTATGGCTTGAGGTCCTCGACCTCGGGCGACCACCACTTCTCGTGCAGGCTCTTGACACCACCAAGAAGATCATCCACCTTGGGATAGTGGATGTTCCACTCGTTGCCGAGCTGTGTCCAAGGCATGTTACCGTCCCTGCGGTGGGCGTAGTTTAAGAGGTTCTGCTCGGGGAATTGAGGGTCGAATCGGTCTTTGAGCTTGAGAAGTGACATGTAGTAGTCGAACAACTCGCGCGAAGGTTGGAGGACGAAGAAGCCGGCGTTCAGGTAGTTGATGTTGGGGAAGTCATGGTGCTCCTCGGTGGGAGGGTAACCGTGGTCGCGCTTCATCTCGGGCACACCAGCAAAGCTGTATTCCAGAGGCAAAGGTCCCTCGTCGGACAGGGTTTTGGCAGGTTGGGTCAAAGTTCCGCGGACTTGAACAGCCGGGTCGTCAAAGACACCATCCAGAGGCTCGACCAGAACGGTGTCGCCATCGAGGAAGCAGATGCGCTCGAATTGTGTAAACTCCCACAGACGTAGCTTTGTCATGACATCCTGCCAGGTACTGGTCTCGGTCTTGACCCAGTCGGCCTTGATGTAGTCGGCCGCGACGACAATCGCTCCATCTTTGCGTAATCTCTGTCTCTTTTGTTCCGACACCTTGTCGGTAACCAAAACAACGAATGGAATGGACTTGTCGCGAGATGATGTCTCGGGCGCATGCAACAATTGGTATGCGAGGATGCGGGTAGCGACGAAGTAGTGGTCGTTTTCCCAGTTTTCGTCATTGTCGTCGTTTCCGGCGAGGAAAGTTGCAAAAGCGTGTTTGGCCTTTACCTTGTCGAGATTGGTAGGCTTCCAGTTGTCGTGCGAGAGGACCGGAGGCAAAACGTCCTTTGCCGTGTCGGTGATGGACTGGATGACGGCGTCGCGATGTTGGTCATATGTGCGAGGAAGAGGTGTGAAGAAAATGGACAGGAAAACGACAACTGTAACGAGGGGGATCCAGAAGGTCTTTGTGTTGCGGAAGGTCGGTCTGCGACGGAACTGGGGAAGAGGCGAAGGCGGCGGGAGGAGGTGGTCTTGGGCCATCGAGTTTGATGTCTGCCTTCAACGCCGCAGCAGCCTGCTTGTGAGCGAGTGTGGGTTAACGAGAGTCGGGTCGGGAAACGAATGTCGAAGGAATGATGGTGATTTATTGTTATTGTGCCCTCCGGCAAGGAAATTGATCAACGGCTGGGAAGGGGACAAGGTTACCAGACTAAATTATGACATGGCGGCTATCGCTCAACCCTCACCAACTACAACAAGGAACCAAATGCATACCGCCCGCCGTTGACTGCTGTCTCATTGCCGAATACGATCGCCAACTTGGCAATCTCGAACAAGTATAGATGATCTCGCGTCAGCAGATTGTAAATGATGCCAGGAGTTTACTTTGGCAAGCGGATACGAGCCACACTGTACACAGAGATACACCATCCCTTTGCTGCCGGGTCTTGGAACTGGGAAACACTCTACGATACAAGCCCGCAGCGGTTTTCAACTGGCTGGGTTATCGACAACGATTAGATTCTCCAGTGAGTTGTTCTAGATTGTCCATCTGTGAAAGTTCTGAGGGCTGTCACGTTTGACCTCTGCTTTGACATGCACTCTTCGCATGTTTATGTTCTGGATGCCATGCCGAAGGATGCCAGATTTATTTTTGTTCGGCGCTTGGCATTGTTGTCGAAGCTAGTTCCACTTAAACTCCATCCTTTTCCATTGATGCAAACGGTTGGGGAAGGGGTTTCAGGCGGCTGTGATGATCTGGAAACGATTCTCTGCTTATAACATGTATGCAAGTCACATTCATTCTGGCGACCTGAGTCCCTTGCAGCAGGTCGGTCGGTGATACTACCCTCTCCAGCTCTCAGCCAGTCTGGTTTGTCAGCTTCAAAGAGTTGCTTACAAATGAACATGTCGTGATTGTGTTGAGCAAAGCGACACTTGAACAATCTCTCGTCGGTGTTGACTGTACACAACGTGCGGCGCGGAGGATTAGGTGCTCCGACGCTGTGATGATCAATCATCAGTCGCCGTGACAGACGGCAGGACCAGATGACTGCAAGACATAAAGAAGCGGGGTCCTTGCATGTAACATTGCATTTTCGATCATCAATCAATACCATCCTTGTCAACAACCGCAATGTCTAGCTCGGGAATCAAGACTGTCTTCGGCGGCGGTGCCGTTGGCTACGGCGCTTTCAAGACCGTCGACGAGTGTCACCAAGTCTTCAAGATCCTCAAAGCTCACAATGTCGACACAATCGACACGGCTCAGCTCTACGGCCCATCCGAGCAACTTCTCGGAGAAGCAAAGGCGGGCGAGCAATTCATCATCGACACAAAGACTCCCGGAGGCTTCAACCCCCAGAACAATTCCAAAGACGTCATTCTCAAGAACGGTCACGACAGCCCCAGGAAACTCGGAACAACCGTCGACGTCTTTTATATCCACGCACCTTCCAAGAGCGAGCCCAACGCCGAGGTCCTTTCAGCTGTCCACGAGCTTCACAAGGCCGGCATTTTCAAGCGATTCGGCCTTTCCAACTTCCTAGCCAGCGACGTCCAGGCCATCTATGACTTCTGTGAGGAGAACGGCTACGTCAAGCCCACCGTGTACCAAGGCAACTACTCCCCCGTAGCCCGCCGCCAGGACACCGAACTCCTGCCCACGCTACGCAAGCTGGGCATCTCCTTTTACGCCTATAGCCCCCTCGCAGGCGGCTTCCTGACAAAAACAAAGCAGGACGTGCAGGACGGCAAGGGCCGTTTCGGCACTGAAGGCATCGGTGCAATCTACACCAACATGTACGCCAGACCACAGCTGCTGGATGCACTTGAACAGTGGGAGGTGATTTCCAACAACTCGGGTGTGCCGCGTGCTGAGCTGGCGTATCGTTGGGTCAAGTACAATTCTGCTCTGAAGAAAGAATACGGTGATGCGATCATTGTTGGCTCGAGCAGTCTCGAGCAGTTGGAACAGACGCTGGAGGGGCTCGATCGTGGTCCTTTGCCTGATGAGGTTGTTGTCAAGATTGATCATGTCTGGGAGGCCATCAAGCATGTTGCTCCTCTCGACAACTACGCGGATGGCATCAAGGCCACTTAGTCAGTCCGTACCACGTAGTCGTTTCTAATGATGATGATGCAATGTTAATCAATACTTGTTCCCTTGTCTCTGGTCCATGAAATCTCTGTAGCTGAAAACATCCGCTCGCGAGAATTGGTTTCCGTGTCGTGCCTGGAGATGTGATCAAAGGATGTCGAGAGTCAGGGTCACCTTGTTTTGCAAGATTCCAGACAACCATCGACGACATGTCTTGCTCCCATGTCATTCCTCATCGATCGGATGATCTCAAACAGACATCTTGGTAATTCGTAAGAGTCCTGCGCTAGCCTTCCAAGTCCTCACCTAACATCTCGTGTGTGTGGTGCTGGTGATTAGTCAACCCGACCTCAAAGTCTCGACTCGTAAAGGAAGAGACCTACACAAGGAACAACACAAATCCACACAATGACATCCCTTTCGTTCAACGAAAGAGAGAATTGCAAACGATTCCAAGTAGTCCCAGAGAAATTTTGAATACTTTGACTGACGTGGCAGATGAAAGATTGGTTTACAGTGGAATGATGAGTTTCTGAAGGATTTCACAGCCATTATTTCTATTGGACAACCCCCTTTCTATCGAAGGGACTCGCAATGCCGGAAGGAGAAGGTAAAGCAGGAACAGTAAAAAAAGGTGGTATCGTGCTGATAAGATATTAAAAAAGACAAACAAAACGCCGATTCTGATGCGAGGATGGGTTGGAGCAATGCATAACCGCCCGATTTCTGTTGAACAGCTTCATGCAAACCCCATCAGAATTGAATAATCAACAACGCCGATCTGGATGCGAGTCCGCAACGCTATGCATAAGCCGTGACAAAAAGAAGTAAAAAAAGGGTGTTACAGCAGATGCCCAGATGAGCATGGTCCGAAATATGGTACAGAAGAATTGAAAGGGTTCAAGACAGGGATCCGCCACGAGTAGTACAGAGAATACTAGGCTCTGTTATAGAAGGAAGTAGGTGGCAGATTGTGCTGCTGGGCCTGCGAGTACCACTGGTTTTGCGATGAAGGATTGCCTTCGAACCACTGGCTCTCGATGTATGGAAGACGACCTTGTTGACGTTCCTGAGGGCGGCCGAGTGGCTGGTAATGCATCTGTTCGCGGCCTACATTCTGAGGTTGCTGCAAAGCGCGAGAGGGTGGAGGGACAAGCAGAGTCGAGACACCACGGACTGGGCGGTAAGGACTATTGCGCTGAGCCAGGAAGAAGGATGGCGAGAGCTGGGAGACATGGGCCTGGCCTGCAGGTTGATAATGTGCGTTGGTGGGAGAGGCAGCAGTCGACGAGGGGAAAGGGCTCTGATGTCTAGACTGAGCAACAGACTGGGGAACTGAAGCGACGGCAGCGGGCGTAGAGGCATGCGAGACAGGCGGAATCGATGTTGCGGAAGTCCACGAGGTGGGAGCTTGTGTGACAGGATTCATGGAGCGGTGAGAGTAGTTGAGCGGAGGCAGTTGAGGCAGCTGGTGCGAGAGGGCCAGGCTGGGTAGGGTGACTCTTGAAACATTTTGCATGGGAGGATGAGGGGGATAGGTTGGAGCGATTCGCTTGGCAGGAGGCTCGGTGTAGCCATCAAGACTTCTCTTTCGGGAGGGTTGGCTGGCGAGGTCGGGAAGTGGAGTGAGCGAGGACGGGTACTGAGGGAATGATTGGGTGACGTGGTAGGGGGGCGAGGCGTGAGTCGAGGTAGGCGGCGAAGGGAGAGCGGGCGGGAGTTGAGGCATGGGCCTCGACGCGCGGTCGAAGAAGCTGGCAAAGCGGCCCAGTCTGCTCTGCCACTGAGCCCATTCTTCGGCCGACGTGAACAGAGCGTACTTCATGTTGCTCAGAAACTCGACCTCCATGATGTGCACCTCGGCCACCGAGATGCCAGACACGTCGGCCCACGTCTTGTTTGTGTATGTGTTGTCGTCCAAGAACTTGTTGCCCAGCATGAGTGCCACGGTGAGCAGGCGGTATTCACTGCCGGGCTTTCCCTTGACGCTCGGGTTGAGTGTCTTCAGCCGGTACACAAACAGGAGAGCGAGGATGATGACGTTCTGTGTGACCTGAGTGGTCGAGAGGATTGTCGTCACCCACTTGCGGAAGCCAGTAGTGGGTATTGCCTCGGGGACCAGCGACTGTGGCTTGTACGTGGTGCTGAGGTCGTCGGCACGGTCCAGCGTGCTGGAACTCTCGAACCAGAAAAGACATGTGATCTGATCTCGGTCAGCAAGCGCCCACACGGGTGCGAAGAGCTAACGCCTCACCTGAGCTGCCAGTTCAGCAATGCTACCCTGGCTGTTGTTGACCGATGGGGGAATCTGCAGTGAAGGAGCAATGGCGCTCAAGTGAGAGTCCCGCTTCTGATTCGGAGCATCGATGAAGTGGACGGGGTGAGGCTGGTAGACTGGACTGGGCGGTCTTGCGAAGCTGCCATCAGGCTTTGGAAGGTGCACCTGAACTTGGCTGTGGCTGTGGCTGTGGCTCTGATCGTGACTGGGCTGGTCGGGTTTGCGGTGCTCATACTTGACTTGTCCGTAGTAGCTGTTGTGCCGGGGCTGCACATGAGATGCAACGCTGTTCATGTCCGGCGGCGGGGTGAGAGGCTGCTTGGTGGAGAATGAGAGCTGACGAGCCGAGCCAGAGGGAGAGTGGATGTGATGGCCAAAGGATTGTGACGTCGACGTGTTGGAGCCGACGAAGGGATTGCGGAAGTTGATGCCTGGCGGCGGATACATGGACAGCATGAGGCAGGAGCTGAGTGTGAGTGTGAGTGTGAATGCGGGTGGAAGAAGAGTGAGTTGGAGGGTCCTAGGATGTCATTGACTGTGGTCGTCGAATGATTGCATAACCCAGGGAACAACAAGGCACGGTCGAGGCTCGTGCTATCCAGGTGGGGAGGTGTGGACGGTCAAGCAAGGAGCGATGGGTAGCGGAGGTATGTAGGAAAGAACAACAGAACAGGCAGCGACGACTTTGTCAAGGTGCAAGATGCAAACGTTATTCCATGATGGTCATGACCAGACACTCGCTGCGGAGTTTAGTGGAGGCCACCTCGTCAAGCACAGGGTACATCACGGATGCACGCAGAACAACTTGCCCAAGAAAGAGCCTTGGGATGATCATGGCGGAACGCCCGGCGGACCTGGCAAACCACAACGTTCATGAGGATTGCCCGGCGTGAAAGTGTGAATCAGAGGTTCCAGACATGGACCCAAGACCTTGACCGCAAAAAGAGGCGCAGATGCGAAAGGGAAAAAGAGGGTCAGTTAGGCCAAAACGTTGACATGGACTGCGGTCCAAGCACTGCTAGCCCGCCCGATCCTGCATTATTGCTCGTCAAGCTCTTGCGCGCACCCGGGCAGTCCGCATTAGGCCGTCTCTCTACCTAATTACTGTATCATCGTCATGCTCTTGGTGTCTCGTCAACCTCGTATGTCACTCTCGCCGTGCTAGCCCCTGGCCTGCCGCGAGATTGCTTCTCGTTGTTCTGTATCCATCAGCCCGGCCCCCGGCCCGACCATCACACATGAATCCCTCGCAAGCGTCGAAAGCAAAGAGAGAATTGTGAGACCAACCAGACCCGTCAATCATCATGCCGCTCTGCTTTGCAAGTCGCAAGCTAACTCACTCCTGATGCTGCTGCTGATGCTGCCGGTCTGCCATGCGCGCCGACGGGTATCGGCCTGACCAAGCAACCACGTAACCAACGCAGTCAAACCCCCCCATCATCGACCGTCATTTTGGCTAGATCATTAATTATTGGCTGTGCCGGATCCCACTTCTGTGAAATCCACCGCTCACGCGTCAATATTAACTTTCAAGGATAAAACCATGTATGCAACAACTTATCAGTGACCATCCTTCCTTCGCGCTCCCGATCCATACAACAACCGGCGTATATATGCTCGAACACGGGTGTGCATGACCTCCGCGGCTTGTGCGGCTTGGAGATCTCGTTCATCATGATCAAAGACAAGGGCACGCCTGCACCACAGCTGATTCGCCAATCAGCAAGCCAACCTTGGCAGCCACAAAAGGGCCGGCAAATAGTAGCAATCAAAAAGTTGCTCAGACAGAACGAAGCAAAGAAAAAAAAAACTTTACTCCGTACAAGGGCAGCATCACGGCCCCCAAGCCATCGTTACGTTAGCTGCGACTGGCGACGCAAACCGACGACGACGCTTGGCTGGCTCAGTCCGTCTCACACGGTCTTGGTACCACCACCAGCTGAAGCAAAAATTTATACTCACAGATTCCAAACTGCTGCTGCCGGCGGGCGAGCTAATTTAATCGGACCAGTCCGTATCTCAAAACCCTCCCCGCGCCTTCGTCTTGCATACTGTACATAGACCCACACTCAGCCTAGGCAACTAGTAAGCGATACGATATCCGACTTGCCCGGCGAGTTGTATGCACATTACACACACATGTCTTTGGATCCTGATGCCATGACAATTTCAATAGGTACAATCATGCCGATGATATTGACGTGTCTCCCCAATCATTATTACCGCCAGCGTTAGACTTCCGCCCCCTTCTGCTTCCAACCATGACCCACCAGGTCTAATTTGAAAAGAAGGTCTCGAGTAAGCAGCAACATCGAATCGTTCTGGATTTCATCTCCCAAAGCCGAGGGCGTGACTCTGTTCTGGTGGAAGTGGATGGCACTTGCCTATTCGTGACTGCCGCGAGCCGCGGTTTCGTTGATTACGCCTCGACTCACTTTCAAATACTGCATTGCCATTGATGCGCTTCAAGCAAGCGAAGACCATCTTTGTCTCGTCACGCATGGTGCAGATGGCACAGCACAGCACCGCAGGCAGATTTGTTACAATCACAGAGCATTCCAACTTTCCTCCAAATCGTCCGCTGGCTGTCCCACACGCGCCAGGGCTTGGATGTTAATCATTGCCTTTCCCAACCAAGCGAGGAATCTGGATCCGTCTCCTGGGACCACACCTCGTTTTCATCTGCCTTACCAAGCATGCTGCTCTAAAGAACAAACCACAAAGCCTATTAAGCGGTGACGAGTCAAATAATATCAGTTGATCGGTATCCGTAGTCCACTTTGAAGGCGTCGCATCATGTCTTGGTACCTACCAGCTGGCTCGAGCAGCATCAAACGGCTGCTTGTAAGAAGACGCCGACGCATTATCATCATCATCTTGAATCCAAGGGAACAAGCATCGCACACACGCGCGGCAGGTTTCCAAAACTTTAGGCGCCTTGCGTGACCGCTTTTGGACCTCCTTCCAGTATCGTGATCAGCAGGTTGTAACATCAGAAACCCGTTGCCACTTGTTTGCAAGTCACAAAACTGGTGGCCGCATCAGCCTTGACGGGTGGATAAGCTAATCAAGGTATGACCCTGATCAAGTTGCTGGTTCATCGCCACCTCCCGATACTGTTGAGTCGCTTGTCTGAACGATGAGATGGTGCACCGAGAAATCGTTGCATAGGTATCTGCGCAGTAATCATCAGCAGTACAACAGGTACAGTTGTTGCAACATGCCTGTCTGTACCCACCCGGCGGAATGTCCGAGACAGCAGCTGACACGATTGTCCTTGTCTACGAACAAGCCACGCAGCCCACATCATCAAAAGAGATGATAAACCTCTATCCTTGCCGCCCGTTTCGTGTTCCATGCTTGATATCGAACAACGAGGCACCTCATATCGCGATTCATGAGGCAGCAAATATCAGCGAGCCCCGAAACCGTATATCCGAAGGGCTAGCGAAAAGCACAGGTCCCGGGCAAAGGTTGTGTGTTGGACACGTATGTGGGGATGGGAAGCGCTATTCCGGATGGGTCGATTTGATTGATCTGGAAGCACGCCCTCACGAAACGCGTTCGCATCATCATCTCGGGCGAGTCGTTTGATGACCCAATCGTACATGCTTTTCCTGGATGCGGTTGGAGATTTGTGAGGTTGCGTTGCTATCACAAGTCTGTGCTTCCATCTTACACTACCCTTGCGTGTGCGTGTGTGCAATATGCGACTCCTGTTTCGTAACTCTGGATGCGAAAAGTAAGATCAGATGCAGCAACAAGGAGGTCTCTTCATCATCCAAAAAAACTCGTCATCCGCAAAAGGTGAGCGACAGCTTCGTGCAGCATCAAAGTGCAACGGTTACCGAGCATCGATACGCAGCGGATCAGGCGAATGGTCAAACGAATCGATCCCGTGTTGATCACCATTCGAATTCGTGTTTCCAAACTCCCGTGCTCGTGATGACAATAATAAATTCTCTTCCCCTTGTTGCATAGCCGCCGCTCGCCTGTGTTTGACCATTTCCAACAGCCTTCCTTCAGCTGTGACTCCACACGATTCAATCCTAAGGGACGACGCACGGCCAAGCGCAGCGGGACGGACTGAAGGAGAGCGGCGGTGGAGCGCATACCAAGCAAGGGGGGGGTCAACTTTCTAACCAAAGCAATTCCCTGAAATCTTGCTCCATCTCCCGAGAGGACGGGCGGTTGTGGATCGCGAGTCGTCTCATTAATACACCAAAAGAAAAGGAAAAAAAAG
This sequence comes from Aureobasidium sp. P6, assembly GCA_003992365.1. Lineage (NCBI taxonomy): Eukaryota > Fungi > Ascomycota > Dothideomycetes > Dothideales > Saccotheciaceae > Aureobasidium > Aureobasidium sp. P6. Next base: position 11,023 of record RZIQ01000024.1, read on the forward strand.
AGAGACCAATCAGTGCTTGTCGCGTTCCCGTTTTTTTTACTTTAGTGCCGAAGTAGTACTCTTGTTCTGGAAACTCGCTTTCTCGCCATCTGCTGGCCGTCCACCGCTTTGATGAGACTTTTTCACTTTGAGGATTTCAAAAGATCATGTGAGCTAGTTTTGGCGAGCAGCAGCAGCACCACGCGTGCCTCTCATCCCTCGCCGCCAGTTTTTACTGCTGCTCTCTTTCCACTTTCCTTTCCGTGCCGCCAAAAACCTTTTTGAACTCCCGCTTTCGAGGCTTCTCTCTTCCAAACCCTCCCCGACGACATACCTGGTTCATCAAGTTGATTCCACATCTGGCTCAGCTCTAGGATGCGAAGCCGACAAACGGCTTGCTCACAAGACAGCCTGCTCACAAAACAGCGGCATATAGTCATGCTTTTTTTTCGGCGACCGAGGCAAACGTTTTTTTGCACAAACCCACCGAAACCTCATCCGTAACGCCATCCTTTGCGAAAGGTGTGCTTTTTTTTGTTCTTGTTCTTTATGGTATGCAGCCAACCGGCGCCGACCGAGGTCCAGCAGGGCACCCCCATGTCAATAAAAAAGACCCTTTGCGCCAAAGCAGTATAGTGCCTAACCAACTCTGCTTTGTTGATGAGTTTACCGCAACCCGGCTCGCTGGGATTTGCCCAGTCTATATGATTTCCAACAGACGATACGATGCTTTCGGGGGACTTTTCTATATCGACCACGTATGAGTTCGGATGTCACCAATTTTCCATTACTAATCTTGACACCGGGCATGGCCAGAACAAGCTGTGTTTGTTGAGTCCACCGAAGGCATCATTCGATTTTGGTCGCCTTGGGTTGCTCTTCCACTTTGGTCGTCCTCTCGGTCCTAGAACCCCGTATGACCAGCGCGCCAGACGACAAAAAAAGGTTAGGTTATCATGATCATTATTTGTCCGAGAATTCGGTCCTTGAGGCGATTTTTTTTGCATCTGATCTCTTTCTTTTGAGTTGACTTTGGTTCCCTGCCCAAAGCTATTGCGGCGTCCTGCCCTACTCACAAAATGCCCAAGACGAAGAAAACGGTGCAATCGAAGGGCTTGAACATTTTATCGAGGAGGCGCATCATTATTCTCTTGGCTCTTTTGGAGGCATGCGAACAGAAGAAAAAAGAAGGAACAAAAAGAAAGCCATTAAACGTGATTCAGCCATGAGAGAAAAAACAAAAGTCTTATCAAGCGAAGAGGCGCTTTCCCGTATCCGTCCTTTTTGGGCAACGTCAACGGGGTCTTTTGTATACACATGCGCGGGACCGGGCTTTTTTGGAATCTACAATACTGGTGGCGCATGCTGTTATCCAAGATTGTGATGATGGGTGGCACTTCTCATCAATCTTTTTTTGCCAGAGATTTCAGGTAAAAGTGATTGATTCAGCATGGTAGAGAGAGGACTCCCATTTCTGACAGCCTTCCTTCAGCTGTGCGCACGACCGCGTCTTCGCGAATGCTACATAATAGTGTCTCCTCGAGTGGGGCTTGCATGGGCACGTCAGCCACATTTCTTACCAACAATCGTCGAATTCGTCCAGCTCCTGCCCGGTCTAGCAATTCGACGGCGTAGCAGGGCGAGCAAACAAAGCAAACACATCAATAGTTGTAGGTCCGGGTTTTTATTGAAAACAATTCTTTTTGTTGTTTCTGTGACCCACCCACCCACCCCAAGTCTCCTGTTGCGAAGACGCTTGGCCAACTGCGATTCAATCAGCTAGTATTGGCTCTTTTGTTCCCTTTGAACAGCTCTACATGTCGGCCATCTCATGATCAGGGTTAATATCTCCCTCGGACCGATCGATATCGTTCTCTTTGAAGACATTGGCAGCGGCGTTCGCCAACTTCTTCTTAGTGGCAGCCTCACAAGCCTTTCGGACCTTCGCCTGCATGTCGTGAGGCAATGAATCGATGAAAGCCGCCCTGTCGTTGTAGTCCTCCTTGGGGATGGTGTTGAGGTGGGACATGCATTGTTCGAGAGTCATACTGCCCGTGTTCAACTTGGCCATGCCCTCGGCAATAGCTGCTATCGCTCTGTCCTGATAGATCTTGTTGAGTCGGAGAGCGAACCATCTCTGGTGGTGTTGCGACATATTGCTGGACTTGATCATCTCTCGCTGCTTGGCCATGTAATCCTTGTCCAGAAGAGCTCTGCCCTTCCACTCTTGTTCGCATTTGTCCAAGAGCTTCTGGTGTTCGGCTGACAAAGGCTTCATGCTGAGCTTTAGTTCATCCTCGGTCATATTCCTAGGAGCACGGCTACGCTTGGTCTTCTTCTTTGACGGTTGCTCGACGACATCCTTACCGTACTTGCCTTTCTCGAGCTCCGTCTTTCCTTGGTCTGCATTCTTACGTTTCGGCGCGAACGTAACCCTGGCAGCAAAACCGTTAGCCTTGATAGACGGCTTGCCGTTGAAGAGCGCGTTGAAGGCGTCGGCGCTGTCAATGATTGTGCAATCATCGGCATTGTCGGTCGGCCAAAAAGACTCAATCACCTGTCCGAAATGATATAGCCCGGACTTCCTGAAGGTGAATAGCTTGTTGTCGCCTTTCTTCACGGCTCTGGTCCAGTCCAGGAAGTTTCCAACACAGATCTGCATGTACTTGGCTCTTGACATGAGGGCGTTGAGCCCATGCTTCTCTGCAACGAACTTGAGTCTGTCCAACCCACCCTTGTCGTCGTTGACACAGAAGCTGATGAACTGAATGTTGCCTTCTTGTCCTTGAGAACCAGCAACACTTCGGATGCGAATTTGAGGGCCATCGGCAGAGGCGAGGCCCATTCGTCTGCTCTCCATCCACAGGTGCGCGCACATACCTGTGTATGGTGTAGTGATGAAGATGTCCGCGTGTTGAATTCTGACGCCGTCCTTGGGAGGATTGTGCTCGAGCAGACCCTTCACCATTCGCAGAAGAGTATCGGCCTCTCCCATGTTCACCGTTGACGTTGTCTCCATGAAAATTTCGGAGCGGTTGCGCGATGAGTGGTCCGAAGCCACACCAAATCTGAACCAGCCCTTGTATGCAGCGCCGAACGTCTTGGTGAAGTAGTCTACCGCAGTCGTGCGAATGGCTTTGACGTCGTTGGTACTAGGGTGATCCTTCAACTTGCCATTGTAGAAGATTCGGTTCACCGGTCCAGAGATTTCCTTGTGCATTCTGAACTGCTCCTCGAGATGAACGAGCTTGATGAACTTGCCGGCCTCATCCTGGACTTTCGCCATGAACGAATTTCTTTGAAGCAAGCTAAACTCGTTCTGACCAGGCGCCATTGCACGACCTCTCTGCTGGTTAGGGTCACCAATGAAGATGGAGTGGTGCAGGTCGTTCCAGAATGGTACGACCGATGTCATGAAGTCTCCCAGTGTAGCCATAGCAGCCTCGTCGGCAATGAGGAGCTTGGGTCTGTAGTAGTTGACCAGACCTTCATGTGAAGCCGAGTTGAGCGTGACAAAGACGACGTCAACTGTCTGGAAGTAGACTGACTGCAGAAAAGCCTCGAGGTCCAAGTGCTCCTGCTTCAACTCCTTGCGTTTGGCGGATGTGAGCCTGTGGTTGACCATGAGCTCCCTCTGAATGCCTTGGTACTGACGAGCGCGGATGGCTTGAGGATGAGTCGACCCTTTCCTGGCCCAGCCAGCGATGGTCTTCGCGAAGTTGACGTGGTATTCGCGGTCACCAAACTCCATGGGAAGTACATCGGCACAAGCCATGTACTCCATGGCGTCCCACCAGTCATCGGCAATGGAACGAATTTGTCTGGTAAGCTCGTCCTCTGAAGACTCCTTCTTTGGAGCTTTCATGCGGCCACCTCTGAAACGGATAGCGTTCATGCCACCCAGGCTAGGATCGGCAACGAGCATCTTGTTGAAGATCTCATCCACAGCCAAGTTCGCAGGAGCGCAGAAGAGAATGGGATGGCGTTGTTTCCTCTTCTTTGCAAGCGAAAACATTGTTGAGATCATATCACCGGCCACTCTGGTCTTGCCTGTGCCAGCTGGGGCAATCAAGACACATGCTCCATTCTCGTCCGTTAGAAGAAGCTCGGCAACCTTTGCTTGACCAGCATTTGCCCTGCGTACGCCTCGAATGGTATTCATAAACTCCTCGTAATCCTGTTTTGTGATCGAATGAGCAAAAGGATTGCTAGGAGCATCCGAGACCTGTGGAGGAGCGTCTAGGAAGATGCGAGGAAAGTCCGGACCACCCTGACCCTTCTCACGGCTTGTACCACGAGAGGCCTCCTTGAATCCAACGTACTGGCGACCAATCGACTTGTTGTCCGATAAGAGTTGGATCGAGATATTCTTTGTCCAGCCGTCCTTGAAGTCATGGTGCAAAGTGCCAGCAGTCACAACCACGGCCGAGAAGGTGACCCAAGATGATGTGTTGAAGGTCGGAACAACTGTGCCATTGAATACCCATGTCTTGTTATCGCTGTCTTTGAACGAGATGCGCAGAGGGGTGCCCATCTCAGGAATCAAGGATTGACCGGTCAACAAAGACTCTTGGAGGTTGCAGCTGATCTGCACGGAGTACTTGCCAACCTGACCAAACATCTCATCAAACAGTCCGATCTTCTCATCTGAGGAGCCGAGACGATCCTGGATTGTGGCAGTGAGGGTGTTGACGCCGCGTGCCAATGCCAGAACGTGAGCTGTGGCCGCAGTCTTGATGTCGGGGAAGACTCCAGGGTGTTTACAAGATGTCCACTTGGATGGTGTTACTCCGACGATCTCACGCTTGTCATTACGCTGGATAGCCCATTCATTGACCAGCCAACGAGGTACGGGGGCCTCGGTCCAGATCTTGTCCAGGTCCAGCACGCTCTGATTCTTCTTGAGGAACCTCGTGTAGAACCAAAGGTTGCCGTAGATGACACACATGTTCAAACAGGATTCATAGAACCTCAGTGCGATGTCAAACTCCTCGCGGTGACTGACGGCCAGCGGACGACTAATGACGATCCATGAGTCCATGTAGATCTTTGCAATGACTGCGTCAGGGCGGGAGAAGTCATTCAGAGTGCCAGCCTTGTAGGCTTTGCGATATTCAGAGACAATACTGAGTACTTCCTGCTCGCTGATATCACCGGTGATGATAGGTCGGCGCGTCTCAAGTCGAGGGTTGGAGTTAGATCTGCCTTCAAGTTGAAGACTCAATACGACCTGGCCTATTGTCTTGTGGTTGAATGCATCAACAATCAAAGGAGATCTGGTGTCAACATAATTCGAGTTCAGTCCATCACCATAACCCCAATCCATGCAAGCCATCTTGCCGTTCTTGCCGTCCATGTCGAGGAAGCTGTTGGCAAAGATGCGAAAGCTAACGATCTTTCCGCCTTCACGCTTGACGCTAAGCTCGATCGAAGGATACTGTGTGTCAAGGAGGAACTTCATTCTGATGAAGTTCTCGGGTTCGTGTCCACCCAGTTGGCCATAAGTACGGAATTTCCATGCCTCCTCTGGATCTCCTTCCAGTTTGAGAGGATCATCGTCATCGTCCAGGAAGGACAGGCAGACGGGGGTCTTCTTGTTGAAACCATGAGCCATCTTAGGGACGTCCATCGCACGGTAGTCCTTGGTGACATTGTCAGCACGAGGATCATAACCGTATTCCGAGAAGCGCAGATTGTCTGGCATTTTCTTGGTGTACTCAATGCCTTGTCTAAGCTTTCCTTGGTGAGGAGATGTGAACTCCTCGGCAAAGACCTCCTCGAATTGAGGCTCGAGATCGGCGGCAAGAGCAGCGAGGCCGTCTTCGTGGGCCTTCTTTTCTGCCTCAGCCTTAGCCTTCTTTGCAGCTTCAGCCTGAGCCTTCTTCTCGGCCGCCTCGGCCTTTTCAGCAGCGAATTGCTTCTTCTGCTGTTCCCAGAATTTGGCCATTGTGACGTTGGGCAGCGCCGGATGATCGAAAATCCTTGGGATGTGTGATGTTGGAGGAAAGAAGGGAAAGTTGCTCATCAGCTTGGATAAAGGTTTGGCGTCACTCGTCGAAAAATGCAGGCGCAAAGCCGTGAGGTCCTTCCTTTTTTACAGATGATGCCTTGGGACGTGACCGCAGATAAACTCACTGATTTCAGAGGTCTATCAAAGTCGTCGGATATCATCTGCTACACGTAGATTGCAGAAGAGCAGGGGTAGGTCGATGACTACCAACCAAGAAGATACTATTTTTCACACCTTTTTCCAGATGAAGAGGATGCAATAGAGTAAACCACAGCTTAGTATATTGTACAGAAAGAGAAGGTGAAAGTAAACCGTTTGATACATTTGTGATCCCATCTCTAAACTCACCAGACCCTGTTCTCACCCTTGATGGCATTCTTGGCTCCCTTTGCCGTAACCCTCTTGTGATCAACCCTTCCTTGTCCGGGCGTCTTGAAGAACAGACTCGGTCCTTGACCCTCTTGGACCAAATGGCTCATGTAGCCCCTGTGGGCCGGATCTCTATAGTACTCGATGTCCTTTCTGCTCGCAGGGTCAGGCAACCTATACCGATACACGTCCCTCTTTACGTCCGTCTCTGCCTCGGCGCTCTGCAGACTGACGATCGGATGCATCTGGCCCTTCAAGATCCTGGAGATGGCGGGTTTGGTGTAATAGCGGGTGGTGACTTTTCCGCCGCAGGCTTCGACGGCCGAGATTGCAGAGGCAGAGGCGCGGGAGACGATGATTTCGACGGGGGTGGTGAGTTTGTCGGCGCTGCGGGCGAGGAGTTTGATGCCGTCCTTGACGCCGTGAATGCAGCGGGATTTGGAGAGTTCTTTGAGGGTGATGGGGAGGTTTGGGTTCAGGCGGCCAGAGTCGATCCATTGCTGCAGGCGGTTGACGTTGAGGGGTGTCATTTCGAGCGAATGCCTGTTGTTGAAGAAGCGCCCAAAAGTCAGCAAGGCTGTGGCAGAAGGCGAAGGGGATATGACAAGGAACTCACTGGTTCTCGAATCCACGCTCGCCGTGCACGACTTCTTCGGGCGTTTGACCTCCATTGAAGTTGCGCGGTACTTTTCCGTGTGCCTTTTGACCTTTGTGACCGCGTCCTGAGGTCTTGCCCTTGCCGGATGAAGGACCTCTTCCTCTTCTGATCTTCTTGTTGTAGGCGGAAGAGTTGTCCGAGAGCGAGGACAGGATGGAGGCGGATCTCTGTTGCTGGGGGGGTTGTTGTGCGCTGCGCAGGAAGGGCTGTAGCAGAGATGCGATGCTCGAGTGTGGTGCTGTGGGCCGGCAGAGCGATGCCCGTGAGAGGAGATTGAGTCGTGGCGGCATTGTTGTCGTGTCGAATACTCTTGTCTTTTCTTGACCTTGAACCGACGCCCGCACGACTTCGCGACGCTTGTCCGGCCATGGAAGGCTTTTGACCAATCAAATCCCGTGCTTTGTTATTTCTTCTTTTCTTGCCTTTTTTCTTTCCAAAGCTCTTGATGGTCTCTAAACATTCACAGACATCCAACATTTGCATCTACCGTTCATCAAGCAAACATCTTGTATTGTCAGTCTGTACTGTGCATACCTTCCTGGAGCCAGCCAGCCTAAATGACATTCTATATCTATTACCTCTTTACTCCAGCACCAAGCTCCCTCCTGTGACCAGCGTGAGCAGCAATGCCACTGCTGTAAGGATACCAGCTCCAGCCTTGTCTCCGGTCGTGATGGTGTCAGTGAACTGCTTGGGCACGCCAGAGCTACCCGTCGTTCCACCGACACCAGTACCTGCACTGGGGTCACCCTTACTTGTTCCTCCCGTCGTCGCTCCTACAGGCGCAGCAAGTTCTGTCGTGTCCACCATCATAGCCTGTATGACTGCGAGTGCCGACATTTGCTCGCCAACCCCCGAAATTCCATCCCATACTGTCGTGTTCCATTCACGGCCACAGTGTCTACCCAACGCGCCTCCTGAGCATTGTCCTGCTGCACCGGTTGCCGACTTGCGCAAGTATCCAAAGATGCGTTCGTAGAGATCCGGAACCAGTTGTGCTGTCACGACGAGCCATCGCGTGAGGAATGCTTTGAACGCAGGTTGGTCGTTGTTGCAGTTGCCCAGTGGCTCGCAGGTAACCTCGACCATGACACCTCCCATGTTTTGAGGGAAGAATCTTGGTAGTGTGGCGTTCAGAAGGCCCTCGATGCGCTCCATGTATTTTGCATCACCAGTCTGTTCTGTTCATTAGTGCCTTCCTTGGTTGCTTGCTCGATGATGCTGCAAGCACTTACGTAATTGTACAGGTATGCGTTGCCGGCAATGAGGACGCCATAGTTGTAGGTCCATTGCAGCTGACTGGCGTCCGAACAGTTGTTTTGTGTGCTTGATCCGTCGTTGACCTGCCAATGGCTGAGCTCCAGCAGCGGCGATGACTGGTACCACTCCCACGTCTTGTCTGCCCAGTCGACATACGTCTGGTTCTGTGTGTAACGTGCGAGGCGTGCAGCCAGCTGGAAGAAGCCTCCATTCGAGACCGAGTTCTTGTAGTCGAATCCAGCATTGAAGGTGAAGATCTGCCAGCGCAGCCCGCCACCACATGTTTTGGCGTCCCATCTTGATGCCTGCTCGTTGAAGACGGCTTGGGCGAGTGCCAGCCACGACGGCTGGTTGCTGCCAGGATCTTCGAACTTCAGTTCGGCTGCCGTCATGGCACTAAACGCCCAGAAGACTTGGTCATCGTTTCCCTGTGCGTCAATGTGTTAGCCAGACTGTCTCGTCATACTGCAAGTGCCAAAATTCATACCAAGGATTTGGACTGGTTGACAGGCATGTAGTCGTTGTCGTTTCCGACTTGGTGCAACAGAGCTTGCTTGACTTCGTCGTTGTACGTCGCATCGCCAGTGTAGTACCAATACTCGATCATCTCACCGAACATGGCACCCGCCTCCCACCAGTAGTACGGCGCCGGCAGGTTTCCAGGAACGTCTCCAGTCCGGTTTCCGGTATAATACGACATCAAGTCATAAGCGACTGTGCTGGCTACTGACCTGATAGAGTCTGTGTTGCTGTCAGCTCGTGCTGATCCTGTGGTATGGACATGTCGCAAGTCATACCAGGGTTGTTGACTTCAAGCTGCAGTGCCGACCCAAGCGGCGCTGTCAAGAACAGCGTGCTGAGCCATGACGAACGAGTGAATTTCATCTTGGGAAATTTGCAGATTCCCAAGACTCGAAAATCGGTATAGAAAGAGCGACTGTAGAAAGGGAAGACCAGAAGGGTAGTTCGACTTGTTGGAAGTGCCAGCCTCCGCGAATGCTGGGATTCGTGAGGTAGGGCGCAAAATAGTGGCGTCGATGATTTGGGATCCAGCCGGGCCAGCCTTCGGGGTTTAGTTGGAGGAATCTCTCACACACACTCACGATCAAGGTGTGATGACGAACCTACGCGCGCATCAAAAGAAGTCGAAACGAGGCCTTGTGCTCCCCTACCCCATTCGCTGTGTTTTTGCACAGCCTTTGATGAATATTTCGCTGTTCATTATTAACCCAGAGTCCCGCTTTTTTCAGGATTCTTTGAGCGCAGAACGGAACATGCAATGTACCGCCATTCTCCAGACTAGAGCATCGTTTCATTGGTCCGACTTGCAAATCATTCGAGCGTGTGGATTCGTGTTGATCTTGATTTTCCGACACACGCAATCAGCCATCAGTCATCAGCCAGCCCGTCTTTCCCGATGCGCGATAATCCTTCTTTTCTTTTGTTTTGCATTGATTTGGCTTTCTGCTGGCTCTGCAAGTCCGAATCTGCGACTGATGCCTGTGTTCTTCTTGGTTGAGCAGCCGTCGTGGTCGGAATAAAAATAAACATGACAGCATCACCAAACAGTCAGAAAACGCTTATCGATCTCAATCGTTGCTTAAACATCATTAGCGGGCCTTAGCATGCTTGGATTTTCCTTGGACCGTGTTCTTCAACAAACACGACTTTCACAACAACGAATCCACGAATGCTACATAGAGCCGACAGAAACGACCCGTATCAATGATCTGAACGGTGACTTGGCTTTCACGACGACGGAGCACGAAAAGAGTGTCTGATGCAAACAATTGCTATCGAGCCGACCAACTCGGGACTATTGTTTATGACATGATATTCGAGTTCAGTACTGATGGACATTGGATTGAGCTCACGCCTGAGCTGTATCAAAATTATGAGACTACTCATGGTTACTCGACCAAACAACACCAGCGCCCAAGTTGTCGATTTATCAAGTGCAAACGCCGTGCAAACCGAGGACGAAACCACAAAACGCCATGATGATCCGGAAAAGGAAAAGTCGACACTCTCTGAATGTAAGGGTGAACATATGGCAGCTGGGTATAGACTGGTGCGAATTCTGTTGTAACGAGTCATCTTCTGTCGCCTCGAAACATTCTTGTTGCCATGCGCACGACTACTCGTAGGACATTCGCCGACTGTTTTTCCAGACGTTGTTCTCGAACCCAGGCAAGAAATATCCTGGTCGAATGGCACTCATCAAATCGTGAATCATGCCGTCGTTTTTTACGCCGTCGATGCACTGCCAGCCGTCGTAACAACGAGATTGCTTGACAAGTTCGCCGGTCTGCTGTCGTGGCTCCTCCTTCCACAGGTAGACAAACTCCGGACCGGCTTGGTCAGAGGCATTGAAAGGCCTCCTGATCAATTCGTGCAACTTGATCATCGCGTCACGAACATCCTCACCATACTCTAATCGACCGTCAACTGCTGCTTGTAGCGTAGGCTGGAAGCCGTTCAGCCTTGCGTAAAACTGGTCAGCGGCTGCATCTTTCGAGCTGCATATGTCAAGGAATTCTAGACAAACAGCGGCGTGTTGCAAGTCATCGTCCGGATTGTCCAGATACAATCCGCTGGTTTGCTGTTCGTAAATTGTTTCCGCTACATGATGTAAAAGTATGACGCAACTGGAATAAGCATGAAATCTTTACACTCGTCAGTATTGTTATGAGACTCGGTGCTATACTGGGGACTCACATGCAAATCCAGCATCTCTTGATAATACCTCCCTCAATGGTGAGTCGCTTGAACAGTCTAGCAGAGTCCCGAGCAGCGGATTTTGCTTCTACTATCAAGTTGTTGAAGAGGGCGTCCTTTCCAGTCATAAAATTTCCTTGTTCGTGAATGCCTTGTAGCACTCGTCGCAGGAGCATGATTTGAGACCCGAAGTGAAGAAAGTTGATGTAATACATAGTCCTTCGCAGATCGGCAGTCATTTCAGAATTGTTTTCCAGTTCGGCAGCACGCATCTCGTTGGGCAGGTTCTGGCGCCAGTGCTGTAGATCCCTGGCCATCGTTTCCACTGAGAGTCCGGTGATGTCTTTGAAAGACACGCTGAGTCGCAACATATCAAGCTTGATGACTGCAATCTTGATCATCTCTGTCAAGATTTTGTCCTCGAGGCTGGCCTGTACCTCAGTCTCGAGATTTTTCATGTTGCGAAACTCGGTTGATAGGTGTATTCCTGACACATAACCTAAGGTTGAGGAAAGCCAGCTCTCCAGAAAGACCAAGACTCGCCAGGTTTTGCGGAGCTCCATCCATTCACTCCGATCCATATTCGGTGGGCATACATTAGCTATTGGCGGTCGTGATAAGAGATTCAGTCCCATATCTGCAAAGTGATTGTTAAAGTAAGGCAAGATAGAGTCATTTTGTCCTCTCACTTACCCACAAACGTCATAGCAACCTTCTTTTTGCTCATGATGTTGAAGATACAGAGCGTGACACATACTTTGGCCGCCCGCGAGACGCTGGCCTCGACCAGATCGTACAAGGCGAGCCTCGCTACTCTGTAGGCTTTCTGCTGCATGTCATGGCAGAGCGACTTCTCACTGTACTGTGATCCAACAGCAGCCAAGGTACACAACTCGCAGGCAGCCAGGCGGTATGCTTCCGTGTGGGTTGACTGCGAAAGAATCTCGAACTGAGATTCAACATGATGGGGACTGAAGACCTGAAAAATCTGGGCAGCTTCATCTTGAAATGCCTTGACACTTTCGCGAAGAAATTCGATGGTTGGTAGTTGCCCTTCAAGATCCGAGACGGGCTGAGTTGTGGCTGGTAGAGGGAGAACTTGGTTCGACTGGGTATCCAGGTTTGTGCTGCGTGACCGAGAAGTCCATGGGGTGTGAGCACTTTCGGTACCGGTAAGAGGAGGAGACGTGGACTCAGGGCTCAATGCATCCGGAACTTGACTATGCAAAGGATGTGGCTGGTGTTTGGACAGGGTTAGGGTGGAGAGGTGGTCGTTGTTAGCATCATTGGTGCGAAGATTCTGGAGCATGGCCTGGGCGCGGGAGGGAGAGGCGGAGCGCAAGGCTTGGATAAACTTGTGCATACGATCAGATTCTGTGAGAAGAGAGGCATTTTTCCTCTTCAGAGCGGTGAATCGAGTCTCTCCTGGATTGACGGTATATTCGCAAACGTCGTGTCCCTTGGCGACACATCGGTGACATCTAGGACGCATGCCATCACACTGTCAAGCATTTAGCAGGGTTGGCGATTGTTAGACAGATATAAGACTGAATAACACCTTTAGCTTTTTCAAGCGACATTCGTGACAAGCAGCATTAACGGTGCCGCGTCTGGATCTGCTGGATTTCAGAGGATAAGTATTTTGCAGAGGCTGCAGGACCGGAGGGTTGGGCAAGTCGACAGGCTGAGGAGCCAGGGGGCGGGCGGCTCCTAGCACTGGCGGTGACATGACTTGTAGTCGCCGGCGACCAAGGCAGGTAGAGAAGCGAGAGTTATGTGGCAGAAACAATGGAAAACGAAGGCGGAAAGGACTCCGATGGGAGTGATGTGCAGTGGTGGATACCAGATGAAGCATCCAAACGCCACCAGGGTTCAGACGTGTGCCGAGACATGCAGTCGACGAACAGCACACAACAAAACAGTGCAGCGACGACCTCGAGACTTGTGGGCAGGTCAGACCGACCTCAGGCCACACCCAACATATCCTACGTGGTAACAAGGTAATTTGGACACGGAAATTGATGGAAAAACTGAGCGGTGTCTGTTTTGGAGGCCTCTTGCTCAAAACAGAGGGCGGTCAGGGTGGGAGTCATGGATGACTCGATGTGGGGTACATGATGGAGCTTCGAGCACCTTGATATTTCGCCTCTGATCAACCACTCACACATATTGCATTCCCCTCCAGACTGCCCACATCGCCTAGACACGTCCAAACATCGACATGGCGACGAGATCCGATCGCTTCAACAAACTCTCGCCACAGGAACGCCGAGCTGGTGAATCGGTATGCTCTTTGCCACTCTGTTACATGTCCCCCAAGCACTCTTCTCACGCACTGCTCAAACGCAGGCTCTCAGCGACTTTGCCGACTACGTGCAGAAGCAGCAGGCCAAGCGCCACCACCCCCAAGACCAAGACTCGGCATACGGCACCCAGTCTGTCGTCACCACCGATGACCATGCCGAGCTCGACATTCTCGATTCTCTCAATCTTAGCGACGAACCAGCCAATGTCCGACTAAAACACTTGTTCCTCGACAAGTCTGATGATGCAGACGAGAGTCTGAGCCTCTTGACAGGCGTCGTCAATGGTCGCCTCGAAGAAGGTCACGGAGAGGCCATGTTCGATCTCGGCCTGGAGGACAATGGCGACTCGATGGCCTTTGACAAGAGCGACTGGGACTTTGCCCTTGCACGACTGAAGACCGTCACCGAATCACTAGGTGCCGACTACCGCATACTCATGACCAAGAACGTCGGCGGCGACGCCGAAGTCGACGTCAGTCCCAAAGACAAGGCATGCACCGGAAAGCTGATGATCAGGCGGCGGCCCAACTCGGTCGACCATGTCATTGAGACTCGAATAGCCGTCGTTGGCAATGTCGACGCCGGAAAGAGCACCATGCTGGGTGTGCTGGTCAAGGGCGGCCTGGACGACGGCCGTGGCAAGGCTCGTGTCAACCTGTTTCGCCACAAGCACGAGATTGAGAGTGGAAGGACGAGCTCGGTCGGCATGGAAATCATGGGCTTTGATAGCAAGGGCGATGTTGTCATGGCTTCCACTGCCGGCCGCAAGCTTTCGTGGGAGGAGATTGGCAGTCGATCGGTATGATGACGCCATGTTTTCTTGACTTGAGCGTTTGCTCTGACACCTCACAGGCCAAAGTCATCAGCTTCACCGACCTAGCTGGTCACGAACGCTATCTGCGTACCACCGTCTTTGGTATGCTCAGCAGCGAGCCCAATTACTGCCTTCTCATGGTCGCTGCCAACAATGGCTTGATAGGAATGAGCAAAGAGCATCTCGGTATCGCCCTCGCCCTCAATGTGCCCGTCATGGTCTGCATAACCAAAATCGACATTTGCCCTCCGCACATCCTACAGCAGACCATCACTCAGTTGACCAAAATCCTCAAGTCGCCCGGTGCAAGAAAGATTCCGATTTTCATCAAAAACAAAGAGGAATGCATAAACACCGCCACCCAGTTCATCAGCCAGCGCATCTGCCCCGTCTTTCAAGTGTCAAACGTCACCGGCGACTCTCTCGACCTGGTTCGCACTTTCCTCAACATCATTCCCCACCACGGCCACTATGATGCCGAAGCTCCCTTTGAGTTTCACATCAACGACACCTTCTCCGTCCCCTTCGTCGGTACCGTCGTGTCTGGCGTCGTCAAATCTGGCGTTGTCCATGCAGGCGACACCGTTCTGGTCGGCCCAGACGGGCTCGGCAATTTCACAACGACCAGCATCCGAAGCATTGAACGAAAACGAATAGCCGTCCCCGCCTGCAGTGCAGGCCAGAGCGCCAGTTTCGCTCTCAAGAAAGTCCGCAGGAAGGATGTACGCAAAGGCATGGTATGCCTGCTCAAGAACGACGACCAGCCCCCCAAAGTGCACCGCGAGTTCATTGCCGAAGTGCTGATCCTCAGTCATGCCACTACCATCAAGACCAAATACCAGGCTATGCTTCATGTTGGTCCCATCTCACAGACCTGTGCCATAATCGACATTGATCGCGCCTACATCCGCACTGGCGATCGTGCTACAGTCGCATTCCGCTTTGTGCAACGGCCCGAGTTCTTGGCTGTAGGTGACCGTATACTGTTCAGAGAAGGCAGGACGAAAGGTCTTGGAATCGTCAAAGCTGTGGGCTACGACCCCAGCAAACCACTCAATCCTGATGCTGGCAAGCAAAAGGCTGTCGCGACTGAGGCGGCCGATACTACCGCAACTATCAACACGGCATCGTAATGGCAGAGGGTTCTTGTCAGATTTGGTGCGCAGTCTTTTTCCGCAAAGGCGCTTTTTGGAAGCCAGAGCATTGGAGTTACGGATTTTACGCTTTCTCTTTAACCAATGACTCGTAAAACGAAACATGAACATTCATCGCAAACAATTGTATGCTCACTATAAATCAGCCATGATTCCCTCAAACTCGTCTTTCTTTCTATTTTGATAAATCCGACATGTCAAATCAACCGGTGGGATTACTCAGGACCCTATCTAAAATTGAGTATTGCAAACGCTGAGGAATTGACGATACTGCAGTTAACGAGACTGCATCTCTATCGCCAACCTCTCTAGGAATGACCAACACATCCAGTGGTTGATAGAGTGGGATTGGCAGTGATATCTCTGTGCCTCAGCTCATATGGCCATCCTTGGAACCTTCCTCGACATTCCCCTGTCTTGGAGATTCCGTCTCTGGCAAAGCACGATTCAGGGCGCGCTTCCTCTGGCTCGACATGGCTTTCTTGTGTCTCTTACTGTTCACATGAACGGCCCAATCGCTCTCTGTGACAGACGTCGTATCGCATACTTCACAATGCTTGCGACTCCACAGATCCGCTCTCGCACTGGTATCAGGTTTCGAAGCCGTCAACATCTCAGCCGCAAGCGGCGACACGGTCGCAGGATCCGGTAGTGGTTCTTCCTTGAGAAAAGCATCGACCAAATCCAGTCCCACGTCTGACACATCTCGCTGCCAGTTTGGCAGATCTGAACCATCGAGCATGAAGAAAGATCCCTTTGCGCCGGCCGTTTCGATGGCGTTGTTGAGTTTGATGCGGATCCATCTGATTTGACGTTTTGCGTATTGTCGTGTTCCGGCTTTGGTCTTTTCGATGGCTTGGGCGAGGAGTTTGGTGAGTTGTGCTGGTGTTGTATCGCCTTTTTGCACAGCGGCTTGGTAGTCTAGGAATTCTTTGTAGCCGATGGCGACCCAGATGCCTCTGGTCGTGTCGATCGATTCGCCATCGGCGATCCTGGCACCGTAGAAGATCGAGAGAGTGGAGACTTCATCCAGAAGACCCTGTGTCACCATTTTATCAACGCGTGCGTCGAGTCGTTTTGCGAGGATATCCGACTGTGCGCCCACCCACAGCACAAGCGTCCTCATGCGCAAACAAGATGCTTCCTGATCCTCGTCAAGGAGCACTTCTTTATTTGAAGTTTCCCTTCGCGTCCTCTGTTCCTCGTAGATGTCTGAAGCCTTTCGCCCGGTTTGCAGCCAGATCTCTAGACTGCGTTGAATCTTCCTGCGGTCATTCGGATGCCATCGATCCGCCATGACGGGATCGACTTCCCTTAGCTTCTCGAGCAACATCTCCGTAGGCTCTTCCAAAATCGCTGGCCTGTCCGCATTCTTGACCACCTCGTCATCCTGAGCTTTGTTCGCAAGCGCATCGTGGAAAAGCAGTGATTGGGTATAGTAATGCGTTCCACCGACCAGAATAGGCAGTTTCCCTCTTGCACGGATCTCGTCGATTTTGGCAAGTGCGTTTGAGACAAAGTCGCCTACAGTCCATGTCTCTTCGTTCAGACTTATACAGCCTAGGAGGTGGTGTGGTATCTGTTGCCGTTCGGACTCGGGCATTTTGTTGGTGATGATTGGGAGGCCCGAGTAGAGTTGCATTGCATCTCCGTTGATGATTTCGCCATTGTATTTGAGTGCAATGTTTACTGCGAACTAGTCTCGTGAACGCATGAGTTGGAATTTGTACTTTTCGATCTTTGATTTATTTTGACTTGTTTTTTTTTTCCTTTCTTGATTTGTATCAAGAGGATTTATATTCAGGTGGAAGAAAATTTGTCCAAAACTCACCTCTGACTTTCCTGTTCCCGTAGCACCGACTACTGCAATCAAAGGCGCACGTCCTGGCATCCTCGTCGTGCTAAAAAATCGACAAACGGTTCTTCTCAGCATCAAACCGATGTTTGACATCGATGATTTGCGCTGCGAATCGAGCAAAACAATCTTGGAGAGAATGCAGACGCCATGGAGTCATGTGACCCAACTCACATCATCTCACTTCTTTTTCTATTTCAACGATGATTCATCATCATCATATAATCTGTCAAGAATTGCAAAAGGAAAAATGGCACCTACTGAACGTCTTCCACCAAAAGTCGACGTCAAGGACCTGACGTTCGCGTTTCCGGATGGCAGTACTGGTCTCCAAAAGGTCGCTTTGGAACTGCCTCCTAACAGCAGAACCCTTTTGATCGGTGGTATGTAAATGTCTTCTTTTCAGAACGCGTCCATGCCATGTTTTTTTTTTCTCTAACCAAGAAACTTTTTCCTCACAGCCAATGGTGCCGGAAAAACCACACTACTCAGACTCTTGTCCGGAAAGCGCATGGCGCCAAAAGGAACAGTCAGCATCTCGGGCATCGACCCTTTCGCCGAAGGTCTCGAGGGCGTGACATATCTAGGCATGGAATGGACACTGAACTCCATCACTCGCACCGACATCGACGTGCCCACTTTACTGTCCTCAGTAGGCGGAGACGCCTACCCGGACCGCAGAGACGAACTCGTCAAGATCCTAGACGTCGACATGAAATGGCGCCTCCACGCCGTCTCGGACGGCGAACGAAGACGCGTGCAGTTGTGCATGGGATTGATCAGGCCCTGGACGGTTCTGCTCCTGGACGAAATCACCGTGGATCTGGACTTGCTTTCTCGCTACAATTTCCTGCAGTTTCTCAAGAGAGAGACCGAGGCGCGTCCTTGCACCATCGTGTACGCCACGCACATTCTGGATAATCTGGCCGATTGGCCTACGCATTTGGTGCACATGTCTTTGGGCAAGGTGCGACAGTGGGGTGCCATGGAGACTTTCAATGTCGAGGGCGTGCAAGGTGGCAGGTCTGGCAACAGTCTTCTGGGTGAGCTTGTGTTGCAATGGTTGCGTGAGGACCTGGAAGAGCGTGGTCCTCGCAACGGGCAGCGATCAGAGGGCAAGACATATGCCAATCTGGAAGGGAAGGGTGGTTACGGCCAGCTCAAGGCTCCTCCGCGTGATGCCTAAGCCAAACAGGTCAAGCAAATGCAATGGAGGAACTGTCACGATTCCGGATGAAAATGATGAAACCGTTTGCCAATTCAACATAGAGGCATATAATCACTAGACATAGCATACACGTCAAAGAAAGGCATTGAAACGATAAAAAAGTGCTTTTTTGATTATCATTGCGTTGATGATGTAAAAATGCAATGAGTGTAGAGAGGTCCGAAAATCTAGTTGATAGTCCTTGATACTCTGTGACTGAATTCATCCTGGTCTGTCAAACGCCGCGCTCGACAACCCTTTATCCCATAACGCCAGTCGCTGTAAAATCAAAGCTTCGACCATAAACTCGTACAAGTGGGTATAGTGTGCAGAAGACAAGAAGAATAAAAGAGAGAAAAGCATTCATCAGGCGAAAGACCAGAGCGGAGACCGAAAAGTGCTCATGAGAGGTGGAGCTGGTCGACGTCCTCGTTGAGTTCTGAGCCGTCGTAGTTATCGATCTCGATCTTGTAACCCGGAGGGCTGGCAGGGATGTCTTCGTAGAGAGGAGGCTGTTCATCCTCCCAGGCGATACCCATACCGCTGCGCTCGGTAACGTTGATGTTGAACTGTGTGCGAAGGACTCTAGCAGCACCAGTGGGAGTAGCTTGGTTGGGCTTCTTGTTCGGTGCCCATTCCTCGGCAATGACCAGCTCGAGGACCAAAACGTGGTTGATCTTGAGGCCCGAAGGGCTGTCGACGTCGCATTGAGGCTTCAAGCCGCTGTCAATTGATGCGGTAAACTCGCCCTCGAGCTGACCATCGGCAAAGTCGGTTTTCCAGCCAGACTTGAGGTCGTCGCTGCCAATGTCCCTGGTGTGTTCGTGCTGGATGCCTCTGCCTTCACCGCCGACCTTGGCCATGTGCTTGGGACATGCTGGTGAAATGAACTTCTCTTGCTCCTCAATACGCCATGTCAATTTTCTGAGGCGCCACCTGATTTGCGTGTCCTCCTTCTTGGTGGTGATGCCAGACATACGGGCATACACGGGGAAGTCACCGATGGGGTGAATGACTGAAGGTAGAGTGACGTTGAGAGTGAGGTTGGTGGGAGGGAAGATTCTGACAGAGTTCTTGTCGTTGCCAGGACGAATGGCACGGTTGATGACGACTGGGCGGGTGTACTCGACGACCTCGCCGCTGACAGTCTCGGCACGAGCGAAGAGCTTGTAGTCAATGCTGCCAATGTGTCCGTGGGTAGTAGTGGGGAGATGTCCGGGGATAAGATAGCTGAAGGGGAAGTCGTGGCTGCCGGTGGCCAGTTCTGCATTGTCGCCCAGGAAGGTCCACTCCTTGAGGTCGGTAGACTTTGAGGAGCAGTCCTTGCAGTGGTCTCCAACGGGTCGCTTGGTCGAGGTGATTGCCCTGAATGTGAGGTTGAAGGACTTGATGGCGGCGGAGGGGGTGTTGCAGACAATGAGTTGCATGCGACCAGAGAAGAGAGATCCCGAGGAATGCTGGGGGCTGTCCAAGAACAAGACGGGTGGAGACTCTACGACCATGTCGAGCTTGATGATTCTGCTGGCCTGACGACCCAGACTCGACTCGCGTCTGCCATCCTTGTCCTTCTTGTCATGAGAGTGGTGCTTGCCAAAGTGGGGGCGTCTGAGATGATCCATGCTGTCGCGACGGGAACCGTCTGATCGGACTGATGATGCGCTGCGTTTCTTTTCAGGAACGGGTCGAAGAAGAGGTGAAGGAAAATCGAATCCAAGAATACGACCGGGCATGATCAATAACGACCAGAAAACTGGCTAGCGAACTAAGTGTTTTTCTGCCAAAACGAAATTCCTGATCCGGGGTAGGCGGCCGATCGGCGTTTGTATCGTAGATCCTGCGAGGAAAGAGCTCCGGTGGAAACAAAGAACGTGGATTGATCGGAGGGAAACAAAGAGCAGGATCTCTCGTGGTTGCCAGGACTCTCGACCCTTATAAAAACTGTAGCTAGTCGGGTCTCGAAAAATTCACCATAATGGGAGAGCGTGCTTCCATTAGACTATGACTAATTTTTAGCTTTTGCAATGCGCTAACGATCATGATCGAGAAAAAGCCACTGCTCCCTTTTCGGCTTCTCCTTCTTGATCGGCTGACGTCCTGCCTCTACCCAAGCAGCCAACGCTCCCTACCCTGTGCATCGAATAGCGTGCTACCTCTGGAACATCTACGCCGAGAGTTGCTGCCAACGGCCTTCTATGGACTCTCAAAAAAAAAAAAAATGCCGTGCCCTCGCTACTACTTTGGCTACCGTTGACACGCCGCGCTGGAAGAGAATCAGACCGATCTGGAGTGCATCACGCGCCAAGCCGACACATTTTAAGCTGTCTAGCTCAGGAGCAACTGTCAATCACACGTTTCGCACCTGGCCATTGGGCATCTTTGCCGCTTTTCAGGCAAAGTACCATTCAAAGACAATTCAACGATTCTTCTGCATCTCCGCCCACATGCTGCTTTGCCCAGGTCGAATCAATCATCAATACTGCTACTTCACATCATGTCTTCTGGCATCAAGTGACCTCAATCAACAATTCCCCGCGTTGAGGCGCTGTACACCGGACGCGGAGGAGCCGCGCACTTGCATGCATGTGCAGATGACATGATTCAGATCAAGCCGAAATCGCTGTCCTGACGAAACAACTTTGGCATACCATCATGGTAGACCGCCCACAGCCATCGGAGGTGTACCGTAAATTGAGCCGACTCAATGCTACAGATTTGCTCAGGCTGACGTGAGTCCATCTCACAATGACGCGACATTGGGTATTCAAGCATTGCCATGAAACACACAATCCTGTTGTTCATCATGCCTGACGCGAGTCACTCGGTCCTTCCTCCAGTGACACACGTGGAAAACAGAATTTTCTTCCAACCAAGATCCAATCTTTCTACAGATCACCGATCTGAAGAGAACTTCTTCAGGGTAAAGAAACGGTTTGCGCCTCAGAAAAGGAGCTTTTCTTCACCGCTCATTTCCTTTTTGCTGGTATGCTTCGAAGCCGACTCGCTTCCTGAATTCGCAGGGCGTGCTTTGCAAAGTCTGGCGTGATTCGCGCAAACATTAACACCATCAAGAAGCAGGAAATAAAAAAAAATCAGGAGAGCGCGGAGTTCTTCAGCCGACGGACTTGCAGACATCAAAAGAGTTTTGAAGATCCGGAACGATGTCGCCATGGACACTATTACATAAAAATTTGACCAGGTGCCTTTTAAACAAGCAGACCAAGCAACCACCATGGTGATTTTGGGGACAACCGATTTCGCACTGGAGTCAACGGAAAAGAAAAGCACGCCATGGGAATCGCTCAGTTGGGGGACAACACGACAAGAAGATTCGCCATCTCTTGCGTTGCACTGCGCCAAATGTTACACGAGATGTAGTATCCGAACTAGGCAATTCAATACGACGTCCGTGGGTCAAAAAGTCTCGAGTCGGGCCCCGCCGCACTCCACGTTTCCCGCAATGCAAACGCCATTCGAGGAGAGAAAAACATCAAGCACGAAAAATGCTGTCAATTGACCGAAAACCAACAGGCTGCAGCTGTAGGGAGGAGCACGCATTTTGATGTGATAATAGGGCGTGATGGATCCTATGAATGTCGTGTTACGCGCTTACAACCCCCGTAGGGCGTCATCCGTCTATGGTACGCGCGATTTCTGAACGTCGCTACGAGCCTAAGAGAACATCAAGAACAAGACGTGGACTGGTCTTTCATTTGATCGTAGGATGCTGTTACTGCGACTATACGTTCTCTACCACCTCAAGCGAACATGAGGGCGTGAAGAGTCAACACGTGTGTCGTCACTGTCGTCCTTATGGCAGAATTAGATGCAAAGTTGTGAGGTCATCTTACTGGACTGTGTTTGCATGTCATCTTCAATCCACACGACTCTGCATGAGCTGGTTGTTGTGCCTGGCTACAACCTGAGCGGAAACAGCACATCAATGTGTTTGCTTATTTTTGGGATACTTGGCCGTGACTTTGAACTCAATCTTCACACACTGTGTCAGGAGAAGATTTGCACAGACACGATATATGCAAGCAGGAGCAGAAATGAGAGGATATGTGAAAAGCTTTTTGTGTGTTCATAACGGTAAGCAGCAACAAACGCCATGGCGCCCGCCATATGCTAGTAAGAGTACATACAAGATCCAAGAAGTGTTGGTCTAGGTATAGATTGATATACAAATGGTGGTGTTTCGACCACACTTTGAGAAAAAAGGACACGAAGAGCCAGAAAAGGAGAAACATGGGGTCAAGAAACCCTTGTCTACGCGTGTTGCTGAACGGGAAGATCTGCAGCAGACTTGCCAGTCATGCGCTCGTACTGAGCGTCAGTAATGACTTCGTACTTGGAGGAATCGAATGTCTCCGTGTTCTCGACAGATGGCTCGGACGGGGGCTTGCGAGCATGGCGGAGGGCAGCGTACTTGTGGCTGGTGTTACGCTTGATCAGATCCTGAGCGTGGAAAACGGCTTCCTGGTCAACAGGGGCCGCAGTGTGACGGGCGAGACCGGCATAGGCGTGTTGAACAGCGGCGGGCCACTCTGCAGCGAACTCGGCGTCCAGAGGGTTGGTCCATCGAATCACGACACCGTCGGATGTGTATTGCGGTACCTGCTGGTTGCGCTTTTTGCTCTGTTGAGCGCCAAAGGCAGGGTGGTAGAAGATCTCCGGGGGCTCGATAGCCATATCGATGGAATCAGGAGCGCGAGAGCCTTGAGCCTCTGCTTGTTTGACAGCGGTAGCTTTGGCTGCGCTGATGGACTCGTGGGCGGCGACCATCTTCTGATGCCTGAGGCGCATGTTCTTGAACTCAATGATGCTTTGGCCAATGTCCTTGAGTGACGGAGCACCCTCGGCTCGTTCCTTCTGCCTGCGCTTCATATCCTTGATAACGGCTCTCTGATCTTTGAGCGCTTGCTCGAGGATAGGCAGACCACCGTCCTCGGCCTCGTTCGCCAATGCCAACAGCTCTTCGCGAACACGGTTTTGATCTTGCTCGTGTTGTTGTTGCTTCTGGTGACCCAACTCTTCTTGGTGGCGCAATACCCAGGCCAGGTCGGCGATGGAATTTGCTTTTTGATCCATGATGATGTGTCCACGCTGCTTCTTGTCGGGCAACTTGCAGGCTTCGGGGTCAGGGTGAACCCAGTTGTGTTCGTGGAGCATGCGGAGCTCGCGCAATTTGCGGAAGGCGGACAGACCTTGGGAGGGCGAGGGGAAGGTAGCGGTAAGTAAAGGGCGCCACATGTCCTTGCGCAAGGCCGAGGGGAGGGTCTTCTTTCCGGCAAAGGTGAGTTGCTTGAGGACTTGGTTGTTCTGCAAACAGACATTGTCAGATGAATGGAACTTGAATACAGGATTGTGGTGGATTCGGCGACGCACGTTCATGGAGCGCTCCAGAGAGTAGATGACCTGATTGGTCCATATTTGATGATAGACGAAGAGGTGGCGACCATGATCGGCCAGGCGTTTGGCCAGTCGGTCGGCCTTTGTTGACGTCGACATGGTGGTATGCGATGGATGGGAGCTTCGAAGTAATTCATGGCGGCTGCTCGAACTGAAGGAAATCGTTCCCCAGGCCTGTTGCTTGGCGGGCCGCCGTTCCTTCTCCGCTTGCATGGCCGATGCACCGCTCCATCATCATCGTCACATGTTCAAACATGGCTCTCGTGCAATAGACGTCTTCAATGGCATCTTGTAGTCTTTGGTTTTCCGATTGAGTCTGTACAATGCCCGATGACGGCCATCACGCTCGCAGAGAGCGTCCGTGGCTCATTCCAAGTGTATGCCTGCTCCCACTTCTACTCCCCGCACCTTCCCTTGCAACAACACGCGCTCCTGCCTGATCCTAATTCTACTTCCCGTACCTTCCTTTGCAACAACACGCGCTCTTGCCCGATCCTAATTCTACTTTCCGTACCTTCCTTTGCAACAACACGCGCTCTTGCCCTTGCTCTGGCCCATGTTTTGACACTTCTCCATACAGAACAGGAAGGTCCGCCATCTACAAGCCATAACACTACGTAATCTGGCCTTGTCTCCCGACTCCAACCGTCCTCGTCGAGGCACAATTGACGACGATGGTCTACCTGCCACCAAAAAGTCCCCGGCCAAGATGCTCGCCTTGCGCGATGCCCAAACAAACATGATTCATTCAAAGTCGTCCGACGACCTCAGGCCTATTCATGAATCGCCCAAATCATCCTCATCCAGTCCCAACAAGCAACGCACTCCTCCTCGTCCCTCATTTGCCAAACTGCGTAGAAGAAGCACCCTTGAATGGGCTGCTTCCACCTCGCAACAACGACAACGACGCCTTCAAGATGTTTCTGCTCAGCGAATGGCCGACTTGTTCTACTCGATGCACATTCCCACTCAACAAGGTCGGTCAGTGTTGCCGCCTGTACTCTTGCCAAGCTTCAATTGACCATGCAGAAGATCCAATCTACGTCAGCGAGGTCGCTGAGAGAGCCATGAATCCAAACTTCAGAAACATCCAATTCGACTCACATGACCCTCAGCTGTCGAGGCTGGATGAATTGACCATCAAGTTCTGGGCAAAGAGCGATACCATGTCACGCTACTGCTTGTTGATAGACATGACATTGAGCATGCGTTCTCTGCAGTTTATTGGGAAAAGCGTGAGCATCTCACCATACCTCACCCAGCGCAAGCTTGGCTGACAATCCACCTACAGCTGGCGAGCTTCCACCATCCATTTCCTCCAAATTGTGTAATCTTCCACCTGACGGACGGCTTCTACACTGCATTTACCGATGCACGAGTAGAGGAACCATTGGATCCATTTCGTGAGGGTCCTGCGAAGACGACGACTGCTCGCACTCTACCTACATCCTCGTTTGACGCTCTCTTGCGACTGTCAAAACTCGACGACAGCGTTCAAGATGCTCTGGCTCTACGAAAACAATTGGCCTCTGAACTGGCGCAAGCGTTACAGAATAACAAGACTTCGCTGAGCGAAAAGACTCAACTTGCTGAGACCACCGACTTTCTCAAGACGATTGACTACGCCACTGCTACAGTGAAAAAGCAGCTGAAAGCTCTCGAACAGAAACGGGACCAGAAACGAAAAGCCTTGCAGAAGCGCAGAGAGTTGCTAGACAAAGACTCTGCATTACGAAAAGAAATCATGTCTCGGATCGAGGCCGAGAAACCCACTCTCCAGGATTTATCGTGCCGACATGCTCGAGTGAAAGCAGACATTACTCAACAACGCCGCCGCGTAACCCACGACCTCTCCAGAGTCTACCCTATAACGCCTGTCCCAAACCAGAGTCTCGCCTTTACGATCCGCGGCATGTACCTACCTAACTCGGAAGCGCTGGATAATGCAAGCGCCGAGTCTCTGGCTGCGGCTCTAGGCCACGTCAGCCATGTAGCACAACTCCTCTCCCTCTATTTGGGAGCCATACTCCCATACCCTTGTCGACCCCGCAGCAGTACATCCACAATCCTCGACCCCATATCCATCCTCACCACCGCAAACACTTCCAAAACGTCGTCTGCCACAGACGAAACAGCCGCTCGCACATTCCCTCTATTCTCGAAAGGCGCCGTGAGGTTTCGCTTCGAGTACGGAGTATTCTTACTCAACAAAAACATTGAGATTCTGCTGAGCACGCATTTCGGTGTTAGGGTGCTAGACATCAGACAGACATTGCCGAACTTGCTGTATGTGTTTTATTGCGCTACTGCTGGAGATGAAGAATTGCCCGCCAGGAAAGCTGGTGGTGTGAGGGGTCTGATGAAGATGCGAGGGCAGGCGCCAAGGGGAAGCGCTGAGAGTGAGAGATGAGACATCATACTAGTAGCGTAGACTCTTGAGGATCAGGATTACATATCACCAACCAAAGTCATGAAATGTTACGATGACCCAGAACTTTCTATCTCTTCCACCATATACTGTCTGTTCTCTTCAATCTTGCCTTGTTCGACGAGGCCAGATGCTTCACCCTTTTCTTGCAATTCGATCGCTCTTGCTGTCAGTAAGAGAAGCCTCTGCAAAGGTATCGACAGTAAATGTGAGAAATCAAGTAGCATCGAGAAGAGAAACAATGACATGAGGTTGAATGAAGTATAGAAAAGAAGATTCAAGATTTGTCCCTATAGAAAGAAAAGACCGCTCCCGATTTTTTTTTGGTTCCCCTGAATGTTTCCCAAGAATGCAAGCGAATGTGGTTTGTGTGCAAATATGTGATGTCTCTGTTTTTCCCCCTTCGGTTTCTCTCTTGTTTCTCGGATATGCTCGCTGCACAGAGACTGACAGACCAAACCAACATATTGACATGCTTCCTTGCCCCAATTCTTTTCTCTGTTTTTTTGCTTTCATATCTTTGCCTCGTCCTGAAAAGATGATAACGCCGTGTTGACCCTCTCTACATACACCGAGGTTCCTGAGCTTGATTACAGTTGCTGAATTTGCAATAGTCAAAAAGATGCATGGAGCGATTGTATAGAAGATGAAGTTTCGTCGCTTCGTGGGTCTGGTTCGTAAAAAAATCTTTCAAAAAGATGTGGTGGCAAGTATTCGCTAGCTTGATACGAGCATATGAACAGGTCGTTGTTTCGGTGTCCGATGCGGACTATGACATGGCAGTGACCGAGGAGTCGGCTCGTTGATCGGCATGCGATGCCTGTGTTTCCAGGGCACTGGCCATCACGTGTGTGACTGAAGATATGTTAGTTGTTTGACATCCGAGTTGCTCAATGGATTGCTTACCTGGCCAAACAGCTGCCTTCTCAAGCATTTGCGCAGTCATACGCAAGATTCTGCTGCCGAGACCACATCTGGACAGTCCGCTGAGTCTTTCCAGAGGCGATGGAAGACTCATTGTTTTGTTAGGATCCAGAGAATCCATCTCGTGGGCCAGCAATCTAGCTTGCATTGCCATCTTCTCCTCCATGACGGAACATATGCTCTCCATCTTGTTCAAGAGTTCTACGTCTTCTGTGTCAAGAAGCATCACAGCTGGAACTTGGCCATAATCGACATCCGTCTGGCCCAACACTCCCACGTATCGGCCGACACGCTCCTGGACGGTGGTTTCCCACTCTGCCAAGACTTGAGCACAATCGAGGAAGCAAAGAGCTGACTGGATCGGCAATTCGTGTGCAGAAGAATCTGCGAAGGTCAAGTTGCACTTTGATGAGATGACGAGCGAATCCGCTGCGTAGAAAGCTGCCTTTCGTAGATGTCGTTCGCGCTTAGAACTTTGTCCTGAAGACTGAGTCTGGCCGTACGAGCCTTGCATATAACCTGGCGAGTCTCCAGCGGAGCCGGCCGACGAACGTTCTGGAGAGCCAGTCTGCGCGATATCAATTCCAGAGGCTAGTTCCTCTGACATGGCTTCGAAATCACGTTGCCAGAACGCTTCTTTCGACCGTCCAAGGTTCACAAAGAGCCGCACGAATGCCAGGTCCAATAGAGGGATGCTATCGGCGGCCAAGGGACCTAGGCCATACGGATTCGGTCGCTGCAACTTGTGACGATCATTTGCTTTCCATGCTGCTTGCCATGCGTTCAACGCTGGTTCAATATGAGCCACCATTGATTCGGTCTCCTGCGCAGTCCACTGTCGACCAATGTGTCTGCTTCGTGTCTCCCAGATGTAGTTGTGAAGAGCATTGATCAGGACCAGGCAACCAAATGTACTCGGCCGTAGCTGACTTGTGGCTCCGTGAGCGTCACCATTGGGGCTGTAGGTGTTGTATCCAAACATGTTTTGCTGTCTTTGGTTTGCGGTCAATAGGTTGCTCAGTGCTACAGCAAAGGGTGTGGCACTGGCCTCGGCCGCGTGAGCACCCCCGCGAGAAGCCCATTCCCGGGCGCTGTCAGCTGTCCATAGCTCTTCATCACAGGGTAGAGCAAGCAGTATCTCAGAGTTTGTGATAGCCGGGGTTTGATTGTATGCGATCACAAGCAGACTAGAAAGGATGAAGATGGCAAACAGGGTTCGTTTGCGCTCCTCTGCCTCCTTCCACTTCAGCCACTGCATGTGTACATTTGTATGGCCATGGAAAGGAGATGTGCCCTCGTCCATGTGAACGTCTAGCTTTTCATCCTTGACCTCGCTATGGCCGTCGTGGTCTGCAGACGGTTGCGCCAATTCGGCAGCACGGGCGAGACTGACCAATGCCGCGCAATGATTGCTTGCAATATCGGCTGCGGTCTTGTCGCCACAATAGTGACCATAAATGACATTCAGCAGCATCGCTTGAACCAGCCACAGCGGTGTGTGCTGAGGGGAACTCTCTGAATTGAAGTATTGGCCTCCATTGACGGCTGCTGACATGTCGACTTTGCGACGCTCTTCCAGATATAGCTGAATCATCTTTTTTGCAGAGTCAAACAGTTCCTTGGATGCCTGGTGATCGTATTCGTACAAAGCGCCAATGGCAGCCATGGCCAGAATCAGGCAGCCTCCACCACCAATGACTCCGTTGTTGGAAGAGTGGGATCCAGCGCTTCGCAGATTCGTCATGTACTCGGGTGAGTCAAAAGATAGCGTGGGGATGTGCAGGAACGGCAGGTGAGGGTGGAAGAATTGAATGTAGCCATTGATGTAACGCTGCAAATCAGCGGTCGAAGGAAGGCTTGGTCCCTGAGGCCTGGGCGAAAGTGGTGAGCTGACGGATGGTTGCGAGAACTTCCTGTGACTGAAGGCGGATTGTTGCGAAAGGCTAACAAGTAATGCCTGACGGGTAGCATCTGTGATGGAATCTGTGGAGATGGAGGTCACGGAGCTCTGTCTGACACTGTCCGGTACTGATGAGGACGAGATGCTAGGACTGTCTGAATCGAAGGTGGAGAGAGACGATGGCTGAAATTGGTTGAAGTGCATGCCACTTATTGTGTCAGGAAGACCCGAGTGCATCATGAGAGCGTCGAGCTTGCTGTCAGTAGTAGAAGCATCATGCAAGTTTTGTGGAGAGATGGTGGCTATCGGAGGGTCGATAGATGGTAATCCGGTTCCTAGGATGTCCAAGTTTAATGCTCCGGGAGTCATCAAAGCCTGCATATCATTGGGATTCCACCCAGCATGGGAAACGTTAATGTGGAAAGGTGTGTCTGTCACAGTCTCGGAATAACCGCTCTGGCTGGCAGTACTGAACTGAGATGGCGATGATTGATCAATGGCGCCATTGTTAGCAGCCGTGTTGAGTTGAGGTTCCCATTCCCGCATCCAGGCAAAATCGTCCCCCTGGCCAAATAGATCGAATTGATTCATGTAGGAGTTTTGAAGGTTCACAGACTGTTGCGCCGATGAAGCTGCAAAATGCAACTGAGCAGGGTTGACTGTGTTTCCCCCCGGAGTGAATAATTGATCCAGTTCTGACGAGTGAATACCCGTGTACGCTGGCGCGGTGTGGACGTGTGTCAAAGGCTCACCAAAGTCTACATGAGAAGTGTGCGTATCAACACGAGACAAGTCGAAACCATCTTGTAAAGGCATTGCGCCGTTGGTCATCATCTGCATGTTACTGAGGTCAAGGTTTGAGGGTCGTTGTTGGGTGTTGCCCATGCTCATCCGGTGGTGTGCCATGCTAGGGTGGGTCGGCCTTTGTGTGTCTGCAGGGGCAGCGACCCCCATCATCCCAAGAGCACCTAGATCCAGATGACCAAGAGTGTTTGCTCTTGGTCTGCCACCTCCGCCAACAGCGCCGGGGCCGGCGTTGGCTATTGAGCCCTTCCTCACGCGGCCACCATTGACGGGTCCACTGGTGCTCTCGCGCCTGCTGTTCTTCGGCCGGCTGGATGAGTTGTTTGCAAAGTGTAGCTTTTGTTGATGGCGCAGAAGCAGGTCTCGACGAGCGAAACACCTCTTGCATTCCTGGCATTCGAAAGGCTTCTCCTTGGTGTGCGAACGCTCGTGTCGCTTCAGATGCTCCAACCTGGCAAACGACCTACCACATGTTCCACAAACGTGTGGTCGAGGTTTATCTGTCTTGGGGGCGGGGAACTTGGATGGCGCTTTCGGTTGTTGGCTGGAAGGACCTGGTTTTGTGTGAGCTAGCATCAATCGAGGCTCGTTGAACAGTTATACCATTAGCGACAGCAGGGTCGGCGTTTGTCGGAGAGATGCCCTCAGGCGATTGGGCCATTGTCGGAATCTCACTGAGCATTGGGTATGCTGGTTGTGAATTGTCCCAGGATGCAAGGCTCCAGGCGTGGTAATTTGGACGGAGGACTCAAGTCCGGAAGCGGAGGGCAAGGAGGACACGCAATGCAACGAGGAAACAAGCGACAAGCAAAGCAGCAGTGTAAGGTCCGGTATAGCCGGAGGTGAATGTTTTTCAGTAGATCGCACTGGACAGGCTATGGCCGTACGAGTCGAAATAGGTAGACAGGAAGAAGGAGGCCTAAGTTTGGATTCCAAGCGTGGGGCGTGCCAGAACTTCAGAAGGCCAGCGGATCCGGACGTAGGAAGAATAGATTGGTAGATTCGAGCCTGACGCTGGTAGAGTTCGGCCGGCGTAACGGGGGAACGCCTTGGTCAGGGACCTTCCAGAGCCGGATTTAGATCCGCCTCGGCTCCTACTTGCCTTCAGAAGAGATTGGCCAGGACAATCTGGGTCAATGGCAGACCCGGTGGGATAAAGCAAGAGGTTGGTCGTGAGAAGCAGGAAGGCAAGGTGTGGTGTGTGGAAGGTGCGATGCTCCTCGAACGAGCGGCGGATTAGGGAAAGCGCAGCGGCGTTGCGCAAGACTCTGGGGTCGGCAAGTTATGGGGAAAGACAGCCCCCGTTAATATTGGAACAATATGCGCTCGGTCCTTTCAATGTCTTGAGCCACAGGGATCGCTGTACATACATACAGGTGACGGCCGATGCTCGTCTGGCAATTGCTCACGGTAGAACAGCTGCTCTGACGACAACTGACAGCAGCAGCAGCGACCATGTACAGTAAGTAGGTAGCCAACGAGTAGCATGATGTGCAAGCGCTTGGACGCCTTGGCGAGTTGTGCCGCCGTGCGAACCGCCATCCCTGTCCGTCTCCATCCCTTCTAGCCTGATACTGGCCTAGTGCGCTCGAGCAGATCCGCTGGCGGAGCCTGGCGCTCGACCTGCTCATTGTTGCCGCAAATCTTTCGCTCTTCCTCCCGCGGCGTCTGCATTGTGATTATTATTTCTGCCCGTGTCGTTCGCAAACAGCTGCCTCCCTACCTGCAAATACCTGCCTACCGCCTAGCCGAATTCTGCATGTCCATTGATTGCCAGTCCATCAAAGGCACGGTCCGACTCTCATCACGTCGATCCGGGCCAGTTGAAAGCGACCATGATCCTAGCCGTCATGCCATCTAGCTTAACAGAGTGCTGACGTTGATGCTGTACTCTGGGAGCCACTATGATCCAACCTATTTTGCGCAAAATTGCCCGCAGCAGCTGACCGCTTCGACACGTTGTGTGGATCGCGCACTAACAGACAAGAATCCTTGTATCACCTCTACTCTATCTCCTACTTCGATTCCAGACTCGCATTCGGTGTGCCCGTGGTGCTTGCCAAAGCATAAATCCATGGTCAAGGGGATATCCCAGACCTTAGGAGCAGGCCGTTACCATTCTGGCCGCCGAGGCCAGCAAAACCCTGAAGGGTCTTCATGCAGGTGCAAAGATACTTGGAGACACTCCGATGTTTATCGAGCTGTTTCTGTGACCAATGTTGTGGGGCGATCTGTGCGGTGTTCTAAGGTACAAGTTTCGTAGCGTGTACACGTTTCCCAGCATCCCAATAGGCTGTACGAACCAGGTCAAGGCGAGCTCATACCTTTCGCCAAGTTCCACGGCTTGTCTCTTTTGCACAAACGCAGGTGATCTCAGGCCAAGCAAGCGCGTTGTTTCTCTGAAACGTCATCCACTTTCAGAGAGGGAACCGGAGACGAAATAGTTGCAGGATGCCGCTCGGCAGCATCCGGACTTGTGTCTCTGGTTTGGATGCCATACTTTTTTGTGGTTCTCGTCAAACCATGGTTAAGTATTTCTGTCAATCTTCGTTGGAGATCGTCCATCAGCTCAGCCTCTACGACGTAAACCCACCTCGTAGCTCGCCATGTGGGAGCAATAATGATACCCTAAGGAGTTTGTCAGCAAGCTAAGCGGAGCCAAATCAGCGCCAAAACATGGAGAATATGGGGCCGTCTGGGGGCGCAATGTCACGCGCCCGGCTTTGCACGATTCATGCGTCTACACTTGCGTTTTTATGGACAAGGGAGCAAGCATCACCTAGCCACGCCACGCTCCGTGTGCCTCGTCATTCCGAGGCAGCACCTTCCTTGTTCAGATTCCTCTCCGGCTGCCAGCAAGCCCTGCCTTTGGATGTGTGAGCCTTGGTTGGTTAGAGAAACACTTTTCATTTGTGTATTGGATGATTTTCATGGCACAGATCTTTTGCCAATGTTTCTAGCATGCTGTTGATCCGATCCGTGTGGAGGTGGCTGAGCGCCTGCTTGATCTCGAGTCCTCCGAGCCACTTTTGACGTCTGCAAGTACAGCATGAGAACGATGCCGCTCATGGCCATCCAGCAAACTCTCGCGCGGCTTGTATGTCATGCACATCGCAATCTCTCTCTTCGAAGAAATCTATTTAC
Organism: Aureobasidium sp. P6; assembly: GCA_003992365.1. Classification (NCBI taxonomy): domain Eukaryota; kingdom Fungi; phylum Ascomycota; class Dothideomycetes; order Dothideales; family Saccotheciaceae; genus Aureobasidium; species Aureobasidium sp. P6. The sequence continues at coordinate 43,962 of RZIQ01000024.1, forward strand.
CAGGTCGGGTCGTCCTCGACAGCCACGTAACTGTTATCTACTTCGACACTTTATAGTTGGGACCTGCGCGAGCTCTTTCTCCATAGTCTGACGTCCCTGCATCTTTCACAGGGTTATCATAACAGAGTGAAAGGAGACTTGGTAGATACATCAAGACCCGTATATGGTTGTTTAGCCGAATGCGCATACGACTAATCCATGCCGCTCAGCCGGGGGCGTTTTGACATGGCACTGTCTTCGTTCAAAATCGAGATCCACTCCTCCATTGACCTCGCAAATTTGCTCCCGAACGAAGTATCCTCGCGGTATCTGCTGCTCCTTTTCTTTGTTTTTTAGTCCAATCACAGAGGTTCAGATATATTGCAGAGTCCAATCATTCCGCGTCGGCAAATGCCTGGCTTATTACCATGTGTAAGACCAGAACCCCAGGAAATAGCGCACTAAACCAGCTGCTTCACTACTGCAATGCATCCCACTTCGCGTTGTGTCACCAGCGGAGATCATCGCCCACACTAGCTCTGCGAGGCATCGCTTTCTGCGTATCCATCGGTTTACCCTATCGAGGAAGCAATAATGCATACTGTATGAGAATGCCACTATGCAGCTCTCATGAGAACATAGCGTACAGGCGAACCACGATACCACGAGTCGCCTCCGATCCACAAGCATGCTGTTGTACACGAACTCTCGGCATAGAGCAACATACAGCTCGACAGCTGTATCATCGTACGCCCAACTCGGATTCCATCATCCGGCCATGACCTTGGCGCATGCACAAGCGCTTCAGCATGCCACATTTGCACCCTGCAGCAACTGTAGAATTGCTGGCAGGCCCTAAGCCGCAAAACAAGCTGATATATGACACGAATTGGCCGACGGACTTGCAATCGAATCGATGTTAAAGCCAAGTAGTACGCCGCCGTCTCTACAGCACTTTACTTCAATCATACGAGCAGCGAAAAGGACACCCATGTGGCCGGAAACGCCTGCCCGCGTGAGAGAAAGACACAACCTCAGGCAACACTTGGTCCCACAGTATGACCGACATACCTGCGAACGTGGTCCCGACGGAATTACCAGCCAATGGCCTACGAGTCCAGCAGTAGAGCAACAGTCTCGCAAAGAGCCATGCATGAATCGGTAAGTCGGCCTTTAACTTGAATAGTTGCATGCGCCTCTCGCGTACCGGAGGCAGGCCTTTCCCATTGCTGGGCGTGCGACCTCCTGCCTCGGTCAGCGCTACTTGCAGTGGTTAGATGCGCAGTCGGCCATGCCGCCGAACTTTTGCTTTGACAGATGTTTGTTGCGCGCACGCAAGTCAATTGAAGAAGACCTGCCGGGGAAATAAGACATCTGGTCTTGGATTCATTTGTGAAGTTTGAGCGTTAATTACTTCTGTTGGGTCAAGCGAAAGATCGTCTGTGGATTCTTCTTCGATCGACAGAACGACATCTCGGAAGATTTGTCGCACTCCTTGGGGACAAGATTGCCAAAAACAGAGAAGCAAAAGCAAAGCTGCTACGCTGGGTCGAACAACGGACCTTAGGATAACTGCAGAGACTGCAATCCCACGCTCTACCACTGAGCTACAGCAGCTTCATGAGAATGGCACTGTTTGAAGAAAATACATATTGCAATAAATTCCAGGCTATGCAGCGGACCATGGTCAAGGCATCCTCATCCTGCCCGGTATCGACAGCACACCTCATCCGGAACTCATCAAGCAAACACTGACAACTCACTGGCTCCCACGGGCATGGCCAGCGTGGCGCAGCACTCTGTGAAAGATCATCCCTCCCAGACAGGCAGCTGGACTGCAAGAGCCCTCCACCAACACGGAACAGGTGCCGAAGAAAGTTGAGGCTTCAATCCCGTCAAGATCGTGGTCACTCCGTAGCTCGCTTGGTGATCAAAATTAACCGGAGTGACGCAGGAGGAGTGAGACTCGACAAAGCTGTGGCACGCAAACCGCTCTGTCGCATATGTGGAAGATGTTCTGGAGGCTGTTGACACAGCCGGTCTTTGGGTGGCATCGGCTTTCTTAATCCACATTTGGTGCTACTACGGAAAGTTTTCCGCATAGCATCTGCCACCTACGGCATAGCTGCTCGTAAATGCATCATGCGCTGTTGTGACCAAGACGATGAGAAATAGCAGGAGTTCAAGCCGTTTCTAGGCTCGATTCAACCGAGGTTTCGTAGCGTTTGGGGGGTCCTGAAATTGTATGCAAACAACATCGCGGGGAGGAGGGCGTGTTAGTGGGGCACAGGAGTGGGCATGTGGGCGAAACAGTTTGTCACTTGCTAGACAAACCGCTTTGATGTTCTCCGACGACATTTCATTAACATATTCACGCATTATACATGTCAAATAGGTAGCTGTGGTAAGTCCCTTGACTGCTAAATGGTTATCGCTGGAAAAAAAGAAACGAAGTACAGATCCACATATTACGGGAGAGTGCGCACGCCCAACGAGGCCAAATGACGCTTATCTCTATCTTCAGGACGCCTTATCGCGGCCAACAGCAACGAGTCTGGCCCATGTGACACACCCTCCTGCTGGGCATCGAAGCCGTCCTTGTCCTCTATCAGCGGGTTTGGCTGTTCTCTTGGTGTGTCGGTCTCCAGCGTACCCGTCTTGTGAGCGTCTATCGTCCGTATCTCGTGCTTTCGTTATGGATTCGTATCAAGTCATCTTCCACATGTTGATCACCTATCGTCAAACCTACTCGTGACTCCTCTTCTTATCTCACATCTATTCTGATTTCCTACTTTCTTCATTACTTGCCAACCTACACACTTTCTCAGCATCTATCGTCGCGGCGTCGACATCTCCCTACGACTATGTCATGGCAGGCACTAACCTTTCAGCCTGAACTTCCGCCTCACTGCACCCCGACAAATGATTTGCTAACTCGATTCTCGTCGACATTCCATACCTGCGTTCCGACGCCGCTGGCATTCATCTCAACAACACTGGGCTTCCTTTCGATTGTCTCATGGCTCTTCGCACAGATGCCACAAATTTACAAGAACTACACCATCAAGAGCACATCTGGTCTATCGATATTTTTCCTGGTAGAATGGTGTGCTGGAGATGTCAGTAACCTGCTTGGTGCGATATTCACTAAGCAGGCGACATGGCAAATGATAGTAGCGGGCTATTACTGTCTGGTTGACTTCATGCTGGTCGCTCAGTGGATCTGGTATGAGCGACTTCGACACGGCTATAGAATTCGCCAGGTGTGGCCTAGCAGGGACGGTGACGACCACTCGGGCAGAAACCACGAAATGGTCATCGAAGGCATGCCTGCAATGAGTCGTGAGAATACGTTCGAGAGGAACGAGAGTCCCGAAAGAAAGAGCTCGGCCAAGGACATCAACACAGCAGGTAACGGCAAAGCGAATATGTGGCGTATGCCGGTGTTCGGAGAGACCAACGAGAAGTATGGCTCTAAGAGTCCACGTACAATCAACCGGATCCAGGCTTCTTCCTCGTTCCAGTCACCATCACCTCGTACCGTACTACTATTGGCCTGCTTGATCTCTCTTGCTCAAGCATCACCAGTAAAACCGTCTATTCACCATGACCACGAGCCTGTCGCACGAGTTCCGATTCTCGAGGCCGCCGGTACTGTCCTGTCCTGGCTATCTACTCTCCTGTATCTAGGCAGCCGCCTGCCTCAACTCTACAAGAACTGGGCCAGGAAATCAACAGCAGGACTCAGTGCCCATCTTTTCATTGCCGCTTTCTTCGGCAACCTGTTCTACAGCAGCAGCATGCTGACAAACCCCAACCTCTGGGCAGACGCTCCTGCTCATGGTCTTCACGGCTGGGTGGAAAACACGCCTAATGTGCGCTATGACTGGCTCATTCGCGCTCTTCCATTCTGGCTGGGTGCTGCTGGCGTGCTCGTCATGGATGGAGCTGTTGGCGTCCAGTTCCTCATGTACGGCGAGAGTGCAGACTCGAAGGTCGTTGTGCTGGAAGAAGCTGGCCGTGAGCAGTGGCGCTGGCGTAGAGTCAGCGGCTGGATGCGTGGTTGGGTTCCGAGTATTGGTGAGCCTGTTGTCAGATCAGAAGAAGGAGGCGAGGGAGATTCTTTGCTTCCTCATACAGTGACTCGGGATTATGGAGCTGCTTCTAGAGCATGATATACGATGGGCGAGGAACGACTGGCTGATTGTGGTCGGATACATGATGACATACATGAGATTACGTAGAGCTGCATTGCAGTTGGTGCGTTGCTTGGGCATTTCTATGGCGTTCTGAGGTATATGGCATTTGGTTTGAGGGAGCAGCAGTAAGGCGGGTATGGTTGATGACCTGCATACGACATGGCCTACATATACCAATATTAATGACGGAGAACGATTCACACATACCCTTTGCTCTGTCTATGTTGTGTGCCTGTCAGTGGACCTGGTCCTCTTGTTTTTCTTTTCACCCATAGGAAGGTTTCGTACTCTATACTGTCAGCTCACTGTTTAATAGCAGACGAGGACAACTCAGAGGAGATGTGATCTTTGGATCGTGTTATTGCGCTAACTGCACCAAGCAGCAAAGATCGATAGAAAGATCGAATGACGAAATGCCACGCATTTCGCTCATTGTGCAGTTGATATACGTTAGATTATGACAATCGTGTTATGGCAAGATAGTTGGGCGACCCTGGTGCAAGCTGACATATGCAAGACCACGCGCCAATCAAAGGATCACGAAGGGGCAGAGTCGACTATCGAGAGTTGATTATAAGCATTTGCAGCGTTCTCTGAATATCAAAATCATGTGAAAAGATATCCGAGTCGGCACAGCGACTGAAAGTCGCAAGATAGGGTGAAGATGACGAAGTGGATGGTGACAAAGGCAACAAGTACTGTCACATGACACTCTCCGAGCATGACCTACACAGGTACTGTAGGGTCATTCACATCTTCCTGTTGCCCGAGTGAGTCAATGGACTTGCTGCTGCCCAAAACAAGACGGGTCCACGCAACTCACAAGAGAGAGACGGAGAGACGCAAAGTCACACCAAAGCACTCTCAGACCATGGCAAGTCGCACAAGCAATAAAAAGCAAGTCGAGGCTAGACCTTCCAGAGCACCTGGATGGGCAGGCTTATCTATGAGCAAGCTTATCGCAAGCCCCGACGCGACAGATCCAAGTAGCGCGCACGTCTGTATCTGTTGATGGGAGTAGCGGTGACTCGGAGACTGAGCAGACAAAAGAAAAGCCGTGGCAAACAAGGGCAAGATTGGAAGAAAGCAGGGTGAAACGTGCTGAGGTTGTGACCAAAAAAGTCGTGGTCTTGTGCCAGAAGCGGGTCTGCGGCGACGATCAACGTGCTCTTGTCGCGCTTGATGAGAGTGTGAGAGGCAGTTGCTCTCACGCAACTCCTACTCTTCCTACAACACATCCCATCTGCACCTTGTGAATAACCACTGTTACATCTATTGCCTCGCCGCTTGCTGTCTCTTTGCATTCTTTTCCAGCCTGCCCGCTCCGTGTCGATATCGTGCTCCCCCGTTCGCCAGGTCACCACTGCGGCACCGTTCGAGAGACAAGCTTCACTGCCTACTGACTCAACTGCCATCTGACACCAACCCGCTCTCGCCTTGATCTCTGGCTATCTTGGTCCTGCTGTCCCTTCTGCACTCGCAGCCCTCGACGAACATCGACGAACAACTCTCGAGCGATACCAGTGCACGCCGCCCCTCAAAAGAGTCCGATCCATCAGTTTTCGCCCCTCCGTCGAACACCGCTCCCCCTCCCCACTGCGACCCCTCGAACCGTCGACTCGGCAACACATCGATGCATTGCTAGCCGCCTTGCGCCAGGCTACCCAGTTCAAACACTGCTCTGCCGAGCTACATCAGCATGGCCACACATCGTACATCCTCTGGCCACAGTCGCCGCGAGGCCCCAGTCGTTGAAGTCTCGGTCGGTGACTTCATCCGCAAGAACGAGATTGGCAAGGGTAGTTTTGCTACTGTCTACCTGGCATCCCACAGAGTATGTCGCGCGGTTCCGCCTTGTGACACGCTTGGTTGGCTAACTCGAACACAGAAAAGGAAGTCGTATGCTGCCATCAAATCAGTCGTCACCGGAAAGCTCACTGGCAAGTTGAGGGAGAATCTCAACTCCGAAATCAACATTCTGAGGAAGCTGCAACATCCTCACATTGTTGCCTTGTTCGAGTGCGTCGATACCCCACAGCATATCCACCTTGTCATGGAGTATTGCCAGATGTCGGATCTGGCTGCTTTCATGAAGGGTAGAGCCCGCATCGCCGAACTACCCGAGACACGCGACATCTTTGACCGATACCCAAACGCGGCCAACGGTGGCCTTAACGAGGTCCTGGCACGCCATTTTCTCAAGCAGATTGCAAGTGCACTCCAGTACCTGCGCAAATACAACCTGATCCATCGCGACATCAAACCACAAAACTTGCTACTCAATCCGCCTCCAACGTACATGCAGCAGCAAAGGCCAGAAGATGTGCCTTTGGCAGCAAGCGAGAATTCCCTTATTCCTGCTGTTGGCGTGGCCTCTTTGCCAATGTTGAAGCTTGCCGACTTCGGATTTGCTCGCCACCTTGCTAGTACCTCGCTGGCCGAGACTCTCTGTGGCTCTCCTTTATACATGGCTCCAGAGATTTTGGCCTATCAGAAGTATGACGCCAAAGCAGACTTATGGTCTGTAGGTACTGTGGCCTATGAGATGGTAGCTGGAAGACCTCCTTTCAAAGCTACAAATCATGTCGAGCTACTCCGCAGGATTGACCAAGCGCAGGACGTCATTCAATTCCCTGCCGGCTTGCTCGTGTCACGGGAATTCAAAGACACAATCAAATCTCTGTTGAAGAGACAACCCACCCAGCGTGTCAGCTTCGAGAGATTCTTTACAAGCTCGACCATCGTCGGCGATATTCCAGGACTTGTGGATGAGGACAAACCTCGCGTCGCAGATACATCTGAGCCCGATATTGCCATGTCTGCGCTGAGCCTTCGATTGCAAAAGCAATCCATCAACAGCCCGGAGCAAGAGCTCGACGTTGTCGGTACTGGTCGAGCCGTCCGTGACCCCCCTTCTCCCATGACCAAAAAGCTCGCATCTGCCAATGCCTCGCCAAGTGTTGAGCCAACCAAGAGGCCCGAGATGCCAATCTATCGCCGTCAAACTGCAGCACCTGTGACATCCACGGCCCCAGTAGATGCCAAGCGCTATATCGCTCCCGTAGAACCAAAAAGACCGCCCCTCGTCCCGACTGCAACAGCTCCCTCACGTCAAGAACTACAGAGCGCGGCTTCTCCCAACGCAGGTAGGTCTAGCAATCCACGCTATGTCCCTTCGCCCGGTTCCTCGGCTCCACAAACATCACCCATGCGCGACAGAATCTCTCGTGAATCACGAGACACGAGCACAGCCCATGATTTGACTTTCGAGAAGGAGTATGTCATGGTTGAGAAGAAGGCCGTCGAAGTGAACGCTTTTGCCGATGAACTTGCAGACCGCAACCGACAGCCCGAAAACTACACAGGTGGGATGGTGCGACGTGCAACGGCACAAGGCCTGCCTGGTGCTAATGTCGTATCCAATGCATTGCAAGCAGTGTCCGGCAAGCAAGGCGGTGCGCTCCAAGGTCGTCGTACGTCCTTCGAACGCCGTCAAGCTCCCACTCCGACGGACTACTTGTCGAGAGCTTTGAGCGCAGCCAACACACGCATACGTCAGGTGATTGGTGGCTCTCCCACTTACATGCCTGGAATCTCGCCGCCTCAAGGATATGCTGGCTTTCCCGCATCTTCGGCGCCGCCTTTACCTTTGATGATCAGCGATGGCAGAAGCTCTCCAAGCCATGTCGATGAAGATACAAGAATGCTTCAGCTCGTCGAAGAAGGCGCCACCCGCAGCGACGTCGTATACGGCTTCGCAGAAGTCAAGTATCGGCAATTACTTCCTGCGACGCCCTCTTCGGAGGACAGGACCGCTATCCGTCAAATCAGTGCCTTGGAGCAGCCACACAGGACTGACGATCGCGCTGCTGATCAAGACCTAACTCAAGTCGCTATCGTGGCAGTCGCGGAGGAAGCATTCGTCCTATATGTCAAGGCTCTGGCAATTTTGGTCAAGACTATCAATCTTGTGAAGTACTGGTGGGATCGCCAACGCAGAGCCGAGACTCCACCAGGATCTCTTCCATCAAGGCTCGGTGAGACCAGGCAAAGCTCTTCCGAAATCAGCAAGAAGATGAATAACGTTGTGCAATGGGCTCGCAACCGCTTCAACGAAAGTCTCGAGAAATCGGAAGTGGTCGGACGCCGATTGATTGAAGCCCAAAAGCAGCTTCCCGCTAGCCATCCAGGTCATCCTGACAACCACGGTCAACTACAATCATCAGGATCCGGCAACACCCTTAGCGCTGCTGTCGATCAAATCCAGCTGACTAGCGGAGTCACAGCTGAGAAGCTCATGTTTGACCGCGCTGTCGAGATGAGTCGTGCTGCTGCTGTCAACGAGCTTGTTGGTGTTGATTTTGGTGGTTGCGAGCTCAGTTATATTACATCGATCATGCTGTTGGAGGCCGTCTTGGAGAATGACGATGAGCCCTTGCTCTCGAAGCAAAGTGCGAACAAGAACAGAGGAGGCAATGCGACAATCAACGGCATGGAGTCTGAAGATCGTGATGCAGTCCTCAAATGTAAGTCAAATGAAGGGATTGGATTCTTGTCAAAGCATACTGACATTTGACGTGTAGTGATCGAAGGCACACGAGGGAGACTTGATGGTCTTCGCCGCAAGCTCAAGCAACAAATGCAGCCCAGACAGCCTACTCCAGCATCTACTTCCAGGCCCATGGCCAGAACATCTTCATCGCCAGGCACAGCAATGGGCACACCCCCAAGATGAGCAATCAGATATAGACTCCGGTTCGCCGAACATGAACCTTTTTTCACGCAAGCTATGAATCATGGGAGTATATTTTGGCCTTTTTTTTCCTTTCTCTTTCTTTTTCCTTCTGGAGATTTACATATAATTGGGCTGGGCGCAACATGGAAGGGACATCAGGTCGGTGATGATACACACTGCGGGCGTTTGTTTCTGCAAACTGAGCTTTGCATCGAATTTTATCGTGCTGATTTTCAAGGTGACGCAAACAAGGGACGCGCAGGTCAGAAACACAGGCGTATTAAACAATGGAACGCCTCACAACAGATGGCAAAGGCACACATTCTTTCCTTTCGATCAGACAGACATAGGAGAAGGGTTTCTGGAGCACAGGGCAATTCGGATTATCATACTTTAGCAGAGGAGACCTAAACACGAATTTGTTACAAGATTGCTTTTGGATGGAGGTTGTGCCGTTGCTGCCACGTAAAGAGGAACTTGCGATACGCGGCCAATGCGTAGATGCTCGTATACAGATTGCTGCGCCAGCCGATTGGCTCGTGCCCCCATCTCATGGCAGAGCAGTGCCCAGGCTTTGTGACAGTAGAGGTTCATCGTTGCAGAGAAGAGAGTTTACAATGCGAATTGGTGGGTTGCTAAAAATGGGGATTGCCCGCAGATCGAGAATGCATTGGAAGCAGGAGGTTGAGGCATGATCCAGGGTCCATGAACTGCCAAGGGGAGCGCGACGGGGGTGTTTCAACTTTGGAGAGTCCGTCTGAGCTCAATCTCAATCTCTTGCTTGTCAACCTAATCGACTTGTTCCGTTGACGGGCCTTGTCGCTTCCTCCAGCAGGCTTCTTACCCCGTTCCTTCCTTCGCCTTGCCGCTCCATCTCGGTCGACCTTGGACTTTTGCCGCGATAGCCATCAACACGACCGTTTCTGGGGAAGGCCCTTGATTACAGTACCTCCGACACCTTTTGGCCCTTTCGTCTGAGTGAAGCAGCTTCTGGCCGACAAGCGTTCGCCATGACGAGCTTCGCCAACTCTTTCTGGTCATCGGACCAGAGTTATGCAGGAGGCACGATCACGCTCGATCAACACACTTGTCGGCTCGCGCTAACCCGCCCGCAGGATTGGGAGTCCTCTTTGGCAAGCTCCAGCAGGGCGTGCAAGAAAACCAGCAGGTCCTGACAGTCGCGCGCATGCGAGCCGAAGCCGAGGACCTGTACGGTCAACGCCTGGGCGACATCGATGCAGCCACCCTGAAAGTCGAGGGTGGCTTCCAGAAAGATGACGGTGCCAGCGTCAAGAAGGTGCGTGTCAGAGAGTCGTTTCTCATATGCATAGCGGTGACTCTTGCTCACAAACACAGGCATTTGAGGGAATGCGCTCCGAGATGGGCGAGGCAGCCAAAAACCACCGCAAGATAGCGTCCAACATTCGCGAGCTCGTTGTTAGCCCCTTCGCCCGCTGGTGTGATGCGCACGCTGCCCGAGTCCAGAACTCACAGGACGACCTACAAGCACGTATCAAAGCCCACGATCGCCAGGCCGACCACGTCCGTACCTACCGCAGCCAATACTACAACAAGTGCCGTCGCGTCGAGGATCTCGACGAAGAAGAGAAGCTGGCCTTCCAAGACCCACAAAGCGACGCTGCCCAGAGCCCCAAACCTGCCTCGCAGATTCCTGTCGTCAAACTCTCCGAGCCCGAAGAAGAAGACGAGCCCGAACCCATCGATATCGGTGATCAGACATATACCCCCGAACAAGTCAAGAAAATCCTGAACCACATGCTTGAGACCATCAAACTGGGCGAGGCAAAGGTCCCTATTCTCGGCACCTACCACAACGTTTCGACTGGCGCCGACATCACAGACTACATTCAAAAACACATGAACGGCACCAGTGTCAGCTATGCCGAGCGCATTGGTCAAGACATGGTCGGACATGGCTTCCTGCGACTGATTGGCAATGTTGGAAACACATTCGCAAACAGTAGTCGCATGAACTATCAGTGGCGCCCCAAGGTTTTCCAGATCACCGGTCTTCCCGAGAGACGAGGCATGGGAAGATCTGCCACGGTTTCGTCTGTCAGCTCAATTCCCGACTCGCCTGTTGGGGCAGTTGGCGAACTGTTCTCGGGCTGGAACCCATTGAGCAATGCTCACCCTGGCGAGACCCCTGCAGCCAAGTTGCGCAGAGAAGCCCGCGAAGCCGATGAGCGCTACAAATCCGCTGTCAGGAAGCTCGATGCTCTCCGTTGCAATCTCGAAGAGGCCATGATTGATCACCTCAAGTTCATGGAGCGCTGCGAGCTTGACCGTCTGAAGGCTATCAAGAGCGTGATTCTCGACTTTTCCGGAGCCATCAGTAACGTCATTCCAAGCTTGCAAAGCACCGTCGACAACATGATGCTGTTCCAGGAAACCGTTCAACCCCTGGGTGATTTGCGCTATCTATTGGAGAACTACAGAACAGGCCCATTCGTACCCAAAGTGACCATCTACGAGAACTACTACAACAATGTTGATGAGCAGACTTTTGGTATTGACATCGAAGCACGTGCTCGTGCTGATAGAAAGCGCGTGCCTCTGATTGTCACTACATTGCTCACTTTCCTCGACAACCGTGAGTTGACATGATAACCAAGCTTATGGTTGTGATACTGACCTTTGATTAAGACTACCCTGAACTTGAGGGCGATGAAGCACGCCGCAGTATTTGGCTTGTCGATGTGCCTTTAGCTGCCACTCACCATCTACGAAACATCCTCAACACAGGCAAAGACACAGTCTCTCAGGATACTCTGGATCGTTATGAGATTCCGATTGTTGCATCCGTTCTTAAGCTCTATCTGCTCGAACTCCCCGACTCTCTGGTCTCGGCGCATGTTTACGAGATCATCAAGACGATATATACCAGCACTGCGCCAAACACATCGGAAGCTGCACGCATCTCTGTGATTCAGAGCACCCTCGGTCAGCTCAGACTTGCCAACATTGCCACTCTTGATGCCATCACAACTCATTTCACACGCTTGATCGAGCTAACATCAGCCGAGGAAGGCTATATCTCGGCTCTTTCTACTACCCTTGCTCCCTGCATTCTTCGTCCTAAGCAAGGCAACACTTTGTCGCTGAACGAGAAGTTTAACTACAGACTGGTGCGCGATCTTTTTGCCCACAAGGATACCATCTTCGGAGAGCTTAAGCGCCAGTCTTCTCTGACGCACACCAGCTCTGGCGCCTCGAGACCTCGTGCTATCAGTACTGATGAGAGCAGGCGTCGTGAGCACATGGAAGAGCGCCAACGAGCAATCATCGCAGCTGCTGAAACTCGTGGCCGCGCGTCCAGTCCTTTCAAATCCACATTTGGCGGTCCTCTTGGATCGATGCACAAGAGAGAGCGCAGCACAGGCGCTGAGACACGATTTCCTGTTACACCTTCTGCAACAAGCAGCCCTGCAGATGTGCGCAATCTTAACCGTGGCAGTCTCGAAGTACCTGGCTCTCCAAGCCGTGCCCCCGTCTTGCTACAATCGCCACCAAAAGGTAACGGTAGAACTGACTCTCTGCCGTCTTCTTCCGAATCCGGTGCTTCAGGGGACGCCGCCGCTCCTGTCACTCGCCAACGCAGCGACACCACCGGTTCTGTCATCATGACACCTGGCGCTCAAACAGAAGCTCCCGACTACCTCGCTCATGCCCAAGAACAGCAGCAACAGTCACAGGAAGATGAAGCTAATGGCGACGTTGATTCTGCCGCGCCTGAGTCAAACTCTGCATTGCCCAACAACCGTCAATCTATCGAAGTCGAAAAGCGCAACTCCCTGAATAGATCTATGGGCCGAATTGCTCGCAAGGGTACGGCTAGTAGTCTGTCGCGACAAAGCCTGATTAGCAAGCGGGAAAGTGTCGGTAGCGCAGGCACTTCCTCTTCTGGTGCCGCGGTGGCACCTGCCGCTGACTTTGTCGACAGCCCTGTTGACGTTGCTGAGCACACAGAAGAAGCACTTGCTCACCGTGGCGTCGAGCTCGTTGACAAGCCAATGGATGATGATTAGGAATGATCTTCAAGAAAACTTGAAACGAACGAAACGTGCACATGAGCGTGCTGTTGGACTTACTTTTGTCGTCCTTGTGTCTCTTTTTTCGTGTTTTCTTAGAAATATTGCCTATTTTTTCTCATGGTTTTCTTCTCCATTCATATTTTCGCATTTTCATCGCAGGATATCCAGAGCGATTTGTCTCAATGCCATGGACACAAACTGTTCCTTCCTTTTAGTCAATTACGAATGCTGTTCTCATTTTGATACCGCTCTTGGTGCCTTGTAGGTTCTTCTTTCCCATCCACGATGGGACAACAATGACGTAACGGACGCGCGAATTCGCAAAGCTCATGAGACTCTGTCGACTTCTGGCTTCTTTTCATTCTTCGTGACAGTGTACAAAATGCTAGAGTCTTCTGGCCCGCAATATTACATCACCCACAATGGTAGACGCCTCAGTAGCATCCTCTCTAGTCCCGTCAACTTCGGTCTGTAATGTCGAAGTCCGCCCATCTCCAGTCGCGGGCAATGGACTTTTCGCGACCAAAGACATACCCGCGGGCTCTACCATCTTAGTCAAAGCACGTCCACTGATCGGTGAGCTGGATCTGGCTCGTCTGCAGGATACTTGTCACAACTGCTTTCTATGGGCTGAAAAGGCTTCTATCGGGTGTGCCATGCATGCCGCAGGAATGGGTCGGGAGCTTGGTTGCCCTAGCTGTTTGTATGAGCAGCCATTCCCGACTGTCAAGGCGTGTACCGGGTGTAAGAAGGTGAGCTATTGTAGTAAGGTATGTCTTTCGTCTTTCTTCTTTTCTTCCCAGGACTTGCACGTTGAGAAATATAATGCTCGCTCGAAGAGAAATTGAAGCTCATGTAACACCTTTCGTGAGCAGACTTGCCAAAAGCGGTCTTGGAACAGACATCACAAACGTGAATGTAAAGTCCTCAGAGACCCTGGCCTCCCACCTCTACCCAGTGCCGTACGTGCGGCACTTCAGCTGGCGACTATGATGAACAGCGATGCCATCTCCGAGGAAGAAAAGGCAAGTATCAGTCGGCTGGAAGCTCACGACGAGACCACCATTCGACAGTCTGATGATATAATGAATTTTGAGGTGACTGTCTCGGCGGCAAGAGACATTTTTGCGCGTATCACATCCAGCGATGACGACAGTTCGCAGATACGTGAGCAAGTGGGAAAGGTAGGTGATTCATCTAGTGTCTGGTGCGCACAGTTGCTAAGGAGAACAAAAATAGATTCTGCGAAATTCATTGACATTGACATCGCCTGTTCTGGATCCTTTAGGTATCGCACTGGATCCAATCGCCTGCTCTGCGAACCACTCTTGCGATCCAAACGCAAGCGTTCTCTTCGACGCACCGAGACTCCTGATGCGATCTCTGTCGCCAATCAAGAAAGGCGAGGAAATCTTCATCTCCTACATTGACAACACAGAACCTTATTACCGTCGAAGAGACCAGCTACAACTTCGCTACTGCTTCGACTGCGAATGTACAAAATGCAAACTCGGGCCGACTCAACGCGAAGACGAATGGGCGCTACCTCCAGAATCTCTTGAGCGGAAATGGTCAAGCCATGCCAAAGCCAAAGACATGGACGTACTCCAAGGCGACGCTTACGCGATGTATGAAAAAGCGCGCCAGGAGAAAAGCACCGCTCGCGCCGTCGATTTGCTCGAGGATACCATGCGCCTGTGCAAGCAAACGGCCATCTGGCCCATAACGAGACAACCCTTCGCCAATGCCCGCATAGACATCACATCTCGCATGCTAGACCAAGGCCGTCTAGCCCTGGCGCTATACCAAATGGCAAAGACCTACTTCCTCATCGACCCGATCCTCTACCCGCAAGATTTCCACCCGGTGCGTGTGGTACACACATACCGCCTAGCAAAAACGCTCATCACCGCCTACACATCCCCCAACAACCCAGACCAAAAAGTCGACCCCGGCGTCCAAGAACTCTTTGAACGAGGATTCGATTTCGTGGTGCCCATCTGGAAGATTCTGAAAAAGTTGTGTGTGGATGTGCTCAAGAGTCACGGGTCTGGGAGCAAGATGGCGTTCGTGGTGGCTTCCACTGCTAAACAGGTCGGTGATGCGATCGGGACGGACAATTTGGTCATGATCGAGCGGGATCCGTTGGAGATGTGGAAGGAATTTGAGAGGTTTGCGCTTTACTTGGAATACTGAAGACGGTTTTGGAGGGAGGAGAGGAGAGAAAGCACGTTCATCTGGCACTGCGAGTGTCTGTGTTCAGATGTATTGCTATCACCAAGGCTCGGCCGAATCTCATGGCTCGACTTGTCCTCGGAAAATAGACTCCTTTTGTGAAGCTTTTTTTGGATCAAAGAGAGGTACTACAAAGAGTCAAGGAACTTTTGGGTTTGCGTTGCTTAAGGCTCGAGATGGATTTCGAAGAAAAAAAAAAAAAAAAGTTACCATGACACATATCAGCTTATAGAGCTAGTAAACGGTGCAGCAGAAGGAAAGATGTCATCTCGAATTCTGTTGTCATCGATCTAACCCCTGGAAGCGATCCAGAAGGGCCAAGACCACTCGGAGAATAGAACTAAAAAGAACTTGATTGTGTGGATACCTCAATTACATCCAGAGTGCTTGGTCCCAAAATAGTCACATCTTCCTTTCTCAAGAGTAGTTGTTTCCCCGTTTCAACATAACGCCATGTCTTGCACGACCTCTGGGTGAATAAATGCAGAAGCATCTTTTGATGAATTTCGAATTAGATCGTAAGTCGCATATAGTTCGACACAAGTACAGGTATGAACCGTGTAATCGTGATGAAATGGCAAGTTGTTGTCGAGAGAGGACTTCTCGTGAGCAATCGGGCGTTGCTTTGTGGTCGATGATGTGCTAGGGTAGGTCATCTCGATATGCCATGGATCATCGAGTCTCTTGCAGCCTTCTCAATCATCATCTCAAGGATGGCGTCGTCGTCTGCCTTTCGGGCTTTCTTGTTGCGACGGACTTCTTCTTGATTGTCGGGTGTGACTTGAACTTTGCGCTTTCTACCGAGTTGAAGCATCTGGTTCAATCTGTGGTTGACGTCGTTGGTATCGCTTTCGAGGTCGCTTTCCTCGCTCGATTCATCCTCGCTGGGGTTTTCGTCCTCATCGACAGCACGAGCTTTGCCCTTGTCGTTGACGGGTTTCTTGCTTGCCTTGGACACTAGTGATTGCTTGCCGGCCTTCTTAAAAGACGAGTTGGGGATATTCTCTTCATCGTCTTCCTGCTCCTCTGCATCGTCTCCATCTTCTCCTTCGTCTTCGGCTCTGATCTGCTTTCTGACGTTCATCAGAGCAACACCCAGCAAGTTTTGTCCCCACTGGTCGCGAGCCACTTTCTTTGCAGCCGCAGCAGTGTAACCAATGCCCCAAATGGAATCGTCCTTGGCAGCTTCAACCAACAATCTATCTCCAGTCTCCAGCAAGACTTTCTTCAACTTGTCATTCTGGGAGAACTTGAGATAGGTACCACGCTCCACGATAGCCAGCTTATTAGAATCCCAGACGTGGTCATTGAAGTTTTTGATCTTGCGGCCGAGGGCGTTTTGGGTCTTTGAGGCTGTAGTTTTGATGATCTGGGCGGCGATGTCGGTGTCTTTGAAGAGCTGTGCTTTGCCATGGTGCATGTACTGTTCGGCACAGTTGAAAGTGATGCCAGGGTAGTTGGGGTCGACGAAGCTAGATTTTTGGAATTGAGAGAAGACGCCGTGAGGACCTTTCAGGGTGTAGAAATAGATGGGCTCTGACTCGGTCTCGGACGTCTGCTTTACGGGAGCCATGTTGCTGTCAATGCTCGTGTGGCTTTGAGCGTGCTGTGATGGGAGAACAAAGATTGTTTGACTGATATCCGAAGGCGCTTCGGTGACGTGATGAGGCTGAGTGGAGGTAAGTAGAAGTAGAGGTTATGAAGAATGTGTCGATGGAAGCAAAAAGGGGAAGGTGAAGTATCAAAGTTGATAGCTAGAGCGATTGATAGAAAAGTGACTGTATCAGATCTTGGTAAATGTGGGAGCAACTCAATGATGGAGAAGTGGTTGAAGGACTGAGCAGTGTGAGGGTGGTGAGGAGGAGTGTATAAGAGAGGCAACGGAAACAAGAAAATCCTTTTTTGTGGCCTAAGAGTCAAAGAGTGAACCGAAGGACACTTGACATAACAATGAATCTCTTCGGATATGAAGCAAGGAAAGACGACTCTGACTGAAAAAATACGGACGAAAAGAAGGCTCGACTGTACCGCCAGAATCTTCTCGTCGAAGGTGCCTACCTGCTCAAGCATGCCTCGAAAAGAGAGTCGAGGGCAAAAAAACAGATTCGCACTTGCTCTCAATGAACGCCTTCGCCCATAATGCTGAGTACCAGGCTACTCAAAGTGCTTCGTTCGTGGTCGATCGAGGGCGGCGAGCGGAGTTTGGATAGACACATGGTACGGAAGCAACACAACAGTCTGTTAGGCGATCGCGATTCCTCTGCTATCAAGCTGGATGGTCAAGTGGCCATGTTTCAAATCATGGTTGCAAATACGAGGAGCAACCTACGGTGTGGACTCTGAACAAGATAGCAATGGTATTGTGGTCCGTGCGTGGCTCTTCAAGATGTAGCTAGAGATTCACACCTCGTTTTCACGCTCCTACACAGTAACACATCAACTTTATCAGGACGCGCATCTTCCACCCGTCAATTAGATACACTATTGCGGCGATCACGCTTGTCTGCCCAATTCTTGACCCGACTCTACCGCTTCCCTAGCGCCGCGCGCACGTCTATAACCTCCACCCGCATACCATGGACTACCAAGTACGTCAGCCATCAGCCCTTCACCTCCCAAGCACCCTCACTCACCCCTTCCCGTAGAACCGCGCAGGCTCCAAGTTCGGAGGCGGCGGTGTCGCCTCAGCAAGCGCAACAAACGCCGACCGCCGCGAACGCCTCCGCAAACTCGCCCTCGAAACAATCGATCTGGACAAGGACCCTTATATTTTCAAAAACCACGTCGGCAGCTTCGAATGCAGACTCTGCTTGACCGTACACCAAAACGACGGTTCCTATCTTGCACATACTCAGGGACGCAAGCACCAGACCAATCTGGCCAGACGTGCAGCTAGAGAAGCACAATTGGGAAAAGACAGAGATCAGAATTTGTCCGGGTTGAGTCAGGTCCAGGTCAAGAGAAACGTCGTCAAGATTGGCAGACCGGGCTACAAGATCACAAAGACCAGGGATCCCTTGTCGAGGCAGTTGGGCTTGCTGTTCCAGTTGCAGTATCCAGAGATCTCGCAGGACGTTCAGCCCAGAGTCAGATTCATGTCGGCGTTTGAGCAGAAGGTTGAGGAGCCTGATAAACAGTTCCAGTATTTGCTGGTTGCTGCTGAGCCCTACGAGACGTGTGCTTTCAAGCTCCAGGCTCGCGAGATTGATCGTTCAGAGGGCAAGTATTGGACTTGGTTCGATGAGGACAACAAGGAGTTCTGGGTTCAGGTCACGTTCAAGACAGAAAGAGAGGAGAGGTACAGTGGTGTGCCCGGTCTTGCTCCTAGGCGCTAAAGTACGTCCGCGTTCACGGTTACAAAGTTGAGTATTCACAAAGCGATGGAGTCTGGCGTTTCTGGGACGGAGATGGAAAATATCACACGTACAAAGGGTATTACGACTGGCTGGAAAAAACTTGCATCATGAGGAAGATCAAAAAATGGAACAAGAAAAGAAATAAAACAAAGATACCTGCCCAAACAGTGACATCGTGTTGCCTCCCTTGCATTGCTTCCTAGCAATCAATCCTTCCTTGATGGTGATGTAGACGCTCGAGGAGTCGGATCGGGATCAGGGTCGCTTGTGTAGTGCGGCCGTGGTGTTCTGTCCGTATCCATGAATTTGCCATTGCGCGGCGCGAATACTTCTGGCGGCGTCAAAGTGGCTCCCTCCTCTTCAATCACAGCTTCCTCATTGCCTGTGAGTGACGCTGTTGCCTTGAGGTTCTGCGTCGACATGACTTCCTCATTCGATACGACGCTTCCCTGGCTGTTCGTGCGCAACATCTCGGTTCCGAGCTTCGATGCTCCTCGTATCTTAGACTTGGGCGATCGTGCTCGAATCTGAGCGTTGCCCAGCTCTTCATCTTCGTCGTCTCCGGATTCAGCACACTCGTGCCTTCCTAACTCTAAAGACTTCTTCCTCGCCTCTATCGATTCTGAGGACCGTTGTTTCCTTGGCGATATCTCTCGTCCGCTTTCGAGTTGTCCTGGCGCAGAGATCTGTTCTGTCAGCGCCGGCATCTTAGACTCTGGCGGAGGTTTCGTTCTCTTGTGTACAACTTCCTCGGGACTAATGCCCAGACCACTGAAGCGACGCTCAAGATCTGCTTCCTGCCATTCATTGGTATGTCTGCTGATAATCACGGGGATCATGTCGTATTGGTTGTCTGTTTCCGGGATCGAACTTGATCCTATCGAGTCCTCTCTGCTTGACCCGCGGAAGCTGTTGGTAAGCATACCATAGCCGGATATCGAACTCGTCGTTGGGCTCTCTTCTGTCAGTGGTGATTCTCGACGCAAGCTCGAGGATGGCATCAATGGTAATTGTGCTGGAGTCCATCCGGGTGGAGGTGGCTTCCATTGGCAGAGTCGGCTCATGACTTCGGTCAATTTGGCAGTGTCTGGAGGCTTCTCAATCAACGCATCAAAGTAATGCGGTGCTTGTAAATCTTTGAGATAGCCAGTGACCGCGACGATTGGTGTGTGCGAGTTTGCGTTCTTGGTATCTCGTATCATTCGCGCCACATCTGCTCCGTTGATCTGAGGCAACTTGAACTCCATCATTATGATGTCGAACTTGACCTCACTCATAGCGTAACGCATCGCTTCCGATCCATCCTGTACGGAGATGGTGCGACATCGGAGCTTCTCGAGCAGCCGCTCCATTACAAGTCGTGACACAGGATGGTCCTCGCAGATCAAGACATCTAGCGGTCTGAATGTAGGTCCTTCGGCCAGAGTTACTTGAGAGAGCCTGCGAGCACTCTGCCTCCTGCGCTGAACCCGCAGTAAAGCCTTGGCTCTTTGGTCCTCGTTATCTGACGAAGAAGGCGAGGCATCGAACGCCATGCTCCTCCGTTTGTATTGAGAAATTGGCCCAGGTGGCATGTCATCGTCTTGGGAACCAATTGTGTGTGAGCGTTGTCGTGGAGACGAAACACTTCCGCGTCTTCCATTTGACAGAGACGACTTCTCTGGCATGTAGCTCTGTTGACCGTTGAGACTTTTTGGAATCTTGATAGGCGATGAAGCTGCAGATAGTGACTTGAATCCAGCTGGAAGGTTGGGTGCATCTAACAGGTTGCTGTTCGATTGCAAGCCGCTGAGTTGTTGAGCTAGCGATGAAGATGTTGATGTTTTCCTGCGTTCATGATGACCCCCCGCACTGAATGACACCAATAACGGAGATGATGGCTGGGAGCCTCTGCTTGGAGACGAGTTCGTCTTGCTCAAGAGCGAAGGCGAAGCAGCTCTGTTGTTTCCTTTGTTTGACGACAGCGTACGCTTCAAGGGTGCAGGTCCCACAGGGCTGGACTCTACGGATGGCGAGGGTGATACTACCACCGGTGAAGGAGATATGAGACCTTGGGCAACCTTGGTCTGAGCTTGCATCGCCTCAGCGCGGAGCTTCTGAATAACATCCTTGTTCGCTTTCTCCAGAACCGGAAGGTTCTTAAATTGAAAGCTACCAAAGTCATCCGCTGCAACCGGCTCGCTAAGTCTTCGGCTGCGCCCATCTCTTACGTGGGGAGGTATGTGTAAGGGCATTAGCCCTCGCTTGATTGAATTGACCTGGTTTCTAACCCTTGACAAGGCATCGTGTGGCCGTTCCGGGTAATCAGCGCCAGGTGTGTTAGCTGGCGACGAAACTTGGTCTTCAAACTCGGCACTGAAGTTCTGCAATGTCGCTCCTCTCGCATCGAAGTACTCCGTGTCTTCCGGATTTGCTGGAGCGGGGATAAACGACGCTTCTTCTTCCCGAAGTGTAACCCATTCAACATCGGCAAACCATGGATGAGCTCTGATCTCGTCTCCGCCATTTGCGTATTTTTCATCAATGTTGGATCCGAGTCTGGCCTTGGGATCTAAGCACATCAACTTGTTCATCAGATCCTTTGCTTCGGCTGTCACTGGACAATCGTCATCTTCAGGCCAATCGATTTTGCGGTCCAAGATGTTCTGGAAAACTTGCTCGGGAGTGTCTGCATGGAACGGTGGATAACCATACAAGCACTCGAAAAGAATGCACCCCAAAGACCACCAATCACTCATCTCGTCTTGTCCGCTACCATTGATTGTCTCGGGTGCGAGGTAATCCGGTGTGCCGACAAATCTCCGCGAACTGTCCTCGGGGTCAAACAGAGCCATTGGTGGGGGTAACATGCCCGATTGCCCAGGAGGAGTACCCAACCCGCTCATATGGCTCATGACGGGTTGGAGGGCATAAGGCTCAGGTGACTCTCCCTCGCTGGCAGTCTCCTCCTCAATCGGTGTTCGCCTTTGATAGCCAGAAGAAGACTCGTCCACAATTGAGAAGCGACGGAACATGTTTGCCAAAGCATCGCTCTCTCCACTATCACTACGATGGCCGGACGTGCGACGTGAAGGCTCTCTGGATTCGCCTTTCGTCAAGCTGAAGTATGATGGTTGTCCGAGCTCTCCAGCCAAGGCAGGTGTCAGGCCCGGTGTGGCGGCTGGAGACTGGCCGCCATTGAAGTCGAAGGAGGTGGAACGTGACGAGGCAATTGATGGTGCACGTTTGCCCAGTTTGAGCAAGTCAGGTGCATCGCCAAGCTTGCTGTTTTGCTGCATTCTTTTCTGGCGTCCGATCAACCCCATCCTTGAAAGACCGAAATCGGTTAGCTTCAGATGTCCTTTCTGATCGATCAGTAGATTGTCCGGTTTCAGATCTCGATGTACGATCTGCCTATCGTGTAGATGCTGAACACCAAGAACAACTTCTGCAAGGTATTTCTTTGCCCAATCTTCAGGCAGCCCGCCCAAAGTCTTGACCAATGAGGCACAGTCACCTCCATTCAGATACTCCATGACAAGATACAAGTAGTCTTTACTGGCAAACGTCCAGTAGAGTTTCGCTACAAAGTCACTCTCGCCTTGCCACATCATGATTGCTCGCTCGGCCTTGACATTGGTGACTTGATTTTTTGCAACCATGTCAGCCTTTTTGAGCACTTTGATGGCATAGTAATCTCCAGTAACCTTCTTCTTGGCAAGATAAACACTACCGAAGGCACCTTTGCTGATCGGTTTGATGATTTCGAAGTCTTTGATAGATGTCTGCACCGCTCGAGGTTGAGGGTTACTGTTGACGGCACTGAGTCTCGGTGATGATGGTGGACGATACGACTCTGAATATTGGGTTGCAGAGGATTGACGGCGATGATGGTGATGATGCAATGACTGTGCTCGGATGATTGGAGATGTGAAGTGGTGGTCATGAGAGAGAATTGGAGAAGTCAGTGGTGAGGGTACTGACTCTCCGCCACTAGGCACTCTAGGCTTTGCAACGCGCAAAGGTGACGAGGGTGCGATGCTTCGGGTCGGCGATTGTTGCCTGCTTGTATTTGCTAAACTAGGAAGTACAAGACTCCTTCGTTTGTGTTCGCGAGTACTCGTGACTCGACTGAGGCTCAACTCAGGAGCTGGTGAGTCGGTCCGTACAGGTATAGATGCCAATGAGGAACGAACACTGCTGTCACTCTCTGCTCCGGCATCGCTCTCGGGAGCCAGCATGGAAGCTCTTTTCTGGTGAATCAGGGTACTGAGAGCACTTCCATAGGAACGTGGGGTTCTGGCACCGTGAGGACTATTTGAGCGAGAAGATGCACCGGTGGACGAAGGTCTTCGATACGAAGATACTTCGGGAATATTTCGCAGCGCCATTGTCATGGCCGATGGGGCAAGAGGAGATCCATAGGGGTTGATCGAGAAGTCCTCCTGCATACCTTCAGGTAAGCGCGAAAGCGGTCCGTCAATATCAGACATGGCATCTCCAATCTGGCTGAACTTGTCTTGGTCATCATTCTCATCATTCTCATCATCTCCCTCAATCTCGACATCGGTGTTGGAGGATTCGCTAGAGTCGCTGATTTCGCCGTTGGCAATGCGTGCAGCTTTGGCCAAAGCTTCATCGATACACTCTTGTACCAATATATGGAACTCGATGCGAAGGCGCTCAGAGTATTCCAGAACACGTCGATGACGAAAGATGGCTTCAACTTTGGCTTTGCAAAAGCCTGAGGTGTCTTCGGCAAGCAGTGCGAGACCTTGCTCGTTGTCCACGGTACTCGTGTTCGGAGGTTGCCATTGCAGGACTTGTGATATCCTACCCTCAGATTGAGGAGATTGGGTTCTTATCTCGCCATCCTGAGAATTATCCTTGACGGCGGGTGGGCTGATCTCCAAAGCAGTATCACAAAGATCGAGGACGAGCTCAACAATTCGAGCCAGAGGCCGTCGAACGGCGAAAGAACGAGCTCTTTGGTGGCCCAGCCCTGATCGAGAAGAACTCCGCGGCTTGAGTTGAGGACCGGCTGGTGATGCACGGCCGGATGATGGACCTGACGAAGGCTGAGAAGCAGGACCAATTGGGTGGCCTTTGTAATCGCACAACGGAGTGGGCGACGGAGAGCCCGAATCAGAGGCCCCAGGACGAGAATGGCGTGTCTGGGCTTCCAGTGCGTCCAAAACCTTGACAATGGCAGCACGGTGCTCAGTCAGGTTCTCCTGAGCGATCTGAACATCCATCTCGGCTTTATGCTCCTGCATGCATAACTCTGTGTGCTTTTCGAACCACCAAGGGGTGATCTGGCGCTCGCAAATACGACACAGTACTGGAGGCGGGGGAGGATGATCAGCTGGGTCGTCACTGCCGATCTCGGCCAAATGGGTCAGATACTGGGCCAACACATGAGCACCAATTCCAAGAGACTCTGCAAGGAGGTCGGGGAGATCGATGGTTATCTCACGATGGATTGCAGGCTTTACCATCCACATGGTCTGCAAACAAGTCAGTGAGGGTCGTCGTTAGTGGGCGCTTCTGCTCGTACATGACTCTCTTCCCCTGTCGCTCTCTCGTAGACCATGATTCCTTGTGCTTCAAGGTTCACAAGATGCTTCTGGCCATCTTGCTCTTCCGGAGCCAAATCCAGAGCCACTGGTTCGGCGTGGGGACTCTCGAGGGTGAGTTCCGGACTTGGTCGGATGGGTAGATGGTATGTAATTGCAAATCGAATGATGCGACTCTTTGTGTCGTCGTTGCGCATGAGGGCGATGGCATCTGTGAAAATGTTCTTATGGTCGACAATGATATCCGACATGGTCTTTCCGACTATGGTTTCCGGGTCGACGCCACTGAGCTCCTTCCACGAAGGGCTGGCCCAGCGAATGGTGCCGTCCAGGTTGAGATCCATGATGGCGTTTAGAGACTGTTCGGCGGCTCGCTTGAGGTCGTCGCGCTCCTCTCTGATGTCCATGCTGACGGATCTCTCCATTGTACCTCTGTATACAGTGTCCTTTGCTCCAACAGCCTCCTCTTTCAAAGCAACAACGGCAGGCGGAGCCAATGTTGCCGGGCTTGGCGAGTCGGCCATGATATGGTCGTTGTGTGAATAAGATGAATTGAATCGTTGCAGAGCACCTGCCCGCCGGGGCAGCCCAGTTTAGGCTTCGCTAGATGTGCGATCTGACCATGACCATCGTGACCAGAATCAAGATGGACGCTCCAGCGTGTTGACGGATCTCCCTCCTGGCAAGGTTCGGAATCAAAAGGGTCAGAGGTCGTTCACTTTTTGGCGTCTAGAGGCAAGAACTGCGAGGGCCAAGTCCAGGATGTCGGCGGCCAGGAGAGAAGGCCTTGGTGGTGTACGGCTCGTTCAACGATAGCGTGAGTGGTCGGCAGGAGCAATTGGCGAGGCAGCGAATCTGTACGGCACAGCGAAATTGTTGTTTGGACGCTGTTGCGACTTGGGACTGGCAATGGCCTGAATAACGAGGTCGAGTGATAATGACCAACCATCCATCATGCCCCGCTCCTCCCGTCGACCTTGGCCCCATCCGGCCTAGCGCTGTTCGTGTCCATCCACTGAATCTTATCTGTGACTCGTGACTTCCTTGCCAGCATCCCTTCACCAAGTCGTGCTTTCCCACGCCCATTATTGTGCAAGCAACAATGCCAAATCTTCCAATCACACTGCTGATTCTCACTCGACACATATCGCAACCCTCGTTTATCTTGCTTCCCGCGCTCAATCGGCTTACCAACCCAATCAAGCGTCTTTTCGTGTACCGTACGTATCAAGCCATGTGCTCGTGCCGTAAATCCCGTCCGCCGTTTCGCGACATGATCAACTGGCCTTGGGCAATGATTCGCAGCCGAAATTGCAACAAATCGCCTGCTTGCTGCTGCGATATTCGCAACAATCCTTCCCTACCTGCAAGCTGGACGCATGATTATGCAACAACGCCTTCGGTTGCCCCGTTCGACTCGCCGAGGCGCGAGGCCGCACCGGAAGGCAAGTAGTCCCGCGCCGTGTCCTCATATCACTTTATTGTCGGGAGGTGCGGCAGGGGAGCGTGGTACAAGTGTGACTGCTCCTGCTCAACTGTTTTCGTGGCTATGATTTTTCGCCGAGGGTGCAACCCTGATCCAATGGCCGCGATATATCTGTAGTCTCCATCCAACGAGGCATCCTCCAAATCATATTCTACTTGGCTCTCTAATATGTTTCGGAGATGAATTCGCGATCTCTGCACAAAAAAACATGGCAAAACCACAGCAATGTGATGCTTTACCACCCTGTGCGCCAAAGATTCTCACATGAATGAGCAACTACACATATGCGTAATCGTCCTCTTGAGCGGACCGCAAAGAATCCTCCAGACCAACCAATGATCCTACACCTTGACTTCAACCTCAACCACAAGCACATTGCGTCCTGCGACATGGAGATGCTTGTTGAAGGTAGGAGACTCGAGATGTCAAAATACAAGCTTCATCATTGCCAAGCAGATCCGATCAGAATTCAGGAACGAGGACCCCTTCCCGCAAATCCCCAGCCTTCTCCCCCCCTAGAGAACCATCACGGTCCAAAAAAGCTTCACCATGATGTCACATATTGAAGTCTCACGATACCTCACGATGCTTCAAAGAAATCGATGACGAATCGAGCCAGATCCAAAAGGAGAAACAATGGGCTGGGCTGACACCATCCTTGAGGGTTTTCTCCCCAGTCGCAATTATTTAAAACCATTCGAAAAGGGACGATGCAATTGACAAGAACCCTTCCGTTTGCCAAAAATTTCTTGAGACATCCTACATTTTCCAAAACCTTGCTTCCGATCAGAAGAACTTTTGTACCTTCCATCATTGCAACAATGCCTCCCAAGGACAAGTACACCGACCCTGAGCTTCGCGACGAAGTCAAGGAGGAAATCCACCAGGGAGACAAGGGCGGCGCACCAGGCCAATGGTCAGCCCGCAAAGCCCAAATGATGGCTTCCGAATACAAGAAGCGAGGCGGTGGTGTAAGTTTGCTTTGCAGTCTTTCTTCATCCAAAAGACACCCCCTCTAACTCCCAAATCATAGTACACAACCGACAAAAAGGATCAAGACGAATCCCAACAGCACCTCTCCAAATGGGGTGAAGAAGACTGGCAAACCAAAGACGGCAGCGCCAACGCCAAAAACGAAGATGGCACGCAACAGCGCTACCTTCCCAAGAAAGCCTGGGAAAACATGAGCGAGCAAGAAAAGCAAGAAACCGACGACAAAAAGCAAGAAGCCAGCAAACAGGGTCAACAACACGTCGACAACACCGACAAGGCAAAAGAGAGCAGAAAACAAGCCAACGAGCAAGAAGACGAGGATTTTGACAAGAAGAAGCAAGAAGAGAAGAAAAACGACGACAAGGAAGACGACCAAGAGGCACAGGCGGGTGACAAGCGTGCCCGTTCTTCCAAATCCGCTTCTCCGTCCAAGAAGCAAAAGCAGAATGACGGTGCCGCAAAGGAGACCTCCTCGCCCTCAAACCAAAAGTCCGATAATAATGACAACGACTCCAAGAAGGACGACTCCAACAACCAAGATTCGAAAGACGACCCCAAATCCAAAGACCCACCAGGCAAAGTAGCGTCCAAAGACCGCCTCCCCGAAAAAGACCAACAAGTCTACTGGAAAACCCTCGGCAACTGGACAAAAGGCACCGTCGTCGAAATCGCTTACGAAGAAAAAGAAGTCGACGGCAAAAAAGTAAAAGCCTCCGAACAAGATCCCAGGATTCTCTTGAAGAGCGAGTCTTCTGGCAAGGTCGCCGTTCACAAGCCTGATGCCGTGTATTTTGATTAAGCTACTGGAAGACGAAGGGATGGCTTGGGGAGTTTTATTTTTTCCTATGATTGTTTTAGTTTTACGAGAGAATAGGATTGTGCAAACATCATACGATTAGATATATTCTCTCTCTGAGTCCTCCTCGTGAGGTCTCGACGTTATACTCTCAACATGCTATACCTTTGCTCGCATCGCTGGTCATAAATGCTCCGGATCGTGGTCTATTGACATCCTCATGCCAAGTTTGAAAGCGGTTGGCTCCAGCAGCTCGGCATCACGAACAGAGTGTCGTTTCACAACGGACCCTTTCACCGATCAAATTGTACGAGCACCACACTGTCGATGCAATTTTCGATCAACTTCCTCCCACCCTTCAGGGCCACCAAAACCTTCGTCATTCGAGATGTCGATTTGCCAGTGGCTAACACATCGTCAACAGCCGGCATTGGCTCAAACCCGAAGCGTATCGCCAATTTGTGACGACTACTGCGCGTCACAAAAAGTGACAACTAAGAAACCACATCACCGAGCTTCATTCTAATCATTGTCCATCTATCTACTCCTGGGCAAGACCACCAACGATCCATCGACCGCCTGCCTCAACATACGGCACCAGCAAAACTATAGTACATACGAACTCGGACTCGAGCGAGAGGAGTTTTTCACCAGTATCCAGTGTGACCCCTCTGGTTGTTTTCATACTCCCACGCCGCCAACTCCTGCATATCCGTCTCATCCCCCCGCCATCCCTTGTTCTCTACTCCGACACCGTCCATGCGAATGACCATCTTGCCGATGACGTTCTGGATGTCGTGCAAAAGCTTATCATCAAGTACGTCTTTGGCCTGCCATGCAGCGTCCTCACCAACGTTTGTCTTCAGGTTCTGCTTCAAAGCCTCTGCCGAGATGGAAAGCTTTGCTTCAAACCATAAACGATGGTTCGCGATCATGCTAGTACGCTCTCCAGACTCAGCTTTGTGGAGAGATGTGTCGCTTCTTAGCCAAGTACAGAACAGATTTTGCACTTCGGTGATGTGCAATCTGATGCGATCATTGTCGGCGTAGGTGAACGAGAGACGCTTCTTTGCGTAAGCACCGTGAATCTTGAGTTCGTTACTCACGCGGTAGCGCAAATCAACAAGCCGGCCATCACTCGAATCGCGCACTTCAGCCGAGAACTTCTCTAGGAAATGAGAGACTGCCTTGCGATGCGAGTATGTCTTGTGGCCTTCGACTGCAAAACGAGCGTCCCACTTTCGCTTGGGGTAATGGAAGAACGCTTGGCCAATAGTCTGTGAAGCGAGGACGGTCTCCACTTCTTCGGCACCCTTGACCTTGACGATGAGATGATTGTTGTACTTGTCCTCACAGTCAAATTCGTACCAAGCCTCCTCTACAATGGGGTCTTGGTTGAACAGCTTCGGGGTTGGTATCTGGCACGCCTCAGTATCCGACGATGTGAGCCTCTCAATGAAGTGGAGAGAAGTCTTTGGGTCCGACGCGAGGTGTTTCTTGATACCATCAGCCATAGCTTTGGATGTCATCGTCTTAGCAGCGAACTGGTATGCATCATGTGTCACAAATCCCCCAAGCAGAACGCGACCAATAGATATCTCCATGTTCAGATGACCTCTGAATGCTCTAGCATAGTCCAAGATCTCCAACAACTCCTTGCTGCATTCTGGAGTATCCGCACGTTGTGGTTCAGGTTTGGGCTTGGGTGTTTGAGAAGTGTGGTTGCGAGTTGTGGCTGCTTGGCTTTGAGAAGGGTTGGTGGGTTGTCGGGTTGCTCTGGGATCCCAATCTGGAGCATCAAGCACTGCTGTGGATACTGCGCCGTTGCTACTTTTACCATTAATCTTTGGTTTGGGCTTCGGTTTGCCGTGTCTGGTCGTCTTGATGTATTGTCGACTGGCAACTTCATCCTCTTCCTCAGAAAGAAGTTTCTCTACAACATCGGAGACTTCCCGAGGCTCGGTCTGCACGACTTGCGCATATTGGCCCGAAGAACTGGGCCTAATCGGCAATCCTGGTGGTCTGATGGGTGTAACTCCGGGCAATGGACTCAATCTAGATCCTGGAAGAGGGTGATGCGGCAGCTGAACGCGAGGTCGTTGTCCTTGCGACCCGAGAGGCGGGAATGGTTCATCTCCTGAGTTACAAGCATACTCAAGAGGTGGATTGATGTGGTATTCAACAGGCACTGGTCGCGCAGGAGTGACATCCCAAGGCTGTCTAGGCAATCTGTCCGTGAATCTTATGCCAGAGGATACAGTTGACTGCAATGACCCTGCACGAGTTGATGCAGGAGCTGACACAACATCGGCTGAGCTTTGACTGTTCTGGGCTTCTCCCTGGGCTTCTCCTGCGCGGCCCTCAGAGTCAACACGCATACTCGAATCCGGGCGACTTTCAGAGTCAGTTTCGTCTGGGAATCCAAGGTCTTGGACCGGGCGTGCGGTGTGATGTTCGACCCGGGCTGCCACAGGCACGAGCGGGTTATATGTGCAGGTTCCAAGATCGCTACTCATCAGATCATTCTCCTCAGGGGCGCGATCAACAGTATCTCGCAGCCAAACCTCGACAGAACTCTCACCAGAGTTCACCAGGGGTTCATGCATGCCTTCCTTGGGGAAGTGCGGAAGAGACAGAGAATTCCATGTGGCGACAAGTTTCTCATCGTGCGAGTACTTCGAAGGTTGGGAGCTAAAAACCTGCAGTCGGCCGTTCTCGCCATAATGCATCAAACGCATCACACGCTGACGAGGCAGCATGTCTTTCATTCTGTAGTCAGTGAGAGTCTGCAACAACGTGCCATCTCTCAAGTGCTGGAGGCGATGAAGCTGTAGCTTGGGGTCGACTTCCTTCTCGGTACGGATGAAGTGGGCGTCGATTCTTAGGCGATGCTAGGCAAGATTTGTCAGTTTGAGGAGATATAAAAGGGTGATCAAGACAAAGAGGCGACGTGTCAGGGGCCACACTGCAGGCAGTGTGCTCTCTCTGAATCAGACTGGATTTGTTGTATGGAGTGTGGCTCACGATGCCGAATGGTTTATAGGGAAGGGCTTACCGAGTTTCTTTCAACATTATCCAGCTTTTGGTTAACAGCGTGGATCTTGCTCTGCGTCGCATTTCCGATAAACACACACGCCTTCTCAGTATCCAAGACCAACGCACACGCAGTGTCTTGCGCGATCTCGTCTAGGACCTTGCCAGGTAGAAGATGCGAGATGTCCGTCTTGGGATGCTTGGGGCTCCAAAAAGGCTTGCCCTCATTGTCGTCGTGGTCATCGATGTCGATCAGAAGCGCCGCATCTTCTGCGGGTTCATCTTCTCTCAGAAGCTGGTCGATCTCGTCCTGGGCCTCAATACCGCCAGTGTCAGGCAAGCGCTGAATCTTTGGGGTTTCCAGTGCGTCTGCAAGGCTGTCTTGGTGCTGGTTGATGTAGTCATTGCAGAGATCAATGAACTTGAAGTAAATGTTCTCGAGGCCAGGCTCAGGGCACTGAACGCAAAAGATCTTGGTCTGTCAACGGAAATGCTCTTGAGAATCAATGAAAGGGATTGGGCAAGACTCACATGGTCATCGGACATGTATGTGCACCTGACATTGGCGTCACAGACCATGCTATCGAACATCCCGATGAGTTCGTCAGGCTCAAGAAACTCCCACACGGTGCTATGGAAGAAGGTGATCGCTGTCATGGCTGAAACGAGAGAGCCCAGTAGGCGTCAAGGAACTGGACAGACTCTGGCGAGGAAGGAATAAGGGTAACAGATCTTGTAGTGATGGAGTAAGTGATTTGAAATGTTGACGCGCAAGAGAAAATACTGATTGATGTTGTGCAGATATCGAAATGCGATGCCGAATGTCGTTCGTTTGTCTCGTTTGGACTAGGAAGCTGTGAGGACCCACGTACCTGCATGTGCCTTGCATTCATGAGCGAGGTCACACTTCGACAGAGTACTTAGAGCAGGCACGATTCGGTACCTGAGGCCTTGGTTGGATGCAATCGAAACGCGCTCGCAGTTCTTTATATGGCCGTCTGACAGCAGCCGCCGTCATTTGATCTTGTTATACCATAGGTAGTTAGAGATATGCTTATACTATGACCCTTTGTCTCCTTCCGTAACGCCTTCGCTATGCAGACAGTCGAAAGCCACCATCAACTGGCTTTCGATTGCCATCAAACAATCAAGACTCATGAACTCCTTTCGTAAAGGTCCCGTAGAGTCAGTCAGACCACTCTATACAGCATTAACAATCGAACGTAAAAATCATCCTCCCCTGTTGAAAACAAGTGAGCCTTTCGAAATTCGGCTCCTAAGAAGAACTCAACACTCAGGAAGGCGGTGATGGAGGCGGAGAGCTGACACCATTCTCGCTGCTCAATTTCTGCATGTTCATAAGCCACTTCATTCGGTTCATGACCTCGTGCATCGCGAGACGCGTTGCTTCGAGCTCAGCCTCACGCTTGTCAAGACCTCCCTCTAATCTTCGCACATCACCAAGAACACCGTCGACTTCTGAGTCTTTGTCTTGTCTGTATCTGTCCGAGGCTGCCAGCAGGTCGTTGTACAGTTTTCGTGCCTTTTCCGACTCTTGACGCATCTGATGGTTGACGACGTCCAGCTTGACGAGGCGTTTTCGATCCTCTTCTCGATCCTCGTTCAGATCTCGCAGCTGCTTGTTAGCCGCTGCGATACGCTGGCGGTATTCGGACGAGAGCTGTCGGTGTGATGTTTCGAGAATGGTGGCATGTGTGGTTGCGTGTTTGGCTTCCTCGACGGCCTGCTGGACTTCCTTGTTGCTGTGCTCTTGGTATTCGCCCATCCTGCGCTCGGCATCCTGTACCCGGTGCTCCAAGGACTCTCTCTTTTGTCGCTCGACATCCAGCTCGGCCTTGAGATGCTCGATCTTGCGGTCACGGCGCTTGATGACACTCTCGTCCACAGCCTTGCAATGTGAGAGCCGTGCGTTCTCTGCTTCAAGAGCCTCTAATCTCGGGTTTTGTGCGTTGGCTGTGCGTTGTAGCTCTTCTCTTTTTGCAACTTCGGCCTTGATCTCTCTTTTTAGCCTGTCATTCTCGGCCATGAGCTTCTCAATGACACGGCCAGACTTTCCGAGGTTCGCATTGCCGAGTCCAGTGCCGCCCACCCAAGGTGTACTGTCCGAGAGAATGGGCGACGATTCCATCACTGTGGTAGTGGTACTCATGTCGTTGCTCGATGGTTTTGGCGACAAGAAACGTTCTTGGGCGCCGTCGAAGCTCTTTGTTGACAATAGCGGCTGGGCTGTTTTGGGTGACGGCAAGCCTACTTCGACATCTGACGCAGATGGCAGGGCTGCAGTGTCCGTAGACGAGTTTGTGTCAAAGGGAGCAAAGTCGGGCATCTTCAGTTGAGGGGGAACCGAATATTGACCATCTAGGGCTGGTACAATTGTGAAATGAGCGATGAACAACGTTGCGGCAGTGACGGATCATGAAAACAAAGGACCCTGCATTTGAAGCTGCAAGCAATCGCCAAAAGACAGCGCCAACTGGAACTGGAACGTGCTTACCGCCAATAATCTCTCTTTCTTCCTCGACGCTTGCTGATGTCTTGCGACCCGCATGCTTGAACCTTTGCGAGAGTTCTCTGAGTGTGTTGAGCGATGACTTTCTCCGTCCGAGATTGGGTTTAAGTGTATGCTCGTCGGCCATGCTCAGATGCTTCAACAACGACAAAGATCGCTGTCAGAGAGGGTCCGTGGGTCACGGACGAGCAAACGGTTTCCTGTGGTTCCTGCGGCACTTGTGGAGCAGAGCCAAAAAGCATCGCGCGCAAAAGTGTGGGATGCTTGCAGACCTTATGCGCCTCGCCGAAGTGCCCATCTTAAAGCCTAAAATTAGGGAGGACATTGCGCCGGGCAGGTAAGAGATACAGTACGTTAGGCCTCAACGGCCATCAAAGACAAGATACACGCGTTTGATGCTGAACTACTCTCCTTCGTTTTTGCACTGCCTCGCAGAACTATGTATAGCAGCAATCTTAGCGGTGCCGTTGTCTCAATTGATACAGCTTCCGAAAGTCATGATTTTATAGAATATTTCTCTAGGACTCAGCGAAGATGCCTTTTTCGTTGTGCTGCTGAGTTGTGTCTATTCGTTGAATTTCCTAGTATTGTAGCCAGCGCCATCTGGGAAGGTTTCGGTCTTGACATGAACCTTGCTAGGTCGGTTCAAGCGAAACATGGCGAGAGGCTTCATCACTCTCTTGACCTATGTTGCCACTATGGCTTGCATCTTCTGAAGCGCTTCTGGTCGGAACTTGGGCATGATCTTGTTTATAAGTGGCCGCGACTCGTCATCTGTGAAGAGTCATCGTCAGCAGTTGAAAATCAGAGGGTAAACCACGAAACATACAATTCTTGTAGAGATCTTCCAACGCGTCGAGAGCCATTTCTCTTGCCGGAGGACGAAGCAGGATCAGATAATGTAAGGCTTGAACGGCAAGTTGCACTCTCTCAGGATCCTTTGCAAGTCTGACTACTCGTTTGAGGACGTCCTGGTTTATGCTGGGGATCTCTGACAGGAATCTGATGAGAAGTTTATCTTTGGCGTCCAGGAAGGGTACTATTCCGTCGAGAATCTTGAGCATCCACTTCTCGTAATGCTCTGGAATATATTCTGCGTCTTGATTTTGTTCTTTTTGAATGCGGTCATTATACCACTCTTCGTTCAGCCAAGAGATTCCGATGTCAATACGCTTCCGAAAGTCGTCGACGATGTATGAATACAATGCATCGCGCACAGCGTCGCTTAGTGAGAATCTATTGGTCGACAAACTCTGCCCCGACTCTTTCTTGAGCTTGGTTTCGTCGAGGCCAGCGGAAGCGCGAGTAGCCAGACGAGTCACAAGAGTGATCCAAGCATCTCGGTCACGGTTGGTCGCCGCGAGACGACTGAAACCAGGCTTTTGTGTTTTGCCAGGTACAGTCTGCTCCAGTGTGGACAGGGTGCCAAACACACGAAGGACGGCACCTTTGCTGTATTCTGCGGTCTGTTCTGCAGTCAACGGAGGCGGTGGAGGCAGGTTGAAAGGGCCCAGTGACACTGGAGCTTGATCGTCGTCAAGAGGAGCTTGATCAAGGTTGTTAGCGATCTGGTCGGTGCTCTCCATTCCAGGCTCGTAGTCTTCATCTTCATCAGCAGAGGCAGGAGCTGTGCCCGTAGCAGCCATAGCGGCGCCAAGGGCAGTGGCAGGTCTTGCAGCTAACGACAGGTATCTCGCTTGGACAGCATTGATCGCGGCATCCATCTTCACCTTGTCTATAGATTTCAACAACGGTGCCACGATGCTCAACACGACGTTCGAGGGAATCACATTCACGTCAAAATTTTTCAGCCCTTGATCTTGAGTAAGCGTAAAGAGCTGGGCAAGGCTCACAGGACCCTGTGGCAGGGGTGGGATCTGAGGAGGTTGAGCCTGTGGTTGCGGCATTTGTGCATTGAGACGCTGGCGTTTTGCCTCGGATAGACCATCAGTTGGCTCGGCGGGCGCTGCTCTTTTGCGACTGGACTCATCGAACACATCCACGAGCGTATGTCTGAGTCGCTCTATACACTGCTGAATACGACCAGCAAGGGGGTGGTTGGGAGTTTTCTTGATGATGTTTAGGAGAAAGGCGGTGGTTGTGCGAGTCATGGATCTGATCATGACTTTGTGGGTTGGTGAGACGGGTGAAGATGTTGCGAGTTTGAAAGGATTGTAGTTGAGGACGGTCGAAATAATCTTGTTGGCGACGGAAGGGCGGGTCTTTACCAGCGATCCCAGACTGTTCAAGGTGGCAGTGACCAGCAACGCATCGGTACTGTTGTCTTGTAAGACACCCAGTAGTCTGTCGAGCAAACCCAAGGCTTCAGCCTCCAAGGTCGGAGGGGAAAGGACTGGATGGTCACGAGGAACAAGAGCGAGTGAGATCTCGTTTTGCTCGGGACGTCTTGGATCTGCGATCAAGCCGGGAGTCTGGACCTGAACCACTCTTTGAACGAACTTGACCGAGCAAATGTGAACACCAGCGGGAGCATTGGTCATTCTACGGAGAATGCTCGACTTGATGGCAGCCATCTTCTGCCACGGCGAAGCATCCTGTGGGTTCACGACAATCTGGCGAAAGATGAAAGGGTAGATGCTCGCAGCTGTTTGGACGACACTCTTGATGACGGC
This sequence comes from Aureobasidium sp. P6, assembly GCA_003992365.1. Taxonomy (NCBI): domain Eukaryota; kingdom Fungi; phylum Ascomycota; class Dothideomycetes; order Dothideales; family Saccotheciaceae; genus Aureobasidium; species Aureobasidium sp. P6. Next base: position 79,547 of record RZIQ01000024.1, read on the forward strand.
AGTGTCTTCGTTGGGGCGCTCGAGGAAGGCTTTGAGCGTGTCTAGGACCTGAAGACTCAAGCTCTGCTTGTATTCTTGTGCGAGCACGGGAGATGCGAAGGTCTCTGCAAAAAAGTCGGCACCCCATCTCCTCAGCTCGAGTATTGCATCGGCGCCCACAATGCGAAGGAGGCCCGGAACGACCTGAGGATAGAGGGCGGGATCGGCGAGAGCGAGGTTCCGGGCAGCATTGAGCTGCTTGATGGTGTCGGCGACATTGCCCTGGGCAGCCATGTTGAAGAGACGAGGGGAGAGACGCGCCAAAGACGTCACGCAGACAAGGTGGGATTCAACTCGGTGACAGCTATGCTATTTGCGACATGGAGCACATGGGGATTCCTCCAGGACTGCGACTGTGCGCTGGTTGGTTGGGTTGCACGAGCAAGAAAAGGCGTCGATGAGAAGCGATGCGACGGGATGGTCAGCTTGAATGGCATGGAATGCCTCGTTCGAGGTGACGCGCCGCAGGGAAGCAGCAGAGCCTCGCCTTGGCACCATTTCTCGAACATGAGCATTGCACCTTCCCATTCTGACTGGCACCCTCGTTTCGCCCAATCAAGACAAGATGCCCATTGGAAAGTACGCACCGTGTCTTTCCTCCTTCAAGCCATGGTGGTCTGATGTTTCTCGCAGAATTCCCCAGTCGTCGTACTACGACAAGTACAATCGACCCACCGCCGCCCTCTATCGTGCCCGCCAGCCGTACATTGTCAAGAATGCTCTGACCGGTCTGGCCATCTTCGGTTTCGCTATTGGCGTCTGTTCGTCTTATCCATATCCTCTTGCTCGCCCGCCCCCGGCGACTAACCTGTTTTTACAGACTCCTTCACCATCCGCGCCGTCGCCCAGGACGAATTCGAAGATGTCGTTGTTCCTGATGCACCCGCCACTCCCGGTCACGCTCCTCACACCAGCAACGTGAGGCAGGTCGCCTCCAAGTAAGAGAAAGGCCCGACTCGATCTTACTTCTGTATCATCACATGTATATTCAAAACGGTGGCATAACCAGGCGCAATGGAGTCACGGGAAGCCTGCCTCTAGATGGCAGCAGCACATTTTATCCACACACGAGCCATGAACGACAAACATACAAAAGAAGACATGGATTCGCTGTTAGCATGGTATAACTACATCAACACGGTCTGGACGCCAGTAGGAAGGTTGCCCTTGAAGGGGTGCTCGCTAGGGACAGCGTTGTCCTTGATCTGCTGCAGCTTCTTGGCGTTGGCCTCGTAGGACTCCTTCTCGTACTTTGCGATGACCTGCGACATGTCGGCGTAGTGGCCGGCAGGCACGTTGTGAGGGGCTCCGGTGTTGAGGATCCTGTGGGCAGAACTTTGTTAGCCTTGCCATTCATGCCGTGTATTTCGTATACCCCATTCCAATTCGCTTCTCTCCCGTTCTCCTTCTCCTTCTATGACTTGATGGTTCACGCCGCACTGTGTCGTGCTGGAGGGGCAATTGAACATGGTCGGACGTACTCTGGGAACTTCAACGTGACGTTCTGTTGGCGCTTAGAGTTGGCAAACAGGTTGCGGTCGGCAGCAGCCTTCTCGAGAGCATCGGTGTGAAGGGCGTTGATCTGGGCTGCGTCCTTGCGGTATCCGTCGTAGCTGTTAATGACGCGGGTGAGGTACTTGTGCTCGTAGTTGCCCGGGCCCGTGAACTGGTACATGAGGTAGCCGATCGGAATGAGCGAGACGGCCATGAGAAATCCGCTCTATAGTCTTCCATCAGTCTATGCCCTTCTCGCGACCCTCCAAGTCACGTACTCCGAGCTTCTCATCCTCCGGGTACTTGATGCTGCCGGCGGCTGGTGCTTCGTGGTGGGCGAAGCGCTTGGTCTGTTGGCGAGTGACTGCGCGCGCAGTTTGCGCAGCGGTGGCTGCACTTCTTCTGAAGGCCTGCATGTTGTGTGTGATGTGTGGGAGCTCAATTGCTGGGTCGTCAATCGTCCTGTTGGCCGGGTAGAGCGATGTTCGCCAAGACGCTCGGACTTGTTGAAGAGTGATGTTGCTTCTGTCCAATCAGGAACATCTCAAACATAAATGCATGAGTAGTCACATCGGAAACTATCAATCACTCAAGAAATCAACATAGTTCTGCTGCTGGCTGTGCAAATATTCTCAATCACTCGGAGTCGAACATAGATTCAGCGCTTTTGGAAAACATGAGGCATTGCGTCGACTCGCGTGGCATTCAGACATCCAAGACACCGAAAACAATTTGTGAATTTTAATTCATGACTTGAATGCATTGTCTTCGCATTTGCGCATTGCTGGAAAGACGGTCGGCGCGACTAGGTTGTAGTAGTAATGTTGCTTGGTCAATTCCACTTCGAAGCATGCACAAAACCATTCTCTCCAATCTTCTTGAGACGACCTTCAGCATCTGTCAAGCAGATTCCACTGTTTCGTGGCGGCTGTAGTCTCGAGCCCGCTCCTGAGCTACCTTGCGTGAGCTCATACTGTAGACGCTGTTCGACACTGCGATCCGAGTGACTAATTAGTGCCTTTTTGTGTTTTTGTGCCCAATCCAAACGCCGCGCTTGAAACAAAAAAGTGGTGCACCATGCATGTTCAACTCCAGTAAGATGCATCCATTCCAGCAAACTCCATGAACCTCATAATCGCTTTGGATGGGGATGGTGCGCATGCCATAGTGGGACATTCTGTCGGGCATGTTGGGGTCAAGTATGGAATCGGTAGGAGCCGTCCCTCATTGCACAAAGTTTCTCAACTTCATCATCTCGTCAAGAAGCTCCTGCAGGTCATCGTCGGAAATCTTGCCTTCGAGCGAGGGGACGAGCGTTTTTGCTTCCTCGGCAGTATCAGGACACAGACTTCCTTTTGAAAGGTCAGTGAATGTTGCTGCATTTCGACAATCAAGTAAACTGACCGAGCTGACTGCGCTCAAAGCGCTCGAGCTCGGTGCGGGTCGTGAGCAACTGCTCTACAGCAGTGACGTGTTCCTGCTGCTTGAAGCGCGCGAACAACTCGAGGTATTCTTGGGTTTTGAGAAGGGTTTCGGACTCGGACACTTTTTGCTTGATGTTGCGCCTGCGCGTCGTGACAGCGTTGATGATGGTGCGCGCTTCCGACAAGTTCAATGCAGGCACCTGCTGGAACTCTCCCAAGCGCAGGATTGCCGTGGCCTCTTCATCTCCAGTGGGGGCTCTCTTTGGGCGCGAGATCATATGAGGCGCGGGAGCGGGAGCGCCGGGGTTGGCCATTTTGTCTGGAATGATTGGCGCGACGAGGATGCGATCAACAACGAAAGGCGACTGGGCGTAGAGATAGAAGCGACCGCCAGCGAGGGTTGACGCGACACACTTTGGATGATCTGGAGTTCTCCCCCAGCGCCAAGACATTTGTATTGCAGAAGTGAGCCGTGAAACTTTGGAGAGTTTCCTCTTCACACCTGCACATATCACACATCGACATGAGCGCTGTCGTCCAATTCATGTCAGACTTGCATCTGGAGCGCACCAAGTACGATTTTGAGATTATCGAAGCCGCGCCGTATCTAGCCTTAGTAGGAGATATTGGACGATTCTGTGACTATGACGAGTATGCCGGATTTCTCAGAAGACAGTGTCGGAAATTCGACAAAGTTCTTCTGGTCGCTGGGAACAATGAGTTCTATGGATCATCTCGACGACAGGGACTGGCTGCTGCTGCAAATCTAGTACACGATCCGACCTTGGAAGGGAAGCTGGCGTTCTTGAACCGAACGAGGATCGACCTGACAGAATCCGTCATTGTGCTAGGCTGTACTTTACACTCTCAGATCGATCCCGGAAATGTTCATCTAAACAGGGACTTTGAGCGGATCACAGACTGGACTATTGAGGACCACAATGCAGAGCATAAGATGGACGTCGAGTGGTTACAGTCCAGTCTTCAACAGATTGCTGTGAACGAACCACAAAAGCAAGTAATCATCCTTACTCACCACGCACCCTCATTCCAGAACACATGTCATCCATCTCACGAAAACAACGCTGTGAGTCAGTGCTTCTGTAGCAATACATTGGAAGCGTTCATCAAGTGGGAAGGTCACGAACAAGTGAGAAATTGGATCTTTGGTCATACCCACTGGAACGCCCGTCTTGTGTGCGGAAATACTGTCGTACAAAGCAATTGTCTACAAAACCAACCTCGCAATCTAGCTTGGTGGAAAAGACTCATGATCTATAGGCCGTTCGACCAACGAGCGACCATCAACAGCGGATCAAAACTGCACTGAAAAGACTGTAGACCTTGTTTGGTACATTTCTGCTCGTGACGTGCACGAGTCTGGTTTTGCTTGTTATATTTTGGATTTATCGCGTATATTCTCGATGCACAATCTGACCACAGTCTGGCGGCTCCCGTCTTTGCATAGCGGTAAACAAGCGTGATGGTAGGGGAAACAATCAGGCGCAATGCTCTCTGCTTGCATAAATTAAGGTTGATGTTTCTGTACAAAAATCACACTCAAGCCATGGAATCGAGTGAAGCGAAGCATGTGGGCATCGTGGGAGTGGAGGCTGGGGAGAGAGTTGACAGCACGGGGATTTTTCTTAGACCAAACCGATTGTGTGTGTGACATGGCAAATGCGCAACAAGCAACCCAAGCACTCAATGCCAGGACAGAACCTGACATGAAAACAATCAAAGGCCGAGACAGGGCTAAAGAAGGCTCGCCTGCGAAAGTCTAGATTGCACAAGAATGCTGTGCTGCCCTCTGGAATTCTGTATACAGTCCCGAGCACCCAAACACGGACGGCGTTAATAGAGCGGCTCCGCCAAGGCGGGCTTGCTTCTCCAAAGGCCCTTGACATTCATTGCACATCCAAGTATCCACACACACCTACCTAATCGAAACATCGTCTCCTGCTTTCCTCAGTCGTCGCTCCACTCAGGCACCTAGGCGCGGTCTTGCTCAATTCCTGGAGCGCCGTCCCATGCTGTCGCTATTTTGTCTTCGACAGAGTTGGCGCTGCGTCCGCCCCGACTAATAAACACCCAATCGCCGCCGTCCGCCTCCTGATTGTCTGTATCGCGTTGCATGCCACCCTACTGAATCCCCATCCCGCCCGACCACTCTCGACTAGCAGCCGTCGCTGCCTCACACTCGCTTTATTTTCTCTGTTTACAATCCTTCTCACATTACAATGGGCTTACCGACGGACCCTTCCTCCCAGCACGACGCTGACGATCATCCCTATCCTTCCGACATTGCACTCCCTCCGTCTCGTACCAACACGTTTGATTCTCCTGCCGAGTCCCCTTCGCGCCCTTCTACAGACGCCGAGTCACAGCTTGAATTGACGTCCCGTCATCGGCCCAAACGCAGTCTGGATGTCAGAGACGATCGCCCTGCCGACTCTCAACTCTCGCCTTCACGCGACCGCTCTCGACCCAATGGCAAGCAATCCAATAGGATATGCGCAAAGTGCGGCGGCCATTTGACTGGTCAGTTTGTGCGCGCTTTGGGCGGTACATACCATCTGGAGTGCTTTACCTGTCATGTTCGTTCGACTCGTTGCACAAAACTGTCTTCCTTTGACTGACCATTTACAGGACTGCGGTAAAGTCGTCGCCTCCAAGTTCTTCCCCGTCCCTGAACAGCCGCCAAATCAATACCCTCTCTGCGAAACCGATTACTTCCGGAGACTGGATCTGCTCTGCCATGCTTGTGGAGGTGCCCTGCGCGGCTCTTACATCACGGCACTCGATCGCAAATATCACATTGAGCACTTCACCTGCTCAGTATGTCCGACTGTGTTTGGCGCCCAAGACAGCTACTACGAACACGAGGGGCACGTCTACTGCCATTATCATTATTCGACCAAATTTGCTCAGCGCTGCAATGGCTGTCAAACGGCCATTCTCAAACAATTCGTCGAAATCTTCCGTAATGGCCAAAACCAGCACTGGCATCCCGAGTGTTACATGATCCACAAGTACTGGAACGTCCGACTGCATCAAGGCGGCGATGCGGACGACCCTCTAGATTCGGAAGAAAATGCCACAGAAGAGATGCGAAAAATGGTCAAAGAAAGTGAAGAGAGTGTTGAGGAGAAAGTGCTCTGGATTTGGCGCACGCTCTCCTCCTTCGAAGAAAAGTCGGCAACATGCATCTCGGATATGTTGTTGCATGTCAGCAATGGCGCCTACGTCGACGGAGTCATGACAGCCAAGAAGTTCATCACCCATGTCGACCTCCTCTTTTCTGCGGCCGATCATTTAGACCAAGTCCTGCAGTCTTTCACATCAAAGGGTGCGTGCAAATTCCCACGATCCAATTCTCCTGCTAATTCTCCACCAGGCTTATCCTATTCAAGAGAAGCCAAGCTGCTCTGTAAGAAAGTTGTAGCTTTCTTTCAACTTCTTGCCGAGTCTCAGGAAACTGGTGTCCGGCGATTGGGTGTCACCCAAGAACTCTTGTCTCTGGTTACGGGTTTGGCACATTATCTCAAGCTCTTGATTCGCATCTGTCTGCAGGGCGCATTGAAACTTGAACGCGAGACTGGAAACCACGAGGGTCTCAATAATTTCCTGGACGAGATTGGAGCTCTCGACGATAAACTCGAAGCTGAAGACGAAAAAGAGCCCAAAAGCGAGACAGAAAACTTCGTTGCAAGGTCTGCCGATAATTGTGCCGTTTGCGACAAGTCTGTCGAGGACAAGTGTTTCGCGCGCAAAGACAGACGTTTCCATGCTCAGTGTCTTACATGCAGCAAATGCGCAAGGTCGCTTCCTGATGATCACTCACTAGCAAGATGGGAGGAGTCTTCAAAGAAGCTCTACTGTGACCGCCATGCTACAAGCTCTTCTGAAAGCGACATTGTGTTCATCTCCCGCCTCCAGCAATACGTACATCTTCTTCGCGTCGCCCATGCAAGATTACTTGCCACACTACGTACAAGTGGAGCACTGCCTCACACTTCAGGTCTGTCAAGAGAGTATCCCACTTTAAACGATATAATCACTCACAGAGCCTCTAGATGATCCAAACCTGACAGACTACGACTCGAACAGAGGACATCGTGTTTCGCCCAAGGGTTCGATGGATCCACCCTTGCTCAGATCCAACACCCGCTCAAAATCATACGCTGGCTCGACCAAGCGCGAGCACTCACCTTCATACGAGCAAACTCTGGGAGACATTCGAAGATTGCGATCGACGCGCATGGAGAAGAACCTTTCAACAACGAACCGCAAAGCTCGTACATCTAGAATTATCGATGGTCCGGAGGGTATGCATGGTGATGCCGAGGACAGAATGGAGCGTCGTCAGACTGGCAATTTCCAGATTGTAGAAGATGGCGATGCTACTGGGTCGCGCATGTCACAACTTCAATTCGGCAACCACGAATCTATGACCCTGGACGACATTCCAAGGATTGTTCAAGCTCAGCAAACGAGAGAACAAAGACCCAATGCCTCCAAATTCCACCGCGGACCTATGATTCCTCAGGAACCGAGACCAAAACTCGTCAACAACGGTCACACACGCCATGTTTCGCTCGGCAATGAAGACAAGTCAGGACTCGTCGAAGGAGGAGCTTTCCGAACCAAGAAGTACTTCTCCGAGTTGTCAGCGCTGGAATACTTCATTGTGCGGCATGTGGCTGTGCTGTCGATGGAACCTCTTCTTGAGGGCCATTTCAACCAGGAAGAGTTGCTCGATCTGATCGAGACCAAACGACCTACATTCTGGGGCAAGTTTGGAAAGGCTTTCAAGCCCGAGGCTGGCAAGAAGCCCAAGGGCAATAAGCGAGGCATTTTCGGGGTTTCTCTTGAGCAGCTGGTAGAGAAAGATTACGCAGAGTCAACCGATGGAATTGGTCCTGGTGCTCTGCGGATACCGGTTCTCATTCAGGACTCGATATCAGCAATGCGCACGATGGACATGTCCGTTGAGGGCGTCTTCCGCAAGAACGGCAACATCAAGAGACTCAATGACGTCAAAGAAGACATCGATTCAAAGGAGATGGTCGATGTGGATCTTACAAAGGAGAACCCGGTGCAAGTCGCTGCACTTTTGAAGAAGTTCCTGCGAGAATTACCAGATCCGCTTATGACTTTCAAACTGCACAAGTTGTGGATCACATCACAAAGTAAGTTTGCTGTGGTTTCTGATGATTCCAATGATTGTACTGACCTTGTTCAGGAATCACCGATGAAGACACACGACGAAGGGTACTCCATCTCACATGTTGTCTCCTTCCAAAGGCACACAGAGACACGATGGAGGTTCTTTTCAACTTCATGCAGTGGGTCTCATCCTTCTCTCATATCGACGAAGAATCTGGCAGCAAGATGGATGTTCATAACCTTGCCACCGTGATGGCGCCAAACATCTTGCATCTTGGCAAACGCGATGTTCCCTTGGATGACAATCTACTCGCTATTGAGGCGGTGCACTCGCTAATTGAGTTCAATGAGTACATGTGCGAGGTAAGTGCAGTATCTTCATCGTCTCTTGATTTGCGAATGCTGATGGTCTTTGTCACAGGTGCCTGAAGATCTAGCACTAATTCTCAACGATTCAACCTTGTTCTCTGCCAGTGCAGACATTACGACAAAGGAAATTCTGAAGCGTTATGGTGATCGTACCAAGGGACCTTCGACTACAGCAGGCGACGTAGCACCGCCACCTCAATCGACCACTCCTAAATCTCGCGAAAGCAGAGGCAGCGCACCTGTCGTGACGCGCGTTGATACGGACGCTGAACAGGCCAATGCATGGGGCAACGAAGCGAGTGTTCGCCATGTCGCAGCAGACATGGCACCGCAACCACCCTTTGCAATGCATCCAAACAAGAGTTCCGAGAGTCAAGGCAGCCCAACCAGAAACGGCAACCGCAACAGCGGTTACACTTCAAAACCTTTGGGCGTGACCTAAGATGAAAGCTTGGCTCTCTTTTGTAGCAAAACTTCGAGGAAGGCTGCATATCTCATCTTCTGTTTTTCTGCTTCTTCTCTTCTCTATACCACCTTTTTACTTCTGTCTGTCTCGACAAATCTCTTTTCCCCTTGTTGTTATTTTCGCTTTTGGTCTCATTTCGTCATCCGTTCTGAGTATGCGCTTCATCATCGTTGTTATCATCATTGTCAGTTTCAGGGCAGCTTGATAGTGTTACAGTTTTTCCCTCTGTGTTTTCTTGGGTCGAAAGATGCTAGCATTGGTCGTCAGGACAGATGCGCAGACGAAAACAAAAACAAAATGCATTGTCATGTCATCATGGGCGATTCTACAGTATTCGTCCATTCTAATCTGCGTGTACTTCTTGGATATATCAGTGAAAGTCACGGCCCCATCAGGTAGAGACTGCGTTGGCTTGTCATACATGGTGTTGGCCGAATCTGTATTGTATCACAGCTGAGATAAGCAAGCGAAGAGATGGTGAAGCAGCAAGCCCGAGTTCGGCGGCTGACAAACGCGGGTTGCGATGGCGTCAGATTGGAGAGAGCATAACTTTTCGAACATGGCATTCTTGTACTCGAAATCATTGATACAAGCAACAGAGAGATACCATGTCGACTACTAGAGCAACGCGGCAACTTGCCAATGGACTGTTTCGCCGGACAAACCCTCGCACGCGCTGCTTAGCCATCCAACGCAACATGCACCAGACAAATAAGCCAGCTTCGCAAGCAGCCGCCGGCCAAGCCATTGTCGAAGCAGAGCGACCTTCGCTTACGCCGGCAGCGAATCCGCCACTCAGCTTCCCCTGCCTGGACGCCTTGGACAAGAAGACTCAGACGTTGAACAAGAAGCGATCGCTCTCGGGACCAGAGCCGTCGTATGCACCGGGCGCCACCGACACTTTCCACTGTGACTCGGCTCTCTTGCTGGACTGGGGCGGTGTGCTGCCTTCGTTCGACATCGCATACGAGACCTGGGGCAAGCTCAATGCCGACAAGAGCAATGCCATCCTCCTCCACACCGGCTTGAGTGCCAGCAGTCATGCAAAGAGCACGCCGGCAAACTCCAAGCCAGGCTGGTGGGAAAAGTTCATTGGACCCGGTGCACCCATTGACACGGACAAGTACTTTGTCATTTGCACAAACGTGCTGGGAGGTTGCTATGGCAGTACTGGCCCCAGTTCCAGGGACCCTCTGGCCAACAACGAGCCGTATGCTACACGCTTCCCTATCCTCACCATGCAAGACATGGTGCGTGCACAGTTCCGTCTTCTCGACTGGATGGGCATCGACAAGCTGTATGCCTCTGTCGGCTCCAGTATGGGCGGCATGCAAAGTCTGGCAGCTTCTGTCCTGCACCCCGAGCGCGTCGGCAAACTTGTCAGCATCTCTGGATGTGCCAGGAGTCACCCTTACAGCGTAGCCATGCGTCACACCCAACGTCAAGGTTTGTCATCCTCTGCCTTCTTCAACACTTCTTCATGCTGACACTCTTCCGTGACACAGTGCTCATGAACGACCCGGCGTGGTCCTCGACCCGCGGAAACTACTACAACGCAATCCCACCCCACGCCGGCATGAAACTCGCCCGCGAGATTGCAACCGTCACCTACCGCAGCGGACCCGAATGGGAACAACGCTTTGGCCGCCGCCGCGCCGACCCTTCCAAGCCCCCTGCCCTCTGTCCCGATTTTCTCATCGAGACATACCTCGACCACGCAGGTGAAAAGTGGTGTCTCGAGTACGATGCCAACAGTTTGCTGTACGTCAGCAAAGCCATGGATCTGTTTGATCTGGGCAAAGAGCACATGGACATGCTACAAGGCGTTCGCGACGCCAACGCACACAAGCTCGACCAATTCGGCGCCGGCAAGCCCACGCCAAAAGCCGAGTCTGGCTCTGCGGATCTGTGCAATTTGACTTTGCCGGACACGCCATATGAGGAGCAAGAGTCGACGACGGAGATTATGAACAAGGATGCCGATATCAAGGCTGCCACGCGTGATACAGAGCCCCCCGCCGACCTTGTAAAGGGCATGCAAGGGTTGAGGGACATTCCTGCTTTGGTGTTGGGCGTGGCGTCTGATATTCTGTTTCCTGCGTGGCAGCAGAGAGAGATTGCTGCTGCGTTGAGGAAGGTTGGAAACAGGCAGGTCACGCATGTCGAGTTGGGCGAGGACAGGAGTTTGTTTGGCCATGACACTTTCTTGCTTGATCTTGAGGGTGTTGGTGGTGAGATTAAGAGGTTCTTGGGTTAGAGAAAAGAGAATTCATGTACATGACACAAAATTAGCATAGCGAGTTTGTTCTTTTGTTCGTCACAGCAACGGACGTTGAAAAATGCACACACATGTGGCTTCGTTTTCATGATTTTTATGGGTATCGTAGTCATGTTTTTTTCTTTCTTTCTTCGAGATGGAGCCTTGTTCAGACATCCTCAAACTCCATGTCGTCCTCATCAGACTCTGCATTAGCATCAGAAGCAGGTGCAACACTAGCCAAAGGTTTTGAATCAACCTCTTCCTGCTCCACCTTGACGCGTTTGGAATCAGGACCTTCAGGCTCTTCGACCTTGATATCAGGAACAGCACCCGTAGGCACATCCTCGAAATCGTCTTCGTCTTCCTCGTCCTCTTCTTCCTCTTCTTGCAACCTCGCTCTCTCTTGCTCTGCACGGTACGCGGCCCAGTAATCGTCCATGACGGCATCGTCCCTGCCGGGCGTGCCTCCCAATTTCTTGTCTTCTGCCGCGTCGTCGACCGAAAGCCCTCCCGCATGTGCGTCTCGCTCCCTCTGTTCTCGCAATTCCTTTGCACCTGCCGTTGTGACTTCTCCCGACACGGTACTCTTGGTGAGCCACTCGGGCAGCGCATTCTGCTTTGCCTCCTTTTCGCGCTTGATCCTCGCAGCCTCCGGATCCGGCTTTGTCGTAATGTCGTCTTCCAATTGCACCTTGACCGTCTCGGGCGCCAGGGCCAAACCTTTGGATCCCGCAATACTGGGTTTGACTTCCTCTGCGATCCTCGTGGGACGATCGGGATGCGCATCTCCACGGTCTATCGGCAAATGTAGACTCAAGGCCGTGTCAAAATCATTCTCGGGCACATTCGCCTGGTCGATTTCGCGCAGCAGAGCTTCAATGGCGGCAACCTGTGTGTTCAGGCGCATCTTGCTCTCATTCTCGCCTTTTTGCAGCTCTTCGTCTACGGGGTCCAGAGGGTGTTCGCAGAGATGGCACAGGAAACTGCCGCTCAGTGGGTCGATGTTGTCCATGACTTCCAAATCCGTGTACTGGCTTTTGCACCTCGGACACTCTAGATCCTTCTTTTCCGTCGTCGGCGCACCCATGCTGTCGATATGCCTCGACAGCCTCGACAATCGATACTTGATGGCATCGATCGCCGGGTGGAAATGCAACCAGTACCAATCCTGATGTTTGACATAATCCCTATTTTTGAAATTGGGGTTTGTCGACGACGAGGACGACGGTGCAGGCGCATCTTCCTTTTTCTCCGCACGTGATTGGACGGATACCAGGCCGTGGTCTTTGAGCTTTCCGCATTGTTTGCGCAGTTCTTTGCGGTTTGTGCCTAGGCAGTGGGCGAGGTCTGCGTCGGTCAGGGTGCTGTGGATGCCCAGGGCGTCGACGATCAGGACTTCTTCTGTCGTGTAAAAGGCGCGTGCTGTGGTTCGAAGTAGGTTTTTGGCGAGATCCATGGTTGTGCTTGTCTTGGGTGGGTGTCGTCTGTGGGCCTGCACGGCGGAGACAAGAATTGTCCTTGGGGCTTGCGGGATGGTGTTGGTTTTATTGGTGACCCATGGAGGTTATAGGCAGAACAGAGATCGAGGTGCTGCTATGTGATTGCGAGGCGAAGGATTGAGGTCGTGATTGCAGAGTGAAGTGAACAAGGTCAACTTTCTTCGTCGAAGCTCTACGTAGATCGGGTCCACGCTCCAGCTGAGCTAAAGCAAATCCGGATGTGAGGATCATATTTTTTAGAGTGAACTTTAGAACCAATCACAAGTCGCAGTGGTTTAGTGGTAAAATTCGTGCTTGCCATGCACGAGCCCCGTGTTCGATTCACGGCTGCGACAATCTTTTGGTCGCTGGGTCATCTTTTTGACCATTGACTTTCCTTGAACGGCTCACTCTTCTTGTCGTGATTGGAGATCAAAAGACACGGAAAAGGAAACAAGCGAGCAACTCAATCTCCGAGTCAGATAAGATCTTCTCTCACTACAGTCCAGCATACCCTTTGTCAACATCTTCAGCTTTAACCTCCATCTTCACAGCCTGCTCGTCTCCCTTCATCTCACCCCAAACCACCATCTTCTTCCCGTCCCACTTCATCACATCCCCATCACCAACATTATAACGATAATAGTTTTCCGTCCCCCCGACCACCATCGCCCTCCTAAACGTGATATTGATCCTCCCATTCCCGCTTTCTCCTCCTTTGCGCTTGGGTATGCTGTGCAACCATTTACTCTGCGTACTGCCTCTCATCAACACCATATCCCCACTCCCCAGCGCCAACTTCAAAGGTTTGGTCTCTGATGCAATCGCAGCCGCAGACTTTGTATCAGATGGCGGCGTGGGTTTGTGCTTCATCAGAAAATCCCTCTTGGCGCCCAAGGAGAACGAAGCTATCGCCGGGTCCACACCGAGAAACCTTTCATCGTCGCTGTGGTAGGATATGCTGTCATCGCCCGTGGCGTAGTAATTCACCAAGCAGAAATTGTAGCGTTGGTCCGTCGCTGCTTCGGTGAGGTTGCGCAGTAAATCCAGACATGCTGGTATGGGCCGCGGTCTGCAAGTCTTGTATCGATCTTTTGGAATTGGCTTCTTTGACGTTGCGTCGAGCAGCTCGCCTTGTGCTGAAAAAATGGACGTTTCGTCTACGCCAAACACTGTCGTGAAGCGCGGTGTGTTGATGTCCGTCTCGACAGGTCCGCGTTTGATCTTGTATTTTACGCGGTAGAAGAAAAGTTGGCTGCGTAGAAACTCAAACAGAGGTGTGGATATTGAGCTGGGCACGTATGGTTGAAAGTACAAAAGATCCAAGTCAGGTTGGTCGTTTATCGGTTTGGATTCGGCTTCTGGCGCAAAGTTGAGTGTGTCTGTGATTTCTGGTGGCAATTGTGGTATGGCGAAGGGATAGGTTGGGTGATTTGAGGGTGCATCTTGGGATTCGGTCAGGGATATCTTCGTCTTCTTCTGAGTTGGGCTGAAGAAGGTATCGAGAGTTCTTTTTGACATTTTGCTTCTCGCAAAGTGGTTTGGTATCAAGGAGTGAGATCGAGTTGCCAGGAAGACGCGACGTGAACGCGCCAGCATTTCATCTATGACGTCGATGAACTGGACTGTAACTCTGCAACACTGCTTGAACGCTAGACGAAGAGTGTTTGCCTAGGAGACTATGGTGCGAAGTTGATGTAAAGAGAGAAAACAGTAATGGCATGACATTCGTGGTTGGGGTATCTAAGTCGTCCTTTCCCATATCTCGTCCCGACGCCATGAAACCCCAGCAAATGGAAGATGCCCAGTTCTGAGACACAATTAAAGGACCGCTGCGCCAATGCTATACTGCTGATAGACCGCCCTCAAAGACCCATAGTAAACGCCGTTGACCTAAGCTATACCTCGCGTGAAAATGTTTCTGAACTCTGTTCTTGAGAACGTATGCTTCGGACCGCACGCTCGACTTCAGCCGTGGCAACCTCCTGCCACTTATCACGGCCATCCTGTTCGGCTAGACCTTCAGCATCACCAATCTTCTCGTAGAGCATTCGAGAAACGTCACGATTGATGTCAGTATATTGGTCCTTGTTGACTTCGCCTCCGCGATACCGTGGACCGAGAACGGCCTTCACCATTCTCTGGATCTCGGTCTTGGTTGAGTATGACATATTGCGGGACGGCGAACCAGGCGATATGTCTCTTGGTGGGCTGCTGACTTGATTCTGATGCCGGCGGTGTGATCTGCCTCGCTCATCCTTGCCATTTTGGGCAGGAGAGAAAGTAGGCGAGGCGAGAGGTCGCACAATCGAGGTCAATGGCATTGGCGAGGTCGGTCTAGGACGTGTGATTTGAGGTGGAGGTGTCACGGATAATGCGCGAGGAGATACCTGACCTGAATGGATGGGTGAGCCTCCAGGGGATGCTAGATTGGTCTGTCCAGGCTGCTCATCGCCAGATATGGGCTCAGCATCAGGCGAAGCGGCTTCTTCAGGTGCCGGCTGCTTCTCGACTTCCTGTAAAAGCTGCGTAAGGAAACTGGGTCCCTCGGTGGGTTTTTGTGTAGGGCGCATCGAAAGCTCCATGGTTGAAGGTCCTGATTCTCGAAGCGTTATGTTTCTCTTTGTTCTTGGTCGTTTGAGCTTGCGTTGAGGTTCGACTTGCTCACGATCTATTGCTGGCTCCCGAGGAGAGGCGGGAGAAGCAGTGGCAGATTTGCGTTTCCTGCTAGGAGGTCGTTGCGCTTCGGGATCAAGTGCGCGGGCCTTGTCGAGAGCGTTCCACGCACGTAGCTCTTCTTGTGACTCGGGCGAGTGGGCGGCCGCGGCGTTTCTTCGATCCAATAGAGTAGATGCGGTCTCTCTGAAGCGACTTGCGGCACCTTGGCGAGAGGCCACCTGAAGTCGGCGAGTCCAAGCAGCAAGTTCTCGACGCTGGGCTGGAGTGCGATGGATAGCAGTGAGATCCTCTTCTTCATGAGGAAAGTCCAGGTCCAGATTCAAGCGGCGCCAGACACTAGCCCACACGCGATCCCATTCTCCTGTTCGTCTGCCTCCTGCTCTTCTCGATCTTGCATTGCGTGCTCTAGGGGCAGCTCTGCGTCCAGCGGTATTACTGCTCAGGTCTCGATGACAAGCGTCGCAGTACCAAACGTCGGGAGCGGAGGCGTCGCTAAAGCCGGCGCAGAAGATGTGGACGGTACCATCGCAGCCATCACAGTACATGGTTGCATGCGAGCTATCGATGTTGCCACAAACGAGGCATGGCGATTCTTCATCGAACAAATAGTCGTCGATGACCAGGGTAGGGTCGACATCGGCCTGTTGTTGCTTTTCTTGAACGACGTAGGAAGAGTAGGCAGGGCTGTCGAGGTGCTTGCGCAATTCTACAAGGTTGAAGTTTGCGCGGCAGATGGGGCAACTGTTGGCTCGTTCAACCCAGGGACGCAAGCACGAGTCGTGGAGGTTGTGGCCACAGGGTATAAGGTGGGCGACGATCTCATCGTCTACGGGATCCTTGCTGCTTTGAGAGTCAGCACTCGTGTTGCAAGAAAGTGAAGATGATTCCCCCGGAAGGTCTTCGAAGGTGGGGGAGACGTCACCATCCAAGCTTATGCGGCGGCACATGGAAGTGTGGTCAAGCCGATCAAAGCGATACAGGACTCGACGCGACTGATGAAGAAGTTCCGGGGGTTCATAGAGCTCGGTGAGGACAGGATCTGAATACCTTTGTTCAGAAGGGAGGACAGGAAGCGGAGCGGCGATGGAGTCATCGGTCGAGTGGACATGTGTTTCGGCTTTCACAGGGCGAAGGCGCAGCTCGCCCAAGCAGACGATGCAATCATCCGACATTGTCACCGAGACCGGGGCAACGTCGAGGCGAGGCGAGAGAACATGCGAAAGTGAACAGAGGGAAGAGAGAAGGAAGGGCAAGGCTTTATATACGCGCGGTATGCGAATTGCGGAGTGAAGGCGGCCGCCTTCACGTGTGACGAATGACTGGGCCCGCAACCACCATCAACCAACCCAGTCATCCGAACCCTGAATACACACACAAAAATCAACAATCGACGGCTTTCACGTGTGCTGTGACAAAAGGCAAATAATCAATGGCCGCCGCCAAAAACCGTCGAGAGAAGTCTGCACAACGGCGCAGTACGGATGCGAGTTTCCTGTTATACGAGACATTTTTGTTGGTTTCGTGCAACCGATGGTTTTGGCAAGCCGATCGATGACTCAAATGTACTGGTTCGTGAGAATATGTGTTTGGGCAGGATGACTGAGTTTCATTTGATTGATCCCAGGATCCCAGCATGTAGAGGAGCCAGCGTGGATGGGTATTTCCTTCTTAGCTACATCATCCCTTCGTCAAAAAGTCCTTGCTGATTTTTTACGCCGCGATTGCCCAATGGAAAAAGAACCTCGAAACGAGAAAACCGTGGATCGAGTGCTGCAGTAGTGACTTGGTTGTCATGGCTTAAACCTCAGCGATCTCGCGCAGACGACGGATGGTCGAGCGGGTGGCAGCGGCGGCAGGGGTGCTGTGAGGAGCCTTTTGTTAGTTGCGCTGTCCAGAGAAAGGGGAAAAAGTCGCTTCGTCCGGGCGATCGAGCAGAAGGGGAGGGAAACGTACGAGACGGTGTAAGCGCCACCAGCGACAGTCTTCTTGCAGGCCTTGCAGTCCCAGATGCCGACCGAGTGTCTCTTGACGGTGACCTTGCCGCAGAAGGTGCAGGTGTAGCGGGCGTGCTGGGTCACTTCCATCTTCTTGACCTGTTGCGAGGGGTTAAACGATTGCTCTCGACTGTCGCATTTATGGATCCTGGCCGAGACGCACCTGCTTTCTGAGGGAAGCACCATAGCGGGTACCGTACTTTCCGGTGATGCCGACCTTCTTGGTTCTCTTGGTCATTTTGGCGGGTTGTGTGAAGACTCGTTGTTGACAAAGAGGGAAGTCCTGATTCACAAAAGCTGCGTTGCGCCTTCCTGCCCACTCAATTTCAAGCGAAGTGCGCGCCGAGAATTTCCCACACGCTAGCCGCTTTAGTCATCATCAAAAGTGGCCCCCTCGACTGCCTCGTCACTTCACGAACCTGATCGAATCCGCTTTCTTGACGTTGAATAATGTTGCTCGTCTCACTCACATATCCATGACTTGAGCATCTGAAATTTCTATCAATCTTCGACTCCATCTCTTGTTGTGTGCAGACAAGCGACGCTGCCAGCCTCTTCCCAAGACGCTTGGGGACGCCCTTCGCTTAGATCTCAATCTTAGATAAATACCAGACCATCTCCTCTCCTGACCCGAGTCTCTCGCGTGTAACACTGCAATCATGTCATCTCGTCCTTATGAACTCATCGTTTTTGGAGCGACCGGCTTCACCGGAAAGTACACCTGCGAGCACATCATATCCCATCTCCCAACCGACCTCAAATGGGCTGTCGCTGGCCGCTCGGAGAGTAAGCTGCAAAGCCTTGTGGAAGAGCTCAAGTCTCTGAACCCCGATCGTCTTGTGCCAGGTATATCGGACTTGATATATGGAAGGCCTTCGTGTGAAAAGCTTACATCAAGCAGAAATTGTGACCTCTGGACTCGACAAGCAAAGCATGAACAACCTGGTGAAACAGACCAAAGTCCTGATCAACACCGTCGGCCCGTATATGCTATATGCCGAGCCTGTCGTCGAGGCTTGCGCTCAGAATGGTACCCATTACCTTGATGTGTAGGTCCATCACGAGCCAGATCTCTTGACACGTTCTGACTTACGCCCTGCAGCACAGGCGAAACTCCCTGGGTTCGTGAGATGATCAAGAAGTATCACTCCACCGCCAAAGCCAACAAGGCTATTATCATTCACCAGATTGGTGTTGAGTCTGCTCCAGCCGATCTTCTCTCATGGTCCATGGTCAACCACGCCAGACGAACACTGTCAGCTGGCGTCTCCGAATTGGTCTACTCTGTCTATGATCTCAAGGGAAAGCCCAGTGGTGGTACACTAGCTACTGTTATGGGTCTGTTTGACAAGTACAGCATTGCTGAGACCACTGAAGCCATGAAACCTTGGTCTCTTTGTCCAACCACACCACCTCGCAGCAGCTTGGAAGGCCCTACATTGTTGCAGAAGCTTTTTGGCGTTCGTCAGGTTCGCGACCTCGGAACACTGTCCACCAGCATTCAAGGTGCTGCCGACACAACCATCGTCCACAGAAGCTGGGGCTTGTTCGAGAATGGTAACTTCTACGGCCCCAAGTTCAGGTTCAGCCCTTACATGCACGTTCGCAATGTTTTCACGGGCATTCTGGTCCATTTCGCCATTGCCGTAGGCATGCTCGCACTTCTGCTGTCGCCCGTGCGCTCAATGCTCAAGCGCGTTGTCTTCCAGCCTGGTGAGGGACCGTCGAGAGAGTCTTCTCGTCGTGATAGAATCGAGTACCGCGCCCTTGCTACCGTTGACTCAGTGGATCTCAATGACCCAAAGCGCATTTCTGGAAAGCTTGCATGGGATGGTAGCATGTACTACCTGACTGGCGTTTTCTTGGCAGAAGCGGCCATCACGATTTTGAGGGATGAAACTCCGGCATTTGAAATGGGCGGTGGCTCCTTGACTCCTGCAACCCTTGGTGCATCCTTCCTGGAACGTCTTCAAAAGGCTGGCCTGAGAACGGAGATCAGGGTCATGCCTTGATCCTGACCTACGTGTATGTACATAGAAGAATAAGGCGGTCGAAAGGTATTTGGTTACATGTCAACAGACGAAATACAAACAACATTACCAAGCCATGACTTGACCATCCCCTTTATCAGAGATTCCTGGATTCGCCCAATAACGACCTGTCGTGTTCGCGATATCTCCGAAGCCCAACTTAACAGGGATTTTGGCGCCATCAACTAGGTTTCGATCAGCAAATCTGCAATCGTGATTGAAAGACACTCGATTTCCACAGAACACTTACTGGGTTCTTTGGGTGGCTTGCCCATGATTCCTCCCATGTCTGTATCTACCCAACCAGGGCAACACGCATTGATTGTCAGGCCCGGATTCTCGCGCGCAAGGATGGCAGTGATGGCATTGACACATGCCTTGCTGACGCTATACCCTTGACCTTTGTCACCAAAGCCTGAATCCAGCTCTTTCTGTGCCTTGACAGCTCCCTGTTTCGCAGTCAGCCCGCTCGACGTTCCCGACGAGGAGATGCAACTCCGCTCGATGTTCTCGACGAGAAGATGCAAAAGACTTACCATGTAATCCTCGGCGATCATTTCTACATCCTCAACTGACCCAGAATTCCTGAATCGGGCTGCGTTATGCTGGCTGTAAATTTTCAATTGTGAAGCCACAGACGACATATTTACAATCCGTCCTGACTTTGACAACAGCGGGATAAATTCCTTGCACATCTTGTACGTGCCTCTGTAGTTTACATCTAACATTTGTTGAACACTAGCAGGTGAGTGCTCGGGATACGTGTTGATTCCGGCATTGTTGATCAGTACATCGACTTGTCCCTCTTCGCGCTTGATGTCCTGATCTTTTGTTACGTCCAGCTGAGGGTATCTGATCGATGTCGAGCCGGCGCCTTTGAGGTTGAGGTCGGCACCTGCTCGTGATGCTGCGTACAACTTGACATTCTGATTGTTTTTCAAGATGAGTTCGCAGATGGCGAGACCAATCCCTCGGTTCTGTTTTCATAGTGTGTCAGATGGTGTTTAGCCGGATCAATTGCAGAACCGACTTACTGCTCCGGTAACAACGACAACCATATTCTCCGACATGCTTTGTTTTCAAGGAAGACTTTGGTAGTATAATCAATCAGATCGCGGAGATGTGAGAAGAGAAAAAACAAGTTCACAGCATCATCTCAAACTGCTGCAACCATCGGGATACTAAATGCATCTGAGCATTCAGGTGCCGGCTACAGATCATGCGTCATTGATCGTGAAGGCGCGTCGATGCTCAACAGAGCCTATTATTCAACACAAGCATTCTTGGGCAGGAATCGCAATTGAGGAGCGACAATCTCTTGAGCCTCATTGTTGAAACATCATCTGATCCGCCAGACCTTCTCGATTGCCCAATATACAGCCTGGAAAATGATGATGAGGCTCAAGGGAGAGGTCCCGGATGAGATCTGGCGCTGGTGAGATTCTGCAGATCTTTCCGGGGTGCAGAGCAGCCGCTCAGCCACGGTGCACAAACTGCATCATCAGTGGTCACCTTCTTCTTTACGTCAGGTCAATCGTCACTGAGATGCTATCACGAATACCTAAAATGTATGCATGTATCCTAGGAATTGAGATGATATGTACCGTTGGTGCACCCCATCTCTTCTCTTCTCTGTGCCTCCCTAAGCCGCCTATGTGAACTACTTTACCTAACCAATTCACTTTTACATCTGCAATATGCCCATCAAGGACAACCTAAAGGGATGGCATTGGAGGGAGAGAATCGCCAACTTTGAGCCATCATGGTTTACAATTGTGATGAGTATGTCGACCGCTTGAGAATTGACTTGCTAGACACAGGATCACTGACTACAAATCACAGGCACTGGCGTCCTTCAACAATGCTTTGTCAACTTTCCATACCCCATCACAGGAGCAGCTAGATGGCTTCGTGACATCGGCTACTGCCTATGGATCCTCGAGGTTGTGCTTTTTGGCTTCTTCACTGGAATGTTGGCATGGCGATACATCACACACCCAATCTTGTTCAAGAAGAACATTATGGAGTTTCCTCTGAGTTCGTTCCTGGGAGCCATTCCGATTTCGTTCAATACAATCCTCCAAGGCATCATATCGTATTACGATTACAGAAACTCGGCACGCTGGGCAGTTTTTGGTCTCTACTGGGTTGCCTTGGTCATGTCTCTTGCAGTATCCTTTGGACTTGTTATCTACCAGATGAGCCATGCGAAACCGCAGAAGCTGTCTGATGTAGCAGGAGTCTGGTATGTTATTAAGCTGGACACAAACTATGCAAAGATACTGATTCGACCAGGGTCATGACCACCGTGCCACTCTTCATTACAGCTTCCACTGCTAGTTCTCTCCTTCCGTTCATCTACATGGAAAGCACGAAATGTGCGATCGCCGTGCTGGTAACAGGCTTCCTGGCTTGGTCGTTCGCAATTGCCGAGGTCACCATGATTATTACCATCTACTTTTTCCGCTTGATCGCAGACAAGACGCCAGCAGCACCTCTGATGGTTGGATCCTTCTTACCAGTGGCAGCTTTGAGCCAGGGAGCATATGCAATTCACAGATTCAGCATCTTCCTAGCGACTTACATCAAGAATGGATATGCTCCAACACAGGTTAGCCCACCACCACTTTCGATGAACACACTCCTGGCAACCTCCGAAGTCATACACTGGATTGGCATCATCATGGATCTGTTCCTCTTGGCCCATGCAACATTCTGGGTGGTCCAGGGCACAATTAGCATGTTGATGTCGTTACCTAAGTTGCAGTTCAACATTGCCTATTGGAGTGCGGTCTTTCCTATGGGCAGTTATGCCAATGCATGGTGCTTCATCTCACGCGATCTGCGTGACGATGGTATGCGAGGCTGGGCAGCGACAATGGTCATGATTGCAACGTTGCTCTGGCTTTTCTGTGCCTTGGAGACAGTGTACAGAGGATTCTGGCAGGGCAAATTGTTTTCGGCACCAGGATTGGAAGATTGGCTTGGCGATGGAGAGCAAGAGCAGGACGAGAAGAACAGAGGTGGCAGGAGGGATGAGTGGAATGGCACATACTCGATGCCGCAGCCAGGGTCTCAGGATGAAGAAAGCGGGCAGGCCAACGGGCATCAGAGCAATGGCAATGACGGCGACTCTCGAAGGAGAAACTGAGCCATCACAGATTGGCAGAAGAACAGAGTTAGAGCATTATTGTAGCGTTAATCAATGTCTAGTGAGAATAATGTTGAGCAAGTCTGAACCTAGGCAAGACACTGAGAGACGTGAGACCCCCTTCGCTTTCCAGTCTGCAGACCGGAGAAAGCAATGGGGCGACAGAGGATTAGGGGATTAGGTATGCGGGAGAGATGAGAAAAGAGAAAGAAAAGATGGGTCGCAAATGACCTGGACTTATAGGTCAACTAGCAAAGGGGTTCTTAGTCAGCTGCTATCAGGAGGATAAGTCGGTGTTGAGCAAGTTTCTGTGAATTTCCAGGGATGAGAGGGTGGTCGGGCAATGGAGGAGGTGTTGACTTGGGGATGAAACGCGTCATTGCTTTGTTTGACCTTGTGCTTCGACGACCGTCTCTCTCTCTCTCAGAAACCACACAACACATCACAATGCAGTCAGGCATATCAGGTACATACCCAGCCGTCTGTACCGTCCCATCACGCATCTGACAGTTCAATCCCACAGCATCGCAAGAACTGCAGGATGCATTCAACAACCTCGTGTCCTCATCCTCACAACGCGGCCTCCTTGCAACCATAAAGAACGAATCGCTCGTCCCCGTCGAGACCCTGCAAGCCAGCAGTGACTTCCGCAGCGACTTGTCCGGACTCTCGCAACTCCTCACCAACAACGAAGCGCGATACATCCTGCTCAAGCAAGATGGCTCGGCCGCCGACGGCTACGTAGCCGTGACATACGTCCCCGATGCAGCAAACGTGCGTCAGAAGATGCTATTCGCCTCGACGCGCTTGACACTTGTGCGTGAATTGGGTGTCGAGAGGTTCCGCGAGACAGTCTTCTGCACTACTGCCGAGGAATTGACGCCCGAGGGCTGGGATCGCCATGAGAAGCACAATCGTCTAGATGCTCCCTTGACCGAGGAAGAAGCTGGCTTGAAACACATCAAGGATGCAGAGGCGCAGGAGAGTGGAGGCACCGGTGGTCGAAGTCTGCCTAGTGCTGGCATTGCCCTCAATCTCGGTGATGAAGTCAGCGACGCTTTGGAGAGTCTCAAAGATTCTCGTGAGGCTTCTTTGGTCATGATTGTGAGCTCCGGAAGGCACGCCTTTTGGGACGAGAAAAAACTGACGCGTACACAGAAAATCGACGTTTCCACAGAGACACTGCACCTCGACGCCTCGAAGCAGGACATCCAGCCCGCCGACCTCAGCTCAGAGATCAGCTCGTCCGAACCTCGTTACTCCTTCTACAACTACCCTGGACAACAAGGCGTTGTCTTCATGTACAGCTGCCCCAGCAAGAGCAAGATCAAGGAACGTATGGTTTACGCCTCATCCCGCTCGCAGCTCGTCACTTTGGCTTCCAACCTTGGTCTGAACATTACAAAGAGACTCGAGGCCAGTTCGCCAGATGAGTGGTCAGCGAGCACACTGGCTGCCGAGTTCCAAGAACAAAAGGTTGAGAGCAAAGGATTTGCCAGACCCAAGAGACCTGGAAGAAGGTAGACACTTGTATACACTTTCGCTCTGCCGCTCTGTTGCAAGGCAGTTTTTAATCAAAAGCATTCAGCGACAAGAGT
This sequence comes from Aureobasidium sp. P6, assembly GCA_003992365.1. NCBI lineage: Eukaryota > Fungi > Ascomycota > Dothideomycetes > Dothideales > Saccotheciaceae > Aureobasidium > Aureobasidium sp. P6. The sequence goes on from RZIQ01000024.1 coordinate 103,698, forward strand.
CGAATCATGAACAAAATGGCTAAAGTGCTGCTCAAGAAGAACAAAAAAAAAACATCGCTCAAAAAAACAAAAACAAGGCAGGTGCATAGATCTCGCGGTATGTCTCTTCTCACTCTTCATAACTTCCTCCCGGCACCATGTCCCTTCCTCTCTCCATCAAGTCCTTCAAGTACTCGTAAACAGCAAACGTCACGGCCTGACCAGGAGCGACACGCATGACACGCGGTGTGATGCCCATCCAGAAAGCCCTGACACCCTCCTGCTTCCACATCTGACTACCGATCGTAACAATCCTCCCGACAGCCGTCTCACCAGGCTGTGCGGGATTTCTCTGCAATCTCGTCTTGATGGTATCAATCGGCGCATTACTGAACGGACCCACGGCACCTGAAATCAAGCCGATGATCGCAGTCTGCCAACCGGGCAACCCGGCATCAGGATTGCCAGACCGGTTTTGCAACCAAGCCTTGAGTTCGGTGTAGGCGGTGAAATTGGCAGCTTGGTTTGTTCCTTGCCTGAGCGCCGTCAACGACACACCACGGTACAAAGCACCGATCCCTTCCTCCCTGACGACCGTATACAAAGCGTGCGCCGCGTTCCTGTATTTGGGCACGTCGAGCGGGTCGGCCATGCTGTGATGCTGCGCCTGCAATCTGATCTTGACGACTTCCATGGGCGTGACGACGGCAACGGCTTCGGTGACTCCTGCGGCAAGACCTGCGAGAAAAGTCGCTCTAGAGGTGATTTCTCCGTCTGTCGAGGCCAGGGCTTGCTTGTACCATTCGTACGAGGTGAAGCGGATGGCCATCTTGGGGACGATGCCGGTGAGCACGGCGCCCAGGCCTTTGTACAGGGCGAGCGGGGTTTCGCGTTTTACGATTGACACGCCTGTTGCGATGAAGCCGCGGCGAGTGCCCTGTGTGTTTTTGGCATTTGACATTAGCTTGGGTGATTGGTAGAAGGGGGCAAAGGAGGAGCAACACTTACACCACGTTGCGACCGCTTTGAGAGCTGCATGCGCACTTTGATCGTGTCGAGGGGGTGACAGACGAGTGCTTCCATCATGCCTGCTCCACCACCGGCGACGAGGTTTGTGGCCGCAGAGGCCGGTTTCTTGCCGCCTGGACCTTTTGTCGATTTTGCCGACATTTGGTTTTGGGGTTCTTCTTACTCGTCCTTTTCGAAAAGCAGGTCTTTTTTTGAGGGTGTGTGGGTCGAAGGGTCAAGTCTTTTTGTGACTATTTCTCTTGTGGAATGAATTGATCGGAGGGGGGATTCGGTGTGCTCTTTGAGTTGAACCCGGTCCAGGCCTCTTTTCACTCTAGATGACGGTGTCTGCCTTTGTTTCCGGCAGATTCGAAGCTTGGAATGATCTCTCAGATGCTTGCGAGTTGGAAGTCGAATGTGGAGACTCGAAGCAACAGAGCGTAGGTATACCAAGTTCCAGGATTGTGAGAAAGGTGAAAAGACGAGGGAGTATCACGAAAAAGAAGAAGAAGAAGAAGAAGAAGAAGAAGGGGAACAACAAGAAAAAGAGAAGCTACTCTCTGTTTTATTTAATCTAGTTCCCCATTCGCGAAGTCAACATCATATGCAAAAAAGCTCTTTGAGTCATCAGATCTCAGGACCGAATTTGCCGGTTACACTACTCTCTTTTTCTTTGGACATGGTTTTCTGAAGGGAGCTTTGGGCCATGGACGAATGGATCACCTCGGTACTTGGGAGTTGGTGTCTTGTGCTCGCTGGAGAACGTTTGTTTTATGGTGCCTGAAAGAACTCTCATTCATCGTTCATCTCTACAATGTCCCCGGATATGTCTATAGTCTTTTTTTTTTCCTTCTTGCTCTCAAATCCAACTCTTCATTCTGCTTCTTCGAATTCAGATACGATTGTTTACTTTCTTCTCCTTGATGCTCACAAATTTCTCGAATATGACGTCCGCGGGGGGGAGGCCTCAGCGGGCTTTTGGCATCTTTCTCCGCAAAACGCCGATCTGGGGAAAAGTAAAACACACACACACACACAGCAGAAAGCGCACCGAAAACCCCGTGCAACCGAGGCACATGCCCCTTTGGCCCGAGGACACATGAACAAACGATTGGTTTCCTTGTGACACTTTGGAAAGCCGAGTTTGGACCGTGGTTGCCGATGTATGCCGTGGCTATCAAAACAGAAAGGAGAAGATCGGGTTGGGGTTTGAAAAAGAGAAAATGCGAGAGCGAGGGGGGAGGGCAGGGTTATACTTGAGGAGTTGATGGTGACAACCGAGAATTTCCGAGATGCGAGTACAGTAAGAATATGACAGGACGTATGACTTTGATAGATTGATATGGAAATGGTGTATTGAGAGAGAGAGAGAGGCCATGAGATTTTTGCTCTTCTGAAATTGGTCCTGCCATGTTTTCTGCATCCTCGTGTGCCCACCTTGCTCGTCGCCGGCAAAGAGGAAAGAATCAACGTGAAATTGCCCACTCATGTCTCAACCTTCATGGCATCGTCTTCTTGGTTGCTGCCGACGAGCATTGCAAGCATCGCAGCAACTTCTTTGGCATCTCCATCAATGCGTTCTTGGATATCGCTCTTGTCGAGCGTTTTGAGCTGACCGAACAACCACAACTCTTGCATTTGGCGTGTGAGGGTCAAGATGTCTTCGCTGGTGCGTATCTAACAGAGAGTATCATTAGCACTCCATCTCTACTCTTTATACTATTCCCGCATCTTTCGAACTGCCAAACGTGTAATGGAAAGTACGATCCAGTGAATAATGCAAAATCATCGACGAAGCAGTAGGAGGGACGAGCGCCAAAACAACGTGAAGGAAAATAGCCAACAAAAAAAAAACTCACCAAAGCAGCAGTCTCTATCTGCGACTGATGTTGGCTCAGAGCCGTACTGTTGCGATCGCTCTTGTCAATCTGTGCCATACCAATCCCCACTCGTTAGCTCTCTCATGTTAAAAAATCCTCGAAAATGGTCTTCCATCCATCGTTGGGAGCGAAGGGGCAACTATTTCCAAAGCTCGCGAATATCGACCTACCGCCGCTTGCTCGACTAGATTCTCGAAACGCTTGATCAAGCTGTTGCGCAGTTGATCGATTCGCGCTGTGCCGTGCGATTAGTCTCGGTGACGATGGTTGTTTGGTTGCAGGCGAACATTCGACATACACAAAAGCGCAGGAGTGTTTCGTGGGATGTTGTTTTCCATGGCGACGCTGATTCTTTTAATCTGGAATTGCGTATGTCGCTTGAGGTGAATTGTGTGTTATGCCATTGTTGAATTTTAAAGGTCGTGGTCATGACAAGAAGTGAGGGTGTTGGCTTGCAACGATGAATCGGAAGCAAAGCTTCGAGGAAAACCATGAGCACACAGATCATAACAAGATCAGACTACTTCAATAATAATAGATTCAATATACACATTCGAGAGGAGATTCGATTTTATCAGGTACCTTAAAAAGACTAGCAACCACCGAAAAGCTAAATATACCGAAGCAAGACTCCAGCCGGAAGCTCATTGTGCTAAACCAATAGTGAGTAGCAAAGACTCCAATAACTTGTTGACCACAACATTCTGCAGCAGTTTGAAAACACGTTTACTCCTCATCAGAAGACTCGTCGTCCTCCTCGTCACTCTCGGCAGTCTCGAGCCATTCGATGAACTTCTGCGCGCTCTGGCGAACCTTTTTGCTGGTGGGCAGATCGACGTACTTCTTGCTAGCCTTGGATCCCCAGGCCTTGAGAGTCTCCTCAGAGACAAGGTCGTTCTGGTAGTACTGGAGAAGGATGGCGGAAACCTGAGGGATGAGCTCGGGCTTCTCCATGCCGACAAAACGTTCGAAACCACCGAGGAAAGCCTTCTCGTGCTTCTCGGAAGAGATCATACGCTTGAGCATGCTACTGCGGGCGTCGACCTGCTTGACAATGTTCTCGTCGAAGATGGTCTGGGCAAGGACTGCAACAGTCTTGTGCTTGGTCTCGATTCCGAGCTCCTTGGCCTTGAGGTAAACCTCGACATCATCGAGCTTGGAGACGCCGCCCTTGGCCTCGCCCTCAGAGAGGATCCACTTGCCGAACTGGTCGTAAGGGCTGCCCTCGCCATCCTCGTCCTCGGCACCCTCAATGACGAGAGCACGCTTGAGGTCGTCAGGCAGATCTCTGGCGCGGGCCTTGATAGCCTCTTCAGACATGTCGACAGTCCACTCGACCTCCTTCTCCTCTTCAGGCTCGTCAAGCTCTTGCGCCTCAGCGTTAATGCGGCGGGTGAGTTCGTCGTCGCTACCGGCCTCCATGGCGAGATCACCATCGTCCTCTTCCTGGTCGGAGCTACCGTTAGGGCTGCCGTTACCATCCTCGTTGACAGCAGTACCGTTGCGCTCAGCTTCTTTTCTGGCTCTGCGCTCGGCCTTCTTGGTGGACTTGTCCTTCTTGCCCTTGGCAGGGAGCTGCTTCAGGATGAAAGAAGACAACTTCTGGCGAGGGTCGGCCTCGGTGATGGTACCGCAAGCCTTGCAGTCCATGAGAATGCGCTGGTCCTTGATGCTGATAACAGTCTCGGGGTTCTTGCAACTTCTGCAGAGGACAAATTTGTTGATGAAGCCGTCAAGGTAATCCTGCAGCTTGGAAGCCTCGTGAGCTCCGTTGATGATCCATCGGTCGTCTTTCGGGTCGTTGGTAGTCTGGGCGCCGAGTTCGAAACCAAAGTACTTGATGACGTCTGGACATGATCAATATTGAGATGGTTAGAGGGAGATATTGGGGCTGGCTTACAGGTAGGAGGGCGTGCGAGTTGCTGAGCGACGTTGCTCAAGTTGACAACAACGGTTTTGATACCGTTTCCCTTGCCTTCAATCTTGGACTGAAGACGTTCCATCTTGTAGCGATAGAAGGGGTCGCTGATGTCCTGCAGACGGGGTCAGCAGAAGGCAAAGGTATGTTTGACGGGATAGCGGACGTACGCGACGGATGTTGATAGAACCTCCGGCCATATTTGCGGTTGTTGGTTGTTGGTGGTAGAAATTGGGGACTAGGAGAGATGGATTGTGGAGGGTGCGATGCTAGTGGGCAACATGCACTTGTTCAGTCGTTGGTGAGGAGGTTGCTACAAGGTCTTCGCAATATACGAAAGGGCTGCAGCTTGGGAGGGTCCGGAACTGCGAGTCGTTGAGAACGGCGGGACGAATACATAAACTGCCTGGGTGGTCTGAATGTCGCGGGTTTTGGTGGGTTGAAACTCGGGTCCGGGATGCGGGCGAGTGGTGTGTGTGTGTGTGTAGTCTCAGGATTCAGGAAGTCTGCGCGGGTCTGAGGCCAGGCAAACACGGAGTGTAGTAGGTTGGTGATGGCAACTCTTGGGTGTTGAGTGGAAAAAAGAAAGAGAGAGCGAGAGGGCGAGGGACGAAGTCAGAGAGGAATCGTCGAATTCAAAATCTGCCGCCCGCGCCCCACGCACGCTCGACCTGGCGCCCGCCCGCCCGCCCGCTGACCATGTCATTCTCTATGTTCAACACCTTTGTTCACGACCGTCAATTGTTTGCTGTCCTGCACTTCTTGACATTGTCTTCTGCAAGCTCGTGCCTGTCACAAGGACAGCCACTCAACCTTGCCCGTGAATACGTGCACAGTGAATTTTGACCTGATGCGGCACCCAAGGAAGCTTGATCATCGTCTGGTCCAAGGTCCTGATGAATGCTGAGAAGATTGACACACGTCCTATGCTACAAAGGCAGCAGTTTTTCCGTCTGCTCCTTTCATTCTCAGTGACCGTGAAGATGACTGCGACAATCACATCTTTTTGCAACAACATCATCTTTTCTAGATTCTGCCGTGACTCGACGCCGGGATCGGTTGATCTCTTCCTCAACCTTCAGTTTTCGCTTTGATTTGTCCTTCAACATACTATCAATCAAGATGCACGTAGATTACTCCGTCTACCTGGTGACCGACAATACTCCCGCCATTCTCGGTGACAAGGATATTGTCCAAGTTGTTCGTGCTGCTGTGGAAGGAGGTCCGTCCGAGAACGTCAGCCCACGAATCTACCACCCCATCCTAACATCCTTGTAGGCGTTACAATCGTCCAATTGCGTGACAAGACTAGCGACACTGCCGAGCAGATTCGCATTGCCAAAGCTCTCCATGCTGTGACCAAGCCTGCAAACGTCCCTTTGCTCATCAACGACCGAGTAGATGTAGCTTTGGCCGCCGGCGTTGAAGGAGTTCACATTGGTCAAGATGACATTGGTAAGTGTGTTAGCTCCTATATTCACGCCCGATACTTTAGTGAAAAAAAAGACACTCGAAACACCAGGTTTCTCGACGACTTCTAACAGTTTACATCAGATCTCGCGTCTGCTCGAAGACTACTTGGCAAGGATGCCATCATCGGCGTGACAGCAAACTCCCTCGAAGAAGCCGAAATCGCAGCCAAAGGAGGAGCTGATTATCTCGGTGTGGGAACTGTCTTCGCCACGCCCACAAAGGAGAATACCAAATCAATCATCGGCACCTCAGGAGTTCAGCACATTCTCTCTGTCCTGGCTCAATCTGCACCAAACATCAAGACTGTCTGCATTGGTGGAATCAACGCAAAGAATTGTCAGCGCGTGCTCTATCAGACCGCAGCCGCAGAGAAGAGCCTCGATGGTGTTGCCGTCGTGAGTGCCATCATGGCCGCAAAGGATCCAAAGAAGGCCGCATCCGACCTTCGCGAGCTTGTTGCAACTCCTCCTCCATTTGCCACATCGGTTTCGGCGCCGGCACTGTCTCACGAAGATATTGTACGCAAAATCCCCGAACTCGTCAAGCGCTTGGCCGGTAAAAAGCCTCTATGCCATAACATGACAAACCTGGTTGTACAGAACTTTGCTGCAAATGTCGCTCTTGCAGTTGGCGCGAGTCCCATCATGTCAAACAACAGCCTTGAAGCCAACGACCTTGCATCTTTCGGTGGCAGTCTGGTCATCAACATGGGTACCACGACCCCAGAGATGCGTGCCAATCACCTCAATACCATCGCTGCCTACAACAGTGTTGGTGGACCAGTCTTGCTTGACCCTGTTGGTGCAGGAGCTACTCAGCAACGCCGTGAAGGTGTTGCTGCGCTCATGCGTGGTGGCTACTTTGATGTGATCAAAGGAAACGAGGGCGAAATCCGTACCGTGTCGGGTGCGACAGGCTTCAAGCAACACGGCGTGGACAGCGGTGCTTCTACTTTGACTTTGGACGACCGTGTCAAGCTCGTCAAGGCAGTTGCGGCCAAAGAACGCAATGTAGTCTTGATGACTGGCGAGACAGACGTCGTGTCTGACGGAAAGCGCACTTTCAAGATTGGCAATGGCCACGCGTTCTTGGGTGAAATCACCGGAAGTGGATGCACCTTGGGCACGACGATTGCGAGCTTCTTGGCCGTCGAGAGAGAGGACAAGCTGCTCGCTGCTGTCACTGGCATACTGATGTACGAGATTGCTGCTGAGAGAGCTGCGAAGAGAGAGTTTGTCAAGGGCCCAGGAACTTTCGTTCCTGCCTTCATCGATGAACTGTATGCAATCCGCCAGGAGAGCGCAGCTGGGAATGGGGAGTGGGCAAAGGCAGCCAAGGTTGAAGCTGTTTGAAGTTGGGTAGCAGTTTTGGGAGGTCTTTCTTCCCAAAACCGATGAACACGTCTCGAATCTTGCAGTGAGAGCTCACATTCCGCAATTTGAAGTGCGTTGAGTCATCACACGTATCAGTCTTCGTAAACAGGTCAATCAGAAGATATGATGATATCCAGATGCTGAGAGTTGCGGATGTTGAGCCTGCCAGGGTTGCCCCAGAATCATGGAGTGTCGGGAGTTCTGATTGAGGAGCTTGCGTCACACTGCTTCACAACTCGCACCCCTTCGAGTGCCATTCAGCACCAGCTTCTGTACTCTCCCAAGGCCTCCCCGAGATGTTCTGGACCCGGTAGTCGCAGAACACTCGCGCTCCTAACCTTCAACATGTGGTCGGGATTTCTCATCTTGCTCGTCTTGAGCACTATCATGACAATCGCGTGAGTGAGCATCCCTCTGCAGACTGCCAACCAGATCTGACACATTCTTGCATGCAGTTCTTTCCTCGCTGGGTCTCTACCTCTATCGTTCTCTCTTTCTCAACGCCAGCTTCGATTGACCACGGCAATTGGCACCGGTGTGCTCGTAGGAACAGCGCTTATTGTGATCATTCCCGAAGGCATTGAGACGCTATACAGTGCTCGCGAAGTCGGCCATGCGCATACAGCAAGATCGCTATCGCTCGATTCCAGGAGCACAGCCGGGATACCAGGGCTGTCAGTCCATACCACATCGCACCACAACCTTCCAACATTCTCAGACCTGTCCGTGAGAGACACGGACTTGACCGGTCCCGACGACGGACGTCCAGAGGACGTGCAAGCACCTCCAGCGAAAGAGCCCGACAACAAAGAAGTAGATCATGACCATGATGATTGGGAACCGCATGCCTGGATTGGAGTGTCTCTAGTTCTGGGCTTCATCTTGATGTATTTGATTGATCAACTACCTCGCCATGCAGCAGCCTCTTCCCAACCTCAGAGATTCCACATAGCACTGGATCGCTTCAATCTGCAGAGATCTACAAACCAAGGTCCCGAATCAGAAGACCCAGACGGAGGCCCTCGACCAGATCCCATGCAACAATCACGCCCTTCTTCTACGACTGTAGGACTGGTGATACATTCCGCCGCAGATGGTATTGCCCTCGGAGCTTCTTCCACCGCTTCGTCAAGAAGACTAGGATTTATCGTCTTTGTCGCTCTGATGATCCACAAGGCCCCAGCAGCATTTGGTCTAACCTCGGCATTGCTTAAACAAGGACTTTCAAAGCGACGAGCACGGAATCACCTCATAGTGTTCAGCTTGGCTGCACCCGTGGGTGCATTTGTGACGTGGGCCCTTGTCAACATCTTCGAAGGAGGAATTGGCCAGAGCGAGCATGGAACCCGATTCTTTACGGGACTTCTGCTTTTGTTTTCTGGAGGAACATTTCTGTAAGTCGAGCTGCGATGTGCTGTTCACTTTGTTATCAAGACTAATCATTTCATAGGTATGTGGCAATGCATGCTATGCAAGATACTAAACACAGTCATGATATGGGAAGTGCCAGCCCGAATGGCTATGGCGACTCAGACGTGTACGATGGATATCAGCAAGCCTCGAACAAGCAAGAGGGCATTGTTCTCAGTGATACGCTGGCAGTCGTTGGAGGAATGCTTCTTCCACTTTTGACGCAATTGTTCGGGCATGGCCATTGATCAATGTCGACACGAAACATTAGATTACAGCTCGATGTTCCGATCTCACGATTTACCAGAATTTGACTATTGTTCTGCCAACATTCTGGAGAACAATGTTCTTCTTGCATCTGTGTCGGTCCTGGCCTGTCTTTTTGAAATCTAGATCCGCTTGTCTCAGACGTCGCTGAGAAAAAAAAAAGTCGCGTCAAGCACAAGATTGTCATCAACAAGACCTGCGTGCGCTTCACGAAGTCAATACGATTCCAATAGCTATAGCGCTGGGCGGGTCACGAAACGGTACAGAGGGCGGAATCGAATTCTTGTATTGGTTTGCTGCATGCAGAACCGGTGACGCCCAGTAAAAGTCGTAGAGGACCAACGGCTGCACAGTCTAGACGTGTAGACGCAAGCGGAATGCGGGCATGACCTCTTCGCTGCATTTGACCAAAGCAACAGCGGGCAGCTGGGTCTCGTGCAATGTTCTGGTCGAGTAGAATGGTGACAAGTGACAAAGTCGTGGCCCTGCACTTGTGATGGTGTCTTTGGTGTAAAAGCAAGACTCGATTCACGTCATGCATGACAGAGGCGCAATTGGGGTCCTGCTTGGCGTGGTGACGGTTGTCACTGGTTATTGTCTCTACCATTGTCCAGACACGACTATCGATCTTTTCCTGCAAGAAGCAACAGTGTCAGAGGCTCTCGCGAACATCCCCACATAGAAATTGGAGGGGAGCCGTGGTAAATTAATTATAGGCCGGGCCTGTTCTTCAGACGTCTGAGCGAGTGTTTCATGCAGAGCAGCACCTCATCCCGGCCAGCCTCGACTAGTCTGCTATTATTGCGCAACCAGGCCACTTTCTCCAACATACACAGCCATAATCAAACCACCTTTTCGACACACAAACAATACGATTTCGTCTTTTCTGGTCCCGCTTTTGAGCCCGAGATTACACGGTCGTTGATCGCCATTGTCCCAGCCTGCTCACCCGCCGACCGATCGCAAATCCGCCCGACCACGAGCGTGTGCTCGACAGCACCGCGACCCAGCGACGACGACAAGAGCGACGCAACCATGGAGGATTCGTCCGACTGGCATCCAGCATACCCGCCAGCCCAGCGACCATTATCCATGCCCGTCGAATACGATCCCGACGTCGCCTCGGGCAGTGAAGCGCGTATCTTTGGTCAGCGTCATCACAAGCCCCAGACTTCAGTCTCGCGATCTTCAGCACGCTCCATATCATCCTCGACCGCCACTGTGCCCATAGCCATCCCATCGAATCCAAATGTCATTCCTGGTAATCTGCTACCCTCGGCCCCGGCCTCACCGCCGACCCCAGCTCCTTCGCCCACGCCCGGCCGCCGTCTACCCAGTTGGACCAACACAACGGCGCCCTCGCTCGACTTGAACATGGCAGAAGATGGAGACTCGGATGATGCCGGCAGTGACGGTACATTCACGCTAGACAGGGGGATGAGGTTCAGGCACATCAAGACCATCTTCTCCGACATGGATAACGACGAACGCAAGCGTATCCTGACCGAGTTATTATCAAATTGCGACGGCAAGCTGTTAGGTTATGTCGCCAACTTTGTCGCACCACGGTTAAAACGTGACCCGTTCGGCGTATTGCCTAATGAGCTTTGCCTTAGGGTATCAACTCTGCTTCGATCTGCTTGGCAACTTTCTAACATTAATACAGATACTCACCTTTATCGATGATGCCAAAACGCTGGCTCGTTCATCACAAGTGTCAAAAAGATGGCACGAATTGGTCAGCGACGACATGGCTTGGAAGAGTCTTTGCGAGAAACACGCTTATCGTCGCATGTCGGATGATACTCCTTCGACCAACGCCAGGCAGCAACATTCGTCGCCCTATGAGCAGTCCCACTCTGCATCCTCCCTGAGCTTCGCCACGCATGCCCTACGCATACATAACCCCGCACTTGCCAGCTTCAGCACTTCAACCCCTGATTTGAGCCGTGTCAAGAGTCTGGACAGAACCACTTCCGCTCCCATCTTGCCTTCTTCGGCCATTCGACGACGACCACAAGCCATGACTTACCGCTCCCATTTCAAGCAAAAGTACCAGGTTGAGACGGCCTGGCGCATGGGTGGAAAAGTCGATCAGAGACAGATTACCCCGGATCAAGGTGTTGTGACCAGCTTACACCTCACCGACAAGTACATCATTGTTGCTCTAGACAATGCCAAAATCCACGTCTTTGACACAGAGGGCAAGCATTTAAGATGTCTGCAAGGTCACGTCATGGGCGTGTGGGCAATGGTTCCATGGGGTGACACTTTGGTGTCTGGTGGCTGCGACAGAGACGTCCGTGTCTGGAACATGGCGACCGGGTAAGTCTTTGATCTTCTCCACCCGACAGCTCAGCACTAACAATTCCGCGACAGACAACCTATACACATGCTTCGTGGTCATACTTCCACAGTTCGTTGCTTGAAGATGTCTAATGCCACCACTGCAATCTCTGGTTCACGCGATACCACTCTCCGCATTTGGGACATTGAGAAGGGTCAGTGCAAGCACGTACTAATGGGCCACCAAGCAAGTGTACGCTGTCTTGAGATTCACGGAGATCTCGTTGTTTCTGGAAGCTACGACACCACAGCCAGGATCTGGAGTATCAGTGAAGGCAGATGTCTTAGAACGTTACAAGGTCATTTCAGTCAGATTTACGCTGTCGCCTTTGATGGCAAGCGCGTCGCTACTGGTAGTTTGGACACCAGCGTCCGTGTCTGGAATGTTGCTGACGGGTAAGCAATTTTTGAATGTTCTCTCCGTGCATCACTGACAAGTCGCAGTAAATGTCTTGCAATCCTCCAAGGACATACCTCTCTGGTCGGTCAACTCCAGCTTCGGGACGACACACTCGTGACCGGCGGTAGTGATGGCAGTGTTAGAGTCTGGTCATTGCAATCTTACACACCGATTCATCGTCTTGCGGCGCATGATAACAGCGTGACGTCGCTGCAGTTCGACGAATCACGTATCGTGTCTGGTGGATCCGATGGTCGCGTCAAAGTCTGGGATTTACAGCGTGGATGCCTCGTGCGAGAACTCGGCCAACCTGCCGAAGCAGTGTGGCGTGTGGTCTTTGAAGAGGAAAAAGCAGTTGTTCTTGCTTCTAGACAAGGCAAGACGGTCATGGAAGTTTGGAGTTTTGCACCGCCAGAGGATGGGGAGGTGAGCAGTGCGGCCTCGAGTCCTGCTGTTGTTTCCCGGCCTATGTTACCTGCGAGCGAGCCATCGCCAATGCATATCTCGGATGCATTGACATCTGAGGAACAGGTGGAGGATACTATCATGACGGACGAGACCACCAACACCACACACGAGGTCTCTTCACCCGTCCTATCGTCATGAGGCATGGAAAAGAAGTGCCACAAGAAAGCATCTCACGACTGTTTCATTGGAAGCGTAGGCGCAGGGAAAACATGGGAAGACTTTTCAGAAAAGGCAAGAAATGGGTGGCTCAAGAGCAAAGAATTGGGCACTGGTCCGTTTTGCGACATAAAGGCGTTCTTGTTGTTTTTGAAGGCATCGGGCAAACAGGCAGGCGCAGTTTCATTTTTTGACCATGAAAGGGGGGAGGGGCGTTTTTGAAGGTGTTGTTTCTAGTTCCCTTTTCTCTCTCTCTTTCTGGAGCAAGTAGACTCATCAGCGAAGCATTTGTTAGCACGCGTGCATTTTATATGAACTCTCTAGATTGTCTTTTGCTAAGGTTCTTCTTACATTGAGATTCTAGGCTCAGCGTGATCTGACGTGGAGATTTCTCACTGTCTCATCCACTCTGCTCTCTATTGCTCCGTGCAGACAAGCCGTGAACCTCGGTATGTTCGTAGAAGATGGCTGGGTGAGGAGCGGTATCAGGCGGGTTGGGAAACTGTTGGTCAGGGTCGGTAGAAACGGCACAGAACAATCTGGGGCTGGAGCTCAGCCTGACATCATCGCCAGCCGTCGTGATCCGGGGGCAGAGCTCCGTCAACACCAAGTAGTACTTGTTGAGCAAGGTTTCAAATCGAGACTGCTCTTCTTTTTCTTGTCATCTTCTTGTCCTGCTTCCTGCCCAATCTCCTCTCTTGGTCTTGCGCCTGCTGCTTGTTGTTGTTGTTGTTGTTTAGTTGCAACCTTCTAGAACACCTTTGTCCAAACAACAGCAAGCATTACATCATAGCTATATAGCTCCATTGCTCAAAGACACGACCACGACAATGCCTCAAAACAAGCCTGAAGCGCCTGGCGCAGTCACTCCAAAGAGAAGCATCGAGCTCTTCTCAGGCACCTACTTTGCCGCATGCACATTGGGAGGAATCATCGGTGAGTTTGTCCTCAATCGTTTTACAAACAGCCTTGTCCTCTGGCTGACACGACTTTTTTTTTTAACCAAAAAAACAGCTTGCGGACCAACCCACACAGCAGTGACCCCGCTCGACCTCGTAAAATGCCGCCGTCAAGTCGACGCCAAACTCTACTCGTCCAACTTGCAAGCCTGGCAAACCATTTTCCGCAAAGAAGGTCTCCGTGGCGTCTTCTTCGGCTGGTCTCCGACCTTTATCGGCTACTCGTTCCAAGGCGCCGGCAAATACGGTGCCTACGAGTTCTTCAAGTACACCTACGGCGAAAAACTCTTCCCAAACACAAACAAGACCGTCGTGTACCTGGGTGCATCGGCCACCGCCGAGGCCATTGCGGATCTGTTCCTGTGCCCGTTCGAAGCCATCAAAGTGAGGATGCAAACCACACTGCCACCTTTCGCGCCCAACCTGAGACAAGGATGGGCAAAAGTCGTCGCTCACGAAGGATACGCCGGTCTGTACAAGGGGCTCTACCCGCTCTGGGCCCGCCAGATCCCTTACACCATGGTCAAATTCGCGACTTTCGAGTCGGCCGTCAACCAAATCTACACCACCCTCGGCCAACCTAAAGAAAGCTATGGCACTTTGGCGCAGACCGGTGTTTCCTTTTTGGGTGGCTACATTGCTGGTATCGGCTGTGCGGTCGTGTCGCACCCTGCAGACGTCATGGTCAGTAAATTGAACAGCGACCGCAAGTCTGGCGAGGGCGCCGGTCAAGCCGTCAGCAGAATCTACGGCCAGATCGGCTTCAGAGGGCTGTGGTCGGGTGTCGGGTTGAGAATCGCCATGATTGGCACCTTGACGGCCTTCCAGTGGTTGATTTATGATTCGTTCAAGGTTTCTGTTGGCTTGCCTACCACCGGTGGTCACTGAGGGACCTCTTGATGTCGATGTCGCTTTTTTTTTTGTTTTCCAGGTCTCTTTTTTTTTATCTTAATGTTAAATGGTTATATCGGTTACCACGAGGAAGTCTTCAGAGATCAGACAGGAGAATCGTCAAGTGTAGAAAGAACTGCTTTTTGTGCATTGTAATTGTTTCTCAGAGCAAGATCAGGTATTATTGAAAGGCTGTACCAGAGGGGAAAAAAGGTAACTCGCCAAAAGTCTATAGATATGAGGAAAGGCATGCAAAAAAGAGAGAGATATATAGGCGGAGTGTTCTCAACGCCTGACGCCATGCTGTTTTTAGAAAGAAGAGATCATAAAAAGTAGCGCCACCCCAAAAAGCCATGAAACAAGACAAGGAACAAAAGAGTCAAGAAATCAAGTCTACTTGAGCTTTTTGGTCTCGGGCTCGTAGCTTCTATCATCCTCACCCTCGACCTCCTTGACAATGTTCTCCATTTCCTTGACCTGGCGTTGCCACTCGGCTTGACCCATCTTGGTCTCGCGACGGAAGAGCTCGTCGTTGGGTTTGCGGTAGCTGCCACCGAGGCGGTCCCAAAGGGTGGTGAACTGGCCGTAGTTGTAGTTGAAGTACAGGTGGTGCATGGTATGGCAGGCGGCGCCGTTGATGATGGGGCTGTTGGCCACATACTCGCCGTCGTGGATCATGACGGTCCAAATGTTGATGAACATGAACAGGGCGATGTAGGCAAACTTCTGCAGCGGGAAGAGGAAGGGGAAAACGTGGTAGGGCAGCGATTGTGCATAGCCATCAAGAGGGTGGAAAGCGTGCGAGGCGAACGGCGAGGGCATAATCCACTTGTGGTGCGGCTTGTGAAGCTTCTTGTAGACCATTGGGTGATGGAGACCGCGGTGGATCCAGTAGACGAAAAAGTCGGTGAAGCAGACGAAGAAGGGAAATTGGAGGAGAGTGTACCAGCCACCGAGGTTCCAGTAAGAGCCCTCTGACAAAGAGTCGTAGATCTTGGAGTAGCCGCGGACCTCACCCAGGAACCAAGGAACAGTCAAAGCAGACATGATGGGCATGGCTTCGAGGGCCTGGCGGATTTCGAGGCGCATCTGGTTCTTGAGGAATTTGGGGTGGTGAACTGTCGACTTGTCGAAAACGAAGATGTATGAGAGGCCGGCGCAGATGAAGTAGTTGAGGAGACCGAAGATCCTGTGAGAAGCGTTAGCCGGTGGTAAATCTTGGGCAGACATGAATGGACCAAAGCATACCATGTGATGAGGAACAAGCTTGTGGCTTGCCTGAGCATGTTGTCTCGCGGCCATCGACTCATGTATGCGTATGAACTGGGCTCGACCGAGAAGTACTGGCTCGCGGGCTCGAACTTGTAGGGGCTAACACCTCGGGCCATGGTCGACCAGGTAGCGTTGGGGGAACCGGCAAAGTCACCAACAGTGCTCATGGCCAACATGGACGATGTCAAAGGAAGAACAGTCGCGTATAGTCGATCGAAGGCATAGGTGTCGAGCACCTCTAGAATAACATCCATCTTGACAGGATTGCTCTGTGGCGCGTTGTGCTTGAAAAAGGTTGAAAAAGTTGTTGATGCGAGAGTTTGGAGGGAGAAACAGAGGATCTGGTAAATCTCTAGATGAGGAAAGAATCAATTGCGAGAGCAACAAATCCTAATAGCGCAGAGGCGATTAAAGAGCGAACGGGCGCGCAGAGCGATTGAAAAGAACGACTTGTTTATCTATCAAAAGTGGCAGAGGAGAAGGCGCGCGCTGCGGAGCTCGGAATCAGCCCACAAAAAATCGAACCACAATCAGAGGCAAATGAGGAATCAGTGGGGCCCGGCCATGCCGGCTGAGGTTAAGGAGCAGAGCTTTCACATGCAAGCTTCGCTCAAACATGCTTCCCGCGCCTGCCGGAAAGAGCAACAATCGTCAGGGCGTCTCGTCCCGCTGTCAGCTTCCGTTCGACGCGACTTCTCCCTAGATCCAGCAGAACGCCTCTTTGTGAACCCTTCCGAGCCCCTGCCTTCAACTTTAACCCGACGTGCTGGCCCTGCCGACCGTACAATCATGCTTTTCTTCACGCGATAGCCACATGCCACATGCTCCAGTCGCGCCAGTTGTAGTACGACCACATACGACTGCTACCAAAGCAAGATGGTCTGTCATGTTGGAAAGAATGCCGTGCAGTTTCAAAGCCGAGTGCTGTCAAGTCCCCTTGAATCGTCTCATCTCCAAAACAACGCTCATATCTCGGATCACGGAAATTATCAGCATCCGAGCAACCACAAAGGCGGCCTTGTTTCGTTGTTGTTGCTGTTCATTGTTCAAGATCAACAAACTCGCTGCTGTCGCAAATACATCCAAATTTCACGTGAAATGATTTGGAGCATTTTCTATTGACGGGCCACCTTCGAGAGGCAGACCGCGAAGCTCGTTTCTCAATGAGGAAACAGCCATAAAACTAGCACTGGCGCATGGTATCATCGTCGTCGTCGTCTTCCCCCCCCCCAATCACGCCATGCTAAGAAAACAAAGAAACCCGAAATCCATGAATGATGCGCCCTAGTGAATGCAGCCTCAACCCCCATCTTTTAGTGACCCGTTATTGCCAGATGACCCCGTGCTCGCCAGATGTTGTTAGCCGCTATCGTTATATCAACCCAGAGAAGTTCCTAGCTTTTGCTCAGTCCTAGGATGGACTGTGACTATAACTTTGCGAGTCTCTGTAAGCGCCCCAGATGGGCGCTCCCGTCGGCCATGGTAGCCTTTGACCTTGAGGCACGCCTCCATTGGGCTGCGGTGCTTTGATTGGAGGTAGTGCAAGAGTGTCGCCTGGATTTATCGGTGCTAAGCCAGATCCAACTACGTTAGACGGTCTATTAGCCAAGTCAGCAAACCTGCCGTCTTGTAGACTCGCCGGGGTATTGTAGGAGGTGTTCTGACTCGTGTTGGTGCGTTTAGCTGGCCGTGGGGGTTCGTCCTCATCATCAGAAAGCGTCAAGTCGATGACCGCGGTAGACGGACGTTTGGCACTGGGTCGAGGTGCAGTTGTCGATGCTTCACGGGATACTGGGGGCGTCTGTTGTGCCAGAGCTGGCGTCGAAGTGTCCTCAGTCTTGACCGGTTCCACCTTCTCTGGCTTTTTAGGGCTATCTTGTATTTCGATGATGTCGTCGTCGCTGTCATTGTCGTAAGCTGCTCGGGGCTGGACCTTTTGGCGGCTGTTGGTCTCGTCTCCATGCTCGATTGCTTTCCACTTTCCATCAGGCTCAATGGTGACTTGGTCAACGGAGCTGGAAGTGTTCTGCAAAATGTCTTGGACGTAGTTGTCGACGCAAAGACTCTGGTAAGAAATGGTTTTGTTACACACGGGACAAGTCCAAGTCGGAGCCTGTTCTTGGAGCTGCAAAAAGTAGGATCCGTCAAAGCACTGATTGTGTGTGCAGACGTTGGATCTGCAAGGAAGGGTGATGCGCATTGTCGAGATAGGATCCTTGAGAGACATGACAGTGGAAGTAGTGACAATGTCTGGATCTTGTGCTTTGGCGGCCACTGTGGAAACAAGTCAGATGAGCAAAGTAGGAGCTAAGCTAGACTGGGATTACGCACTTTCTCGGAGAACAGTATCCTTGGGAATTCTACTCCCTGATTGCTTGAGTCTGGCTGCCAGATCATTTGCGGACGTCACCTTAACAAGGTTGACCATGAGAGAGAATCGCTGGGATTGAGTCAGTACACGGCACCAAAGACTGCGCCAGAGCATTCATAACTTACTTCCTTTGTGAGCGCATAAGTCACAAGGATGTCATTCTGATATCCGGGGGCCTTCCTGATAAGATCGGTGATGTCAACGGGTTTGGTGGTGCCAGGCTTGTTTTTCAAGCCCTTGAAACTCTTGCGGACTTCGTCGCCATTCACCTTGACCTCAATCTGACCAGGAAAGGCAATGTCAACATTGATCGAGTAAGGGTGAAGATTCGAAGTAGTGGTACAGTAGAGCATGATGCGCAGAGAAGGATCGGCTTTCAGAGTGGTGCAAGTGGGTTCGGTGAGCTTGACGGTCTCATGTAGAGAGTGCCGATTGTGGGGCATTTCTGAACCTGGCGTGTTAGCCTCTTATGTTGGCCAAAAGCGGGCCTGGGTGCGAGATGGCTACCTGAGAGTTCGCGCGCGGACGTGAGCGCTTCCTTGACTTGATAGAAAGGGCTATCTCTGAACTTGACCGCCTGACGAGGTGGTGCAACAAGACGTGGCGGAGGTTGGTGGTAATGAGACAGGCCGGCGGGCCTTGGATAGTGCGGCATAGCGGCGGCAGCGTGTGGTGCAGGAGAGATGGGTGTGATGGTGTCGCGGGCAATAGAGGACTGGACACTCTGTGGCGGGGGCGAGCGACCTTGGTGGGCGGCTCGGTAGCGGATGCGCTCAATTGCGTCTGCGTCGTTTCTATGGACGAACGAAGAGAGGGCTGATTTGCGGTCGTGTCAGCGGGGTGGTGTGAAAGTGAAGGGACTCGTGGAATCGATACCTTCGGAAATGCGCTTCTGCAGAGCAGCTTTCACACCTGACACCTGGAGACCTTCATGGCGACAGATTTCCTTCAAGTCATTGTTGACCAGGTTTTTGATCTCTCGGTCAACACGATTGGCGAGCGACCTTAGGTCGGTGTGGTTGCTTGCCATGTCTGTCTATCGTGCCTGCTCTTCTCGAGGCAATGTCTTGCCTTGAGCAATCCGTGGAAAGTGCAATCTAGTCCAAGGGTTGTACCAGAATTACAGATTTGGATGGGCACAAGGAGAAAGTTGCAGTTTATATGCCGTGTCGTCGGTATGGAAGTGAAGAGCAGGCGCATCACCAACTGTAGTCGAAGGCGATGTGGGCAACGAGAGAGTGAGAGATAGGCAGACGGCATGCACGAGGCAATTCACAGTGTCTACAGTCCCGACATAGACACAAGTGACGACTACTCTATGCGCCGATGCTAAGGGTATAACATTCAAGGTGCGACAACCGGAAACTATTGTCCTCGAGAGAGAGGCAGTCGTGGATGGGCAAACATCTTTCGGCCTTCTGGAAGAACGTGACCGTGCGCTGTGACGAGCACTCGCACTCGCACTCGCGCTCTCGTCTTGCTGGTCTGTGCAAGTCCGGACCGCCGCTATTGCCTAATGCATCGGCACCAGCGTGGCGCTGGCTGAGGCAGACTTGGAAACAGGCAGAAGCGATGGTGACTCGTGAGCGGAGTCACACTTCTGCTGCTGGGAATCCTCGCATGACAACTCGGCATTTCCACTTCTTCTCGCAACTTCCTTCACCTGCAATCAAACCCTCCTTTGCATCACAAGGAAATCACGCTTCTTTGTTTCACACGCCCGAGAGAAGACCAGACCCTGTCGCCGACGCTTCAGCTGCTGCTTGCAACAGTCGCCCGATCGTCCTTCTCCGCACGTTTAAGCGACTGCCCGCCGACCCGCTTTCTTGTTCCATCCCAAGAGAATTTATCTCTTCCTTTCACCGCAATCTTCAACACAACAGCTCCCTCACAACACCACAAAAATGGGCAAAGGTCTTCGATCAAGCGTCAACAAGACCAACAACAGAAAACTCAAGAAGAATGTCTTTGGTCCCGTCGAGAGCGCCCGCACAGAACGTCTTTCGCAAAAGTTGCTCGAGTTAGCCTCTCAGCCAAAGCCCCCAAAGTCAGACATGGAAGTCGATGAATCAAGTGGTGAGAATTTCACACTTTGCGACACCTTGCCAACCAAGCTAACATTATATCTCGCAGACGCGAAGCAGGCCGAGTCGGAGGCAAAGGCTGCCAACGCAAATGGTGCGTTAAATGCTCTTGCAATTCCGCTCCCAACGTCGCTCGCCCACCAATGTCCCGCTACTGCTGCTGCCTCGATGAATATGCTCACCCCTCCGCCCACCCCTCCTATGAATATTTCCGATTTCAGCATTCCTTCCGTCCAGTCCGCCCATGAGCAATACGCCGATGAACAACTCTTTTTCCACCTCCTGGGTGTCTCTACCGACATACACGGCTTCGACTCCTTTGGCAACATTTGTTTAGGTTTCGGTTCCGATCTTGACAGTGACAACGAGAGCAGCAGCAGTAGCAGCAGCGTTGACAGCGGCTATGAGTGAGCCAGTTGACTGTCTGAACGAGGCTAACTTGCCTTTTTCATCATCAGACACCGCAATGGACGTTGACTTGACCAACCAACCCAGATCCAGCTGGATCAAGGCCGAAAAGAGAGCCAAGGAAGAGAAGCGCAACCGCATCGCAAAGAAGCAGAAACGCAAGGTCATCAACCAAATGACCTTCAAGAAGAACGCCCGTACCGGAAAGAAATGAGAGGCTACGGCCCAAGCATTTGCACACGTCGAGGCACAGGGAGTACGAGACGGCCGGTCTCAGGGAAGGACACGAAGGAGCAGAAAGAAAGCATCAGGGCTCGACCTCATCACCGCCGCAGCCCGAAGGAGTTCTGGAATAGATAGAAGGTCTGTCTTGGGTTTCAATGAAAGGGACATCTACTTTACTGGCGTCAAATAATACCAACAGGTTGGTGGCGCTGTCGGAGCAAAAAGGAAGTTTCAAACAAAAATCAAGCTGCATGTTTCTGTTCTGATAAGATCTTGTGTGTGATTCAAAATGATTCAAACAACGCTTATATGGGTATTCCGTCGCAAACTCCTAGCTCTGAAAAAAATAACATGAAAAGCCAACTCCTTCTGAGCAAAGTCAATGCCATCTTTGCGAAGCTCCGGTCCCAAAACAGAGCTAATCAGCAAGCAAGTACACTGCTCACATGGACATGACATCGCCATCACCAACATCAACATGTGGATCCGGAATCTGGATATCCAGACTCAAAAACCCCGTCCTCCTCAAATCAATCAGCCTAACCTCCCTCCCCTCCCTCTCAGCCTCCGTATTCCATCCTTCAACCCACCGTTCCAAGTCCCTGACCCCCCTCTTCACCCCCGTCCAACCAAAGTTATCCCACAGAAACCCCGTCGCCACGCCCATCAACGCATCAAACCAAGTGCCCCAAGTGTTTGGCTCAAACGCCTGTTTCAGCATCGGATTCAACGTCTCGATCACGTTTCTGAAGTCTGATTCGGAGAGCCACTGGTCTAGGATTTCCGGGTAGAGGTTTTGCAGCGCTGGATACAGGTCGCCTGCCACCAGCCAATCGCGCTGCACGCGAATGATGCGCGTACTCGTGTAGAGAGGCGAGGCGAGCGCAACGTGTGGGTTCAAGTGTGGGAAACAGGGATGTGAGGGTCCCCAAGGCAATTCATCGTCCAGCTGAGTGTCGTGGCTGTGGGCGCTGGCCGTGTAGTCTGCGTTTGGTATGCCTTGCCAACTTGGACTCGGAGGTAATTGACTAGGGTGCAGACTTGGCGGGCGGAGCGAGTTGCGGCTTGATTGTTCGTGGAGGGTGCGCCGGCTGGGTTTGCGGTTTACGGGGAGAGAGGCGCGTGAGGGGCGCGAGTGCAGGCTGTGTGTCGCTTGGGACTCGACGTCGGGGATTGGCGGTGGTGGAGGGTGGTTCGAGAGGTTTGAAGCCTCTTGCACGCCGGCGAGCGTGTTGAAGGGTTGCATTGGGGTGTGCGGCAGATGCGTGCCGTTTGTGTTGAGTAGGAGAGCAGGCTGGAGCGTGGTGGTCAGGCGGGTGTGAGTCGAGAATTGCAATGGCCGGGTAATTGGGTTGGACAGAGGCAGGCTACGTCTTGATCAAGACCTTGGTTTGGTGGTGACGAGAGAATATATTACATGACCTTCTTTCTTCTCATGGACGGACGAGTCGCAATTTCCGAGGGCATTGATGGTCACGCACAGACCTGCTCCATCTCGACCCGTTGATCTCCCATGAGAACTTCTAGAAGCATTCGAGACCATGTATAAGAACATGTATTGACAGAGCATGAAGACACTAGGATATTCCAGTACGATTCACCAGGTCTTGACTTCGTGTTTCGCCACCTTGCATCTTACTGCATGATGATCCCGCTTGACATCACGCCTACACTGTTAAACGCTGCGGGCAATGGCACTTCTATCATTCTCCATTCTGTAGAAACAGAGAAACACTGATACAAATACATATCTTCTGTGGCTCCATGTCTAGAGTTCCCTATTTCGCTCGACAACTTCTCTCAAATCTTCGAAACAATTTCACCAACATGTCCAAACCAATGACCGACAATACGTCTCTATCCGCCACCACTCAGATCTCTCAGAAGGACCATACTGCAAATCTATCACAGTACTCTGGCCTCGAACACTCAGCTACTGCTACCAAGTTGCCGTCGGTCGTCAAACCATTCAATCTCGCCGTCAAAGATAGCGTCAATGGCACTGTTCCCGCATTCCTCCACCTACCAGAGAACTACCAAAACCAACAGAACACAGCCGCAATTCTTCTCTCGGGAGCCGGTGGTGGTGTAGTCGGCCCCTCAAGCATATACCTCAGTATGGCCGACAAGTTGGCCTCTATACGAAAAGGCTTACCCGTTTTACGCATGGACTATCGCTTCCCGGCACGAAACAAGTACTGCGTTCCCGATGTCCTGGCAGCCATGGACCATCTGCAAACTCAGCACAACATCAGCCGCTTCGTGTTAATCGGTTGGTCCTTCGGTGGCGCTCCTGTGTTTACTGTCGGCGGCCAAGATTCTAGAGTTGTGGGTTGTGCGACTGTAGCTTCTCAGACTGCTGAGACAGAGGGCATCAGAGCAGTTGGGAGGAGAGGTGTACCTTTGTTGCTGTTGCATGGTACTGGAGACCGTACGTTGAGTCCGCAATGCAGTGACAGATTGTACAACATGTACGGATCGAAAGGAAACAGGAAAGTGCACTATTTCGAAGGGGATGATCATGCTCTTACTAGAAACAGTGCGGAGGCTGAAAGGATGCTGTGTGAGTTTATCGCGAAGATTGCTGGTGTAGAGATGGGAAGCGCAGAGAAAAAGGTCGTGGATAGCACACTGTTGGGTGATCAGGAGAAGATTGAGAAGATGAAGCAAGGAGGCGACTTGAGAGGCCCTGAGAACGTCGAGTAGATGTTGGTGCGCCTCAGACACGATAGCATACTTGTAAATAATCAGTATCCCAAACAACTTGAAGCTGGTGCTTCTACTTGTGGCTCCTTGCAAAATTGCTTTTTGCATGTTGATCGAAGATGAAAGGCCGACGATAGACCCAATCAGGGTGGTGAACGAGATTAGACTTTGCTTTGGTGAAGAATGACCCCTTCAATAGATGGTATATGTATTTGGACGTTACATGACGGTTGAACCGAAGAACGATACCGTTAAAGTAAGCTTTCACGGAGTGTGGCGAAATTGGATATCGATCCAAAGCTGTCAGAGCGCAAGAAGACTGGTCACATTGATGTTTTCCTCGTTCTCGGTCCATGGTCATCGTACTCAGAGCTTACTTCGCGTGTTAGGAGGAAACATACTCAAGTCTACCTGAATCCTAGGACACAAAGTTCCCTCGGATTTGAGTTCTGGAGCATCATTCTTGATTTCTCCTGACGATGAAAAGGTGTGGGCGAGATTTCAGACAACAACCAAGATCCATGATAGCTTTGTATGGCTCTCACATACCTACTGTATTACGTAGACAGGCGGCGTGCTCAGCGACAGCGACAATTGTGTATGAGTTGTCGTCGTTCATCCGGTGCACGTGCCAGAACATGTCTGACAGGAGAGGGCTGAGCGTGCCGAGCCAGTGCCCTTCCTGTACGGCGAGTCAACCGAGTTTGCAGGAGGCACCACCAACGGCCGGTAAATCTGGAGAGAAGTCAGTGTCAAGTCCCGCACTAGACGCAGGCGCGAGACTGGTACCTGCGAGATCTCTCGGGTGGTGGAACACAGCGTACATGTGTCTCGGCGGTCGCTGCTCAGCGGATCCCTTAGGTGTGGATTTCAGGAAATAGTACTGGGTAGGCGACATGCTTGTCAAACGTGGAGATGCAGTATTCCCGATCTTAGCAGGGGATGAACGGGCTTGCGGGAGGCTGAACTAGCTCGGACCCGCTTAAATTGGGCCAGCTCAAATTGAGTTTTGCTGTTGGTGAGGCGCATCCGTGCCGGGTGTGGTCGAAGATCAAAGTTCCTTGGAGACGGGGGCTTGAGCCTTGATGAGAGAGGTTCCTCTCGGAGAGATCCTTTGCGGTTGTGCTCGACGGGCGTTTTCTCATCCTCCACACGCGTACGTCGCCCGATCCCATCATCTCCATTCTGTCTATACCACATCCTTCCATCCAACCCGCGTCGTCTTTCGAGTCCTTGGCTACATCGCCGTCGACTAGCCGAGGGTTGTAGAGAGGTTTAGGGCCACCTAAACATTTGACTGCTCCTCGCGACGCCGAGCAGAGTCGCGACCGACGCGCTTCGCACGCACAGCGCACCGCAACATCAATCAACACCTGCCGCCGCCAGCAAACATCGCCCCGTCTGAACCAGTCGCCATGTATAATGCACACCGGGGTATAGCTGGGGCTCCGGCTCCGCCAAACAACCGTCTGGCCGAGCTGCTCGAGCAGGTCCGCGTAGAGTTCGAGGCTCAGGGCGGACGTGCAAACGATTATGAACATCAACGTGAGTCGTCCCGTTTGTCCTGACAGACCCCTGCCCGTCCGTGTGCGCTGTCGTGTACACGCGCCATCTGCTGCTCGTCTATATGTATTCTGCCGTCTGCCCAATGTTCCCTCTGTATCGTTGCTGGCACCATGGCCTACCCCAACCCCGATGTCGCCTTTGCTGACTATAGCTTGTATGATGTAGTCGCAAACCAGATCCAAGAAATGGAACTCGTGCGCAGCAAGATCTTCCAACTAGAGCAGACGCACATGCAGATGAAGCAAAAGTATGTTTGCCCTTACCATGCCCCTTTGCGACCGTTGCCAGCTGACTGACCGCTTGCTTGCTACAGGTACGAAGAGGACATTGCTCGTTTGCGCCGTGATCTTGAAGCCCGTGGAGGCCCGAGTCAGTCTTCGCACACCGGCCCTTCGCAACCTCCTCCGCCATCCATCGGCCACGGTCCTGCCAATCTCTTCCAGGGCATCATGGCTGGCGCGACTGCTCAGGGTGGTCCTGGTCTCGCCCCTCCCCCTCAGGACGGCCCTCCTCAAGGCGTGCCTGCCCACATCCAAGGCCCTCCTGGTCTCAACCCTCCTCCAGGTCCTCCTCAACACGCTCCCTTTGGTGGATATGGTCAACCTCCGGCTGGTGTGAACGGTAAGCTCAACATGACCAGTGCTTGGTTCTGCTCGAAGCCGCTCTAACACGCTCTGTACAGGTTACGGACCGGCACCGCCCCAGCCCACAGCCTCTCCTGGCCCTGGTAAGCCCAGAGCCAACGCTCGTGGCCCTCCTGGTATTCCAGGAACCCCTCAGCAGAACAGCGCAAACCCATACCCCGGTTCCCCCGCCATGGCTCGTCCCACTCCTCCTCCCGCCCTTGCCCAGCAGCAGCAGGCTCTTTCTCTTCCTCAACATCAGCAGTATGCTCAAGAGCTTGGCGGTAGCGGCAACCAGTTGGTCGACTTGAACGTCGAGACTCTGCCTAGCACCCTCAAGCGTGAGGGCGAGGATTGGTACGCAGTCTTCAACCCGCGCGTCCGCCGCACCTTGGATGTTGAGCTTGTTCACAACTTGGCCCACCAGAGTGTAGTCTGCTGTGTCCGTTTCAGCCGCGACGGAAGATATGTTGCCACTGGTTGCAACCGTTCTGCTCAAATCTTCGATGTTGAGAGCGGTCAGCAGGTCAAGCATCTTCAAGACACTAGCCTGCCTCAGGACGGTGACCTTTACATCAGAAGTGTCTGCTTCAGCCCCGATGGTCAATACCTGGCCACCGGTGCCGAGGACAAGATCATTCGCGTTCGTGGAAATGTTCCAGATTTATTGAGATGGTGTGCTGACTTTTGTTCCAGATTTGGGAGATTGCCGCTGGCCAGATTCGTCACCAATTCGCAGGCCACGAGCAAGACATTTACTCGCTCGATTATTCGTCGGACGGTCGCTACATTGCATCTGGATCTGGCGATCGCACTGTTCGCGTTTGGGACATTCCTAACAACCAGTGCGTGACATGTCTCACCATCGAAGACGGCGTCACTACTGTCGCCATCTCGCCGGATAACCGTTTCCTGGCCGCCGGCAGTTTGGACAAAAGCGTCAGAGTCTGGGAGTTGGCAAGTGGAAACCTTCTCGAAAGACTCGAGGAAGCTGGTGGTAACCCCGGACACAAGGACAGTGTCTACTCGGTCGCATTCTCTCCCACTAGCAGAGAACTTGTATCGGGCAGTTTGGACAGGACCATCAGAATGTGGGAGCTACAAAGCAGCTACCACACCCAACCTATGCAACCAAGAAATCCCCGCGGCGGAAAGTGCATCCGCACATTTGAGGGCCACAAGGTCAGTATGCCGATCCCGAAAAGAGAAGACAATGACTGACACGTTCTCGCAGGATTTCGTGTTGAGTGTTGCGCTTTCGCCCGATGGCGAATGGGTGCTGTCTGGCTCAAAAGATAGAGGAGTCCAATTCTGGAACCCTCAGACTGGTGACGCCCAGCTCATGCTCCAAGGACACAAGAACTCGGTCATCTCAGTCGCACCCAGTCCAGTCCAAGGTGGCTTGTTCGCTACTGGCAGTGGAGACATGCGCGCGAGAATCTGGAGGTTTGTGGTCTCTCAAGAATGACCGTTGATACATGTAGCTGACCACACGACAGGTTCTCGAGATATGTTGAAGGTCGCGGTTGAGTCATTAGGGCCTGATGACATATCAACAAGTCGATCTTGGACATTCACGTATGTGGTACTGTTTTCGCTTTTTCTCGCTACTTCTTTGGTCGGGGTTCCTCAGCACGCATGTCTAGTCACTGAGTGGCAGGTAAAAGGTATTAAGATATTGCATCAAGACCAAAACGCCGAAGAGCAACAAAGTAAAATGAGAGACGAGAAGCATGAGCAGGCGGTGGGACACAGGGAAAGTTGCTTGTCATGCCTACGCATGCCAATACTTCATGAGGTTTAGCATTTCGAGGTCATGAGCATCTCGTGTTGAGAAAACATAGCTCAATGTGCGGAGAAGGGTTGGCCTAGTATTTTGTGTGTAGCTTTCTCGGCTCTGTATCTTATCAATTCACTACGCAACTGTTCATTGTGACGAGCCGCTGCTTGACTATTTTTCGAGTAGGCATGGCAAGCAGTATAAAGTTGGTCCTGTAGAGAGGGCTCTGGGGCTGGTCGAGCGATCGACTTGGCGTTTCGCGGGCGCAAGTGTTGAACAGCGGCATGCATGCTCCTGCCCTCTCACGACTCGATTTTTCAAAGAGCGCATTCTCGAAATCGGGTGCTTTTTCAACTTTCAGTCGAATCGAATCAGGAGTCGACTTCGCAGTGCCTATCAGCGGTCGAGTCCTTTTCGGTGTTACCCCCCACCCAAACCCGGTACATACCACCACGCTCCGCCGCGATTTTCTTTAACTCATAACTCCGACGCGCGCATCATTCACGTCCTCCAGCGGAAGACAACTCATCGCAAACTCGTCCCACAGCCAGTAGGACGTCGCATAGCTCCCTGGTCCCTGTCATGACACCCACACCCCCGACGACCAACTCTTCGGTCGGCGCGTCGCCCGACAATGGCCAATTCCGCGTGGTGCGCAAGAGGAACCGCATCCCTCTCTCATGCTTTCCCTGTCGACACAGGAAGCTGAAATGTAACCGTGGACATCCTTGCGACAATTGCACCAAACGTGGCGACACGACAGCGTGTCTCTACGCCGCACCTAGCGCACGAAAGAAGCCCGGCCTGCACCATGTCCCAACCGGCACGCCAGACGACATGCAGAACCGCATCGATCGACTCGAGAGCTTGGTTCTATCGCTCATGACCAATGGCTCCCAGGCTGCCGGCCCCTCGGCTGCCCACGCTGCCATCAACTCCAGTAGAAGCAACAGCCTCGGAACCTCGGTCAGCATGCCCTTGGACCCCCACAGAGACAGCATCAGAGAAGTCGAAGGAGAGGACAGCGACATCAACGACGTCGCTCAGGATATCGGCATCATGAAAATTGATGGTGCCAAAGCATTTTTCGTGCCTGATGCACACTGGTTCGCCATCTTGTCAGATGTGAGTGTCTGCAGTGTTTCTGTTCAACCTAGAGGGCAAGGGCACTGACCGTGTGAACAGATTGCCGAAGTCAAGAACTATTTCGCCAACCACAAGGAGCAGTATCAAGAACAGTTCAGAAAAGTCCAAGCTTCAAAGCAGGACGACTCTTCAGGCTCGTTCTTGTTCAAAGGCCCGAGATTGAATAACAAGACGGAGGTTCTTGTTGGCATGCCAGACAAGAATGCCGTCGATGACCTTGTCAAGCGATATTTCCAGTCCTACGATCCAGCTGTTCGTAAGTACCCTCTGATCACAGCCTGAGTCTCTGATTCGAGAAGCTTACCACGTCAGACATTATTCATGGCCCTACTTTCCAGGGCCAATATGATCGACACTGGCAAAACCCGAATGAGACACCAGTCACCTTCCTTGCCTTGCTGTACGGTATGATGACTTTGGCCTTGCAGTCATACACCAGAGCAGGCGATGAGCCTCCGGAGTATCAGGGCAGATCGCACGACCTCGCACTTTCCTTCAAGCGTGTCACAGCGCAATGTATCGTGCTCGCAGACGTCACTCTACCAATGCCACAATTGGTCGAAGCTCTTATATTGCACATCCAGGCTGAGCACAGTAGCAGTAGTGATGCCGAGACCGGTATTCTCTTGCTCGTCAACCTGTGTACACGTTTGGCCATGCGCATGGGCTACCACAGAGACTCCGGCCCATATCCCAACGTGTCACCTTTTACCGCTGAGATGAGACGGCGAGTGTGGACTTTCGTTCGCCAGGCTGACCTGCTCTTCTCATGCCAATTTGGCCTTCCTCCCATCATCCGTTCCGACGATACCGATTCGGAGCTTCCACGCAACATTTTCGATGACGAGTTCACTGAAGACATGAAGTCCTTGCCTCTTTCTCGACCCGAAACCGAGGTGACGCCAGCTTCATACATGATCGCAAAGGCTCGCTTGATCTCGTGCTTTGGCAAGATTGTCGATCGTATCCAATCGGTGTCGTCGCCTCCGAGCTACGAGGAAATCATGAGACTGGATGCTCAACTACGCGAAGCTCGCACGCAGATTCCGCCTCATCTTCAGATGAAGCCTCCCTCGGAGCTGGCCACAGTTGCACCCAATTTGATCATGCAAATGTATGCGTTGGAGCTGATCTATCTCAAGTCACAATGCATGCTGCACCGCAAGTTTATTGCCAGAGGGCGTGACTCGCCGCGCTACGCATACTCCAGACGTACTTGCATTGACGCCTCGATGGAGATGCTCGCACACCAAGCTACATTGTACATGGAGTCACAAGATGGTGGCAAGTTGAGGCCAGTCAAGTGGTCTATATCGTCACTGACAACTCACGACTTCTTGCTTGCCGCTATGATTGTATGTCTTGATCTCTACCACACTTCAGAATCCGACAGAAACGTGATCAAGACTTCGTCATCCAGCCCATCCTCCCCCATGACAGGAGACGTATGGACCCAGGACCGCAGAGATCATATGATCACAGCGCTCCAGCACTGTGCTTCAATCTGGGAAAGCCTGCGAGACAAGAGTATGGAAGCATATAAAGCATCTACACAACTTCGTGTCATGCTAGGCAAGCTTAGAGCGCAGGAACAGCAGCAGACGGCATCGACGGGCGGTAGAGACCAAGCGATGCGCCAGAACAGCCAGTATGGCATGCGAGGCCACAGCTTCGGCGCTTTCCCCAATGGACAAGTAACCGATGTCGTCGAGGACGAGGTTCCGCCTGAGCACTCTGCTGCTATGACGTTGGGCCTGTTGTCATCTGGTGGAGTTAGCCCCAATGCTGGCTTTGCCTCGAATGGCCCTGTTTCCATGGGCATGGAGACACGTGGATACCCAGCTAGTATGGCGGGCCTGCTCAACGAGCCAATGTCAGAACGCACGGGATTGACGTCGCAGTACAACGGCGTGGACGTGAACAACGCACAGGCCGTGCAAGGAGCTGTGTCTCCGTTCACACAGATGTTTGGTACTGCTGCACCGGAAGTGGACTGGGTAAGTCTCGATTGATGACAAGTTCAGCCCTCAGGTAGATTACTAACTCGCGACAGAGCGCCTGGGATTCGTATGTGCAAGGAGATCCGATGCAGATGTGGTCGATGAACCTTGAGACCAACCCTCTGGATGCGCAACAAGCCCAACAGCAGGCACAACAACAGCAATTGGCCCAGCAAGCTCAGCAGGCCAGCATGAACAACATGTTCATGGGCCCATCAGGCGCAGCCAACATGATGTGAGAAGAGAATCAACGACTGGGATCAAGATAATGAAACAAGGCGTGGGAAAGGGGGTATCATGTGTCGATCAGGCGTTCGAGTGCCGGCTGGCTATGTTCTCTGGAGAAGGGTATGGAATAGCTCTGATTGCTACCCGGGTGGAAAACAAAGTAATTCGTGACAGATTCGTATCTATGGTCATGGTGTCAAGTCTACTTGTAATCAGAGTTGGGGTAGCCGTCCTTGTCAACAGGATTTGCCGGACCACCTCTCTGGCCGAGGACACCACCGACATCAACGTCTTGCTTCTTCTGCTCCTTGATGTCGTGTCTTGCTTGCTGCTGCTCTGCCTTTTTGCGGTCCAAGTCAGAAGCCAGATCGGGGGCGGCTCCCGAGGCACCTGGCTTTTGGTCTACAGCTGACGCGACCTTGCCCTCACCGGGGGCGGCCATTTGCTGAGCATCGAGTTCCTGGTTTCTGCCGACAGACTCGTGGGTCTCGCCCTTTGTCTCCTCGCCTGGGGGTGCGCCACGGATACCGCGGGCTACTGAGGTAGGGGTTGCTTCAGATTGCGAGTGTGCTTGCTCGGAAGGGATGCGCTTGTCGCTGTTTTTGGGCGTCAGTGATGAGGGAGAGCTGGTCTGGGAGGATGAGCGGCGTACATTGCGGCAGAGTCGTCGTGTTGGGTTGCCTGGGCCTTTTCTGCGGGCTCTTTTGTGGCTGGGTTGCCGGCGGTCGTGTATGCTGCGTCCAAGTTGGGCTGAGAAGGGCCCTTGGGGTCGAGGCCGGAGGACATGATGGTTGGTGATGGTGATGAAGGGTTGATTGGATGTGTATGTTTGGAATATGTGTCGCTCGCACAATCGACTATAGCAATGAGAGTGATATAGACCAAGATAAGAAAGTCCCGTCGGCATCGTCATGCTTTCCCCACAAACCCACCCTCTGCCGACGACGTCATGGCCTCATCATGCCTCACTTTGGTTCAATACCGCGTACAAAGAGTCGTCCCTTCTCACCCAATTTTTCCTCTCTCTGTTTCATCAGATCTGAACCTCATCCAATTCAGTAATACACATATCACAAAAAACAATCAGAATGGCATCTCGCAAGGAAATCATCAACAAGATCTACAAGATCGTGCCTCCGATGCTCGAGAGCTTCCACAAGGGTAACTTTTTGAGCCTCCCCCGAAAACTCTATATAGATTGCACAACTGACTCTCTGTCTAACAGGACAACTCGGTCGTGTGGCCGTCATTGGCGGTAGCGAGGACTACACCGGTGCTCCCTACTTCTCGGGCATGGCCTCAGCAAAGCTCGGTGCCGACATGTCCCACGTCATCTGCGAACCCGGCGCTGGTCAGGTCATCAAGACATACTCGCCCAACTTGATGGTCCACCCTTACATGCGCCAGAGCAAGAACATGCAGCAGGGCGAGAACATCGACAACATTTCCAAGACCGTCACAGACATGCTTGGCCGCCTGCACGTCGTCGTCATCGGTCCTGGCCTTGGTCGTGATGAGGCCATGCAAGAGACTTGCGCTCGTGTCATCCAAGAGGCCCGCAAGCAGGGCATTCCCTTCATTGTCGACGCCGACGGTTTGTTCATCATCCAGAACAGACCTGAACTGGTCGAGGGCTGCACCGAGTGTATCCTCACCCCCAACGTTGTCGAATTCGGCCGTCTGGCAAGAGCAAAGGGCATTGACGCCAAGGGTGACCCGACAAAGCTGTGCGAGGAGCTGGCCAAGGCATTCGGCGGCCCTACCATCATCCAAAAGGGTGCCAAGGACTACATCTCCAACGGCAAGGTCACCTTGGTCAACGACAACGAAGGCGGTCTCAAGCGTTCCGGCGGTCAAGGTGACACCCTGACCGGCTCCCTCGCTACTCTTCTCGCCTACAGAAAGGCCTACCACGAAAAGCTGTGGGACCACGAGAACGACTTGTCAGAGACCGAGACCTTGGCTCTTGTGGCGTTCGGCGGCAGCGCCGTCACCAGAGAGTGCTCGCGCCTTGCATACAAGGAGAAGGGTCGTTCGTTGCAGGCCGGAGACCTGACCGAGCACGTTCATACCGCTTTCCTCAACACCATTGGCGAGAAGACCAAGATCTGAACGCCTTCTCGGCTTTAATGACTTTTGATGATCAACAAAAAGGCAAACAACTTTGTTTTTGTATTGTAATGTAGTGTTTTGGAGCATCACGAAAGAGAAATTATCATGACCTTATTTTTTTCTTGTGACTGTACCTCGTTGCCCGTGCTACACTTTTGATGCTTCTTTTCGGTGAGTTTTGTGTCCAAGAGTCATCCACTTCATTCTAGGATGTTGTGTCTCATCTGGCCTTTCGATCGACATTATTGGTGACGTCTTGAAGCCTCTGATAATTTCGGCTTCTTATATGATTTGTTCCATCCATCATAAACATCCTCTATTGGCTCTGACGACCGTATTCTTTTCCGAGTTTTGCGGATAGAACGTGACGCAGTCGTATAAATTTGCCTCTCTGCGAGCGATCCATGGTTTGTTTATCCTTGTTCAGCTACGAGTCCCACAAACGTGGTAATGCGTGTGCCTGCATATCAGTCACTTGGTTTTTCTTTTTGTATGGATATCACAGCCTCGGTTGACCTGCCTGCACCACTGTTGAGAGACTATTGGTAACGACATCGTATGAGCCTACACAGCCCAATCATGTCGAAATCTGGCTTTTC
Source organism: Aureobasidium sp. P6 (assembly GCA_003992365.1). NCBI lineage: Eukaryota > Fungi > Ascomycota > Dothideomycetes > Dothideales > Saccotheciaceae > Aureobasidium > Aureobasidium sp. P6. The sequence continues at coordinate 137,346 of RZIQ01000024.1, forward strand.
TCTTCCATGACACCATGGGCCTTGTCTTCAAGATTGATGTCAATGCGTGCCTTGACCAGATGGCCGACGCACTTGACGCGGTACTCAAACTCTGTTTTTTTTTTCAAGCTGGCCATCACCAGGTTGTAGTGGTTGTCCGAGTCTCAGAAGACATCTCAAAGGTAGCGTTTTGGAATGAGCTGGACGATTGCGATGATTGCCGACAGATGGAATCGCTCGAAACATCATTGTGGCTTGTCTTCGGTCCTGCTCGCGTGTCCGTTCCGTTTTCTTTTGATTTAGTTTCTGAGGTTGGGTTTCCACTGCCGATGTGAAATGAGTCCAGCGATTCCGAAAGACCTTGATCGATGGATTTGCTTAACGTGTCATCCTGGGATCCCGGGCCTTCGGTCTCTGGTTTCTTCTCGACTTCTATTGTGACACCGCTCGCGGGCTGTGTAGTCGAGCTCTGTGGTGGTGGTGGCTGTTCCTTTCCAGATGCAGTTGGGACCACTTCGAGCTCTGCTTGGGCTTCCTTCTTTTCCTTTTCTGCTCGTTCGCGGATGCGCTCGATTCTCTCCTCGTCAGAAGCCAGTTTGGTTTTCCGCCTCTCTTTCCTCGAGATTTCCACTTCGAGCATTCTCTTGCCTTGAGTGCCGACACGCCCTTCACCTCGAAGACCATCGTCGTCGCGATCAAAGTAGAGTGCCCAGAGGTCGCTCTCTTCTTCTTCTTGTACGATGATGAAACCCTCCCATCCTTCAAAGGTAAGTCGTCTGTCGATCGGAGTGCAATCCCAAGGCCCGACATGATGCGGCTCTGCCTCGACACGAACGCCATACTTGACCTCGTGCGTATTTCGATCCAAATACACCCAATTCAGAAACGGGGGGTCGTCGCTGATGGTCGTGACCATGCCCTCGCCATTCCTGAACCCTTGCTTCTTCCATCTATCCCCCATCCACGGCACCGGCAGATAGTAACCCGAAAACGGGTGGGCGCGATTGATGCCGAGTCTGCTGCGCTCCGTGTCGATGTAGAATTTCTTGTCCTTGAGCACCACCATCGCACCATCGAACTGCTCGCTGTAGGCGTTTCGTACCGGCAACGCGATTGTGAGGTTTGATTTCCTGCCTCGATGTTCTTCGCGCGCGTTTTGGCGTTGGCCGTGCCGTACGGCTTCGGTTGTGCCGATGATGGCTGGACATGCCGCGACGGCTGTGATGATACCGAGGACCATTGGGGTTCTGTAGATGTCGAATGTTCTTGAATCGCAAAAGTGCTTGGGGTCACGGGGGCATGTTTGTTTTATGTATCTTCTTAGCGGAAATACTGTTTTCGGTGCGCGGACAAAGCTCCGTGATGTCATTTTCTTCTTGACTTGATCGTGTTGGCGGATACCAACCAGATTGTTCGCATGTTGTAGGTTGCACAAAGGTCGTTTGCTACGGAGCCGCATGATGTGGTCTAGAAGCGTCAAGCTCTTCTATTTTGGTGTCGGGTATATATCGCAATCATTTGTCTCACTACACGACTACAGAAGCATCTTGCCAGCGGTCATGTGAAAGTGCCCAATTATCCAATCAAACATTTATTCTCCTCAAGAAAAGGCAATTTATAAAAGACCAATGGTGATATCTCCCTTGATTCTCGCAGTCAGGTGGACTTCGACATCAAGGTCCAGCTCAATCTTGATCTTCAAGCTCGAATCTCTGGACTCTTGCTTGCCCTGCTCCTTTGCGTCGTTCAAAGCGTCCTTTGTCTGGTCGGGGCTGAGCTTGTTCAACTCGTTGGAAGGCATGTTGAGCGGGTTACGACCTCCGAGTGCGTTCTTTGCGACGTCGGGTGCGTCCTTGCTGTTGTGGAAACTCGAAGCATCAGCATGGTGTCACAAAGCTTCAACTAGAGCTCGAAAGAAACACTCACACTTGGTCTGCCATATTTTGACTCTTTTCTTTTAGTTCTTGTTCTTTGCTATGATGGCCGAGAATCACCAGGTGGAACTGATGTGAAGTGCAGTAGATTGCTATGTTTTGATGTCGAGCGAAAGGTCCGCTTGCATGCGAAACCTTTTATGCCAAAACTCCCGGGCTCCTTGCTGATCGACGATTAGACCATGCGAACAGCTTCCTGAGGCGTCATCAGCAACAACTAGTAGGATGATGCATCTCGTTTTCTCACGTCCACCAGCCACCAAGTCTAGTGATTCGTGCTGATCATTGTAGCTATTCAGCTCAAGCACTCATCACACCCAGGGCCCGAAAACGTCGCAAGATGTTCAATGGTGAGTTGACGGACCGTACCTACGGTTCCACTCTTGGTGTGGATCTTTCAAACGTGTTGATTAGAGACACCTTTCTCCATGATCTGCGCTGCTCTCATCACTTCTTGGCTCTGCTTTTCCTTGCGAATCCAGTCGTTCTGCATAGTGACGCATGTTATATGTCGTTTGGCTAACGTCAAGCGTCGCGATTCTTTAGCTTTGCGTGTCCTAATTGGGTCAAAGCACGAAATGGTCGTTTCCTTTGAGGTCAAAAAGCCGTCAGACCTTTTCACATGGATTAATAGCGGAGACGAATGTAGAGAAGTCCAAGACCAGAGGGAAATATTAAATCATTATGTTGCAAGCAGCAGACCAGCAATCTGGTCGCATCGTTGGCACGGTCTTCTTAGTTCAACGTATATCGCCGACAATGAGACCCTGTCTTGATTTTTGTGAACCCATCTTTCGTATATCGCGCACTCAGATCAATAGCCTTTGGGTTATTGATATATGGGATGAACCGATGTTAGACATGGATTTTTTTAATACGGATATAGCACCAATTGTTCATGTGATGCCAAACTCACTTTCAGACACCATCTTCAGCAAAATACCTTATACCCACGTGACAAGCATGCCCTGACGGTCATGGCCATGCCCGTTGGTTCACGCGCTTAAAATCGGCAACCACGAAACATGAACCAAAAAGCAAGGCTCAATAAAAAGGTATCACTTAGGCATTTCCTCATGAAGCAAAAAGGGAACGCGAAACAATCAGCAGGAGCGCAGGAATTCAACAGCTCAGGAGCGTGAAACTTCTTGGCTTCAGCGTCACTTCCCTTTTTGACCCTACTTGCCGAAACATGATCATACATGCGCACACACAACATCATTACAGTAGATATTTGAAAAGACATGTTTTCGAGCATGCGACAAAAAACGTACAGCAGTAGGGATTCCCCAGTCGTCACCGACCTGAGTACTAATCTACCGTTCAACTGCTTATGTATGGCAGAGCGGACGGGATGCCCAGTTTTCAGCTGACTGTGGCCGTACGTGCCTGAATCGCATTTCTTTCAGTACATAACCAGCTGTTGTTCCTGAGCAAGACATTCGCTATTGGTTGCTATCGTCAATCTATCATCTTCTGTTCGAAATGTCAACATCTATACTTTTTGGAATTGTCGCATCGACTACAGCAGAGCGATAATCTGCTCGTATATCGAAAAGACAATGCCTCCTGATAGCACAAGTCGACCAAGTCTCATCGTGCTGCCTTTCCAGAATGCCTTTGCTCCACCATCCTGCCAAACACCGCGGACCGCAGACAAGAAGTCTTCACCCCGGCTGCATTGCGCTCGCGTCTTGATGGTGTCGAAAGGCTGAGTCGCGTATACAGTGATGGTTCCTGCCAACGCGCCAATTGCAAATGTGACGGGTGCCGCGCTCGGCATGTGTCCAGCCCGGGCTTTGTATTCGGATTTCAGAATATTGTACGAGCCCATTCTGACGGCGGATGTAGCAGACTGTTTCAAGGTTGTAGACAACAGACCGCGGTAAAGGCCAGCCAGTCCCTGCTCCCGCAATAACACAGACACGGCGTGTGGTGTTGAGTGGAATCTCTTGAGACCTTTTGCATCATCGATCAATGCGGTCTTGATTCTCTCGGTGGGCGTCACGGCTAGCACACTCTCCACTGCACCAGCTGCCATGCCCGCAATAATGCCTCGTGATGCCGACAGTTTGCCATCTTCGTCTTGAAGCTTTGCCTTTATTGTGTCAAAGGCAAGGAAGCGTACACCGGCTTTGAGGGCAGTGCCAGCGACAAGTGCACTGCACCCTGTGTATATTCCCGAGACGCCTTCAGTGGCCAGAGTTGTCCGCAACACTTGGAAAGGATTTCCTTGAGAGGCGGCTGACTTGAGCTGTGCTCGTGTCTTTGCAAACTCGAAAGGGTAGGTGATTGTGGCTTCGCAGGCTCCGGCAACACTGCCAGCGAACAGTGAAGCTAGAGGACTGAGATTTTTCTTTGCTGCCTCACGCTTAGGAGTTGCAAGCTGAGGAGGAGATGCCAAGATTGGTGCTGCTGTGGTCTGCATGATGTTCACGAGGCTGATGCTTAGTACGAAGATAATTTCCTACGTGGTCATGGTCGCTTTTATCAAGGGTTCAGTGCAAGCCGCAAACCCGATTTCAGGATACGGCAATATTCTCCTGTTCCGTCCACGGCGTATGGCTGTCCGATTTGAAGCATTTCCGTGATGTTTCATTCTACGTGTCTGATCAAGTCAGTCGAGGAGCAGTTGCGTTGGAAGGTGGCTGGGTCCCGGAATCAAAGCTTCCGCGGAACCTCGGCTAAAAAGGTGGGGGACATGGGATTCCCCATCTCATCAGGCGAACAACAACATCCGCGGACTCAGAGCAATTCGTCGCACAAACACTCTCTTTATCTTGACTCACAAGCCGTGGAAAAGTGATCCGAACATGCCGAAAGTACCGGCGCCGAAGATCAACAGGGCACCTGTTAGTCGAGTGTCCCGGGCATGCAACTTCTGCAGGCAACGCAAGGTCGGCATGCGAAAAAGGCAAGGAGGACAGAAGAGCCGCTGATCACTAAGATAGATGAAATGCACTGGTGAAAGACCACGCTGCAAAAACTGCGAAGTCTATGATGAAGAATGTGTCTTCGCTGGTCCTGTGCGAAAGCCGCGACCCACGAACGCCGCACTAGATTCATTACGCGAAGAAAATCGTAGGCTTCGCGAACAGAGCGGAGCAGCAAGCCATGATAACAACAACCATAATATCGGAACCAGTCCTCAAGATCAGGTAATCCAGCTGGATCATGAACAACATAGCGAAGGCTCTGGCATTCCTAGTGCTTCTTCATCTCTGCCAGAGCGAGGTTTACCAGAGTCCGACCCTGTTTTGCACCAGGCCACAACGGGAGAAACACCCAGGTCAGTTGGAGGTACCACCTACCATGGACCCACGAGCACTCTGTTCGACGAAGCTACTGTAGATCGCCAGTCTCAATCTTGGCTGTCAAGAGAGCGTGAAGCATGGATGCCAAAGTTACTGGTAGCTGCAGCAGCCGAACAACGTCAGATGGAGAATATTAATGCTCGTGCTGGAAAGCTGGATTTCGACGGTGTTGATCCGGAGCTTGCTATGCATCTACTACAACTCCATTGGAACCGTCAACATCATTCTTTTCTTGTCACATATCGACCTGCATTTATGCGTGACATGGCAGTAGCTGGCCCTTATTTCTCCAAAATTCTTCTCAATGCCATTTATTATGGTGCCTCGAAATTCAGCCCGAGATTGGAGTTGCGAAAAGATCCAGATGATGTGAGAACTGCTGGTTGGCGCTTTCGCAATCGCGTACGTGATTTACTAGGCTCGGCCCTTGACCGTAAGTACAATACGCCAGACATCTGCTTAGTCCATGTCATCATCCATGGCGATCCCGTTGCAATGACTATCTCGAAAGCGCGCTTGCAGTCGTCAATAGCTTCTTCTCGATATCAAAAACACATTGCATCTGGCTGATGATTTTTGGTCCACTTATCAAACACACTAGAAACATGCTGACAATAACACTCCAGATAGCGAGATTACCACCATACAAGCTTTGCTACAGATGAGTAACTCCTTATTCGCGCTAGGTGACGAGCAGAGCGCAGCTTGGGTCTATGCAGGTACTGCGTTTCGCATGCTTGTAGACCTCGGCCTGCATGTTGACGCTACAATGCTACCAAACATGCATCGCTTGTCGGATGAAGACATTGAGATTCGTCGTCGGGTATACTGGGCTGCGTTTGTTGTTGATAAGATGCAGTCACTTTATCAAGGACGCCCAGCAAGTCTTCGAGCTCAAGATTGCCAAGTTCCCATCACCTTCCTGGACACATATGAAGAATTGGAAGATTGGCATCCCTTCGCTTACACGAGTTCGAGCTATGCGGGCTCGCCCAGTTACAGTGTATCCACTTTCAAGGAGTTGTGCAAGCTTTGCATCATTATGCAAGATGTCCTCGACAAGATGTATTGTGAGGGAAAGAAGAAACACAGTGCAGAGAACCTCGTTTGCGACCTCGAAGCTTTAGAGCAACGCCTGCAAGAGTGGATGATGAAATTGCCTGATCATTTGAGGCTAAGCTCTTGGAATGACATGACAGATCAGACGCCGCCACCACACGTCTTCTCATTGCTGTAAGTACCTTGTTCGGATAGTGTTGGCATCTGTCTCACGAGACCAAGGGCATTGACAATCGTACAGTGCCATGTGGAACGTGTTGCGAATCTTATTACACCGTCCATTAGTAGCAGAGGGTCATCTGCATCTAGCATCCCCATCCATTGCGAAAACGTCATTCGCGGCATGTACGGAAGCAGCGACCAAGATTGTCGAGATAGTACGACTTTACGACCGCGCCTTTTCAATTCGGAGAGCGCCCTACCTTATCTCGTATGCGACATATGTCGCAGCAACAATTCATGTACGAATTGCGGCCACAAGAGGCTCTGCGTCTGAAGCGCATGAATGCCTTCGTACTTGCCTTTCAGTATTCGATCAGAACTCCGAAACCAATCATGCCGTACGCAAGGCATCTGTAGTCATACAGTCCTTGATGAAACGCATGAACGTCGATATGTTGAGCCCAAGTACCGACCAATCATCTTCCGTCGCGGCTGCAGCTGCGCCGGAGACTAGATTCCAGCTCGGCCACAACATTGCCCAAGAACCCATCACCTCTCGACCAGAAACTGGCTCTCTCATCAATCCAGAACCGACTATGATCGCCGGACAATTCGCTCCTGATCTTGACGTGGACACTATCATCCACAGTTTTATCCAAGAGCAGCAGATGAATAATGTTGCGGCTCCTGTGCAGATGCCCACCACAGTATACAACGACTTTGGGCCTCCGTTGCCGAACTACGGCCAAGCTGGTGATCTTGGTTTTGATGATACTCTGTTTGGTTTCAACACTTCGGAATTCGACTGGTTCTATCCGCAGATGCTTCCGCCAAACCAAGGCGGTCACATGTAAATGCCGTTGTGCTCTTTTCGTCTCTTTTCTTTCCCAAGGCATTCTTCTAGAGGTCAGAAGTAAGCAATTAAGCACTGCCATTCGGTTCACGCCAAGTGCTCCATCAGGGGCTGGACATCTCCACGAAATTCCTGTGAGATTGACTTTGATGCTTCCCGACCTGATCTCGAAGTTTGGAGATTTTGGCGGACTTGCATATACACCGTAAGCGATTTTGACGTTTCATCGGAACAGACTATTGCATTGATCTTTCTTTGAATCAATTTGATTTGCATGATATCGAATCTGGCGTAAACTTCAACAGATCCAGCTGCCAACCTCTTACATAATCCAATTTAGCCAATTGCTAGCTCGCATATAGTGTACTGATACCACTGGTTTTACGCATCCTGATCGAAATCGGCAATGTACAAGCCTTTTCTCTTCCGAGACCGATCCGAGAGGAATTCGTAGAGAAACAATTAAACTTCAACATGCTCGAGGTGAGATGCATGAGCCTTTGCATCCTTTAATTCGCCAACGACAGCGACTTCATGTCTTGCAGCCACATCGACACCAAACAGAGCATCGACCTCTTCCAAAGAAAGCCCTTTAGTCTCAGGAACGAGGAAATAGACGAAAGGAATCGATAACGTAGTGCAAGCGGCAAAGACAAAGTACGTGCCACCACCAATGTTCGAAATCATGTAGGGCACAGATCTGGCGATTGCAAAGTTGAGCAACCAGTGCGTGGCCGTGCAGATCGCCATGCCGACACCTCTGATCCTCAGAGGGAAAATCTCGGAACAGTAGATCCACGGGACACCGGCGTATGAAAAGCAGAAGCCAACGGCGAAGATGTAGATGAATGCGGCAGGTGCGTATGAGGCAGTGCTCACATGGCCCTTGGGTGCGTGGTAGAACTCGACCCAGAAACCGAGGAAGTACATGGAGAATGCCATGACCGCAGCACCGCACATAAGCATGACCTTTCTGCCGAACTTGTCGACGACATAGTGCATAGCGACGATGACGCAGAAAAGCCTGACGATACCGTAAATGCCAGTGGCATACAGCTTCGTGTTCTGACCGGTCAATCCGATGGAATTGAAGATCCTTGGGCTGTAGTAGTTGACCATATTCGACCCCGCCCATTGCATCCAGACGAAGATCATGACGCCGAGGAAGATGCGCTTGCGGTTTGTTGGTGCGCCGAGGTCCTTCAACTCGGCGAGGAGACCGCGGTCGAGGTGGAGGGCCTGCTCTTCCTCCAGAGTCTCAAAGATGTATCCTAACTCTTCTTGCAAGTAAGGGTGGTCTTCAGGAAGATTGCGCAGCTTGGCAAGAGTGGAAGTAGCGACAGAGCGAGATTTGAAGCGAGCGAGCCATCTGTTGAATCGGGTCAGTGATCGTGGAGGGAATCTTGAACAACTTCAAGAGCTTACCTCGGTGATTCGGGAACAAACAGCATTCCAATGATGAGGAGACCTCCAGGGATGAGCTGCACAGCAAAAGGAGTTATCCATTGAGCTGATGTCGATGGCATGTGCAGTGACACGCCGAAGCAAATCCAGAAGCCAATGCATGTTCCAGCTTGTACGCTGATTTCGTATATACCAACCAGACGACCACGAATGGAAGGAGGTGAAAGCTCGGCAATGTAAAGCGGAACCATACCAGAGGCAAGACCGACTCCAAGACCACCGATAACACGACCAACGAACATGACTGACGTGATCCCGAAGCTGACGGTTTGCATGAGAGAGCCAATGCAGAAGATCACACCAGCCATGATCAAGGAAAGCTTGCGACCAAACTTGTCCCCCAGAGGGGCAACCGCCAAAGAGCCGAAAAAACATCCTGCTTGGAGCAAAGAAACAATGTTCGCCGAGAACGCATCCAATGTCTCATGTGAGGCGTGCGTAAGACCGAATGAATTGAGGAAAGGCTTCAATGTGATTGTTGTGCCAATGAATGCCAAATCGTATCCAAAGATAAATGCTCCCATAGATGCAACTAGTGCTATGAGATACACTCGATAGTTGTAAATCTCCTTTGGCGGAGGCGTGCTCATAACGATCGCCGGAGCATGTCGGGAAGGCATTGTGAAGGTTTGGAACTGAGGTACGAGCTGCAGACAGACCAAGAATACCAAGCGCAAGGGACAAGCAGACTGAAGACACTCCAAGATATACCAAGAAAGATTGACGAGGCTTGTCTTGACCTTCTCTTAAGTACGATTTTACACCGGCGCCGAAAGGCGCGACAGTGGAGCCCCCGGGGTTGCTCTGTGGAGCGAGATAGAACCGTTAGCGCCACACGCGGGGACCCATGGGGTACTCGTCTGAAAGTAGATCGAGAGGATCAGTAAAGTCTCCGCGGCTTGTTATGTTCCGTTCGACCCACGGAACCTACCCACGCACTCTACGGATCCATCCGCGGATGAGAACCTGGCAGTGCTAGATAGGTCATACATGTGTGGACGTGCTTCATAAATGTGCACATACTGCTTCCGAAGATGAGGTCAGAAGCGAATCCAAGATGCTTAAAACCGCAACTCGACGAGCTGAAGCCTCTGTTGTACCTCATTTGTCACATCTCCCTCCCATTACACAAACAATGCCTAGTTTCATCAGCCCTACATTTCAACAACCTTCACTCAAGAGAAGGAGAAAGTTGCCTGCTGTTTGGATGAGAGCCGGTACATCCAAAGGACTCTATCTTCACCGAAATGATCTTCCTGCCAATACAGATGATTGGGCATCAGTCATCTCACGAGTCATGGGTTCATACGACTCTGATCCAAAACAACTGAATGGTATTGGAGGCGCAACCTCGACAACGTCCAAGGTTGCAGTGGTTTCTCCATCAAGTCGTCCAGGAGTGGACGTCGACTACACCTTTGTACAAGTGTCCATTGGCAGTGCGAAGCTGGACATGACAGGCAATTGCGGTAACATTGCAAGTGGCGTCGGACCATTTGCCGTGGACGAAGGTCTAGTAGCAGTTCAACCAGGACAGAAAGAGGTGAGTGTCTCTTTTGGGGACGACAGTCGCGAGGCTAACATTTATCCAGGTCCAAGTCAGAGTTTTCAACACCAACACAAATTCAGTTATGACCGAGACTCTACAAGTCGATGAGTACGGACAATTTCTCGAAGATGGTGATTGTACTCTTCCAGGAGTATGCTCGCTGGGAAGTCGTGTCCAGATGGCTTTCTCAAGACCGGCTGGAGCGATGACTGGAAAGCTCCTACCCTCCAGCAACCCGACAGATATTATACTCATTCAGCCTACTGTAAACGATGAGCCACTGCCGATAAAGGTCAGTCTGGTTGATGCAGCAAATCCCTTCACTTTGGTAGACGCTTTTTGTCTGCCAGATTTCTATCATGAGAAGGGATCCAATTCTCAGGAGTCCATCGACTTCATCGAGCTTGTCAGAAGACGCGCAGCAGTACTCATGGGGCTTGCTAAGAGTACCGAGCAAGCAGCGCTGACGCGAGGTACTCCCAAAATTGCTGTTCTCTCTGCCCCGAAGTTCCAAGAAGGTCTCCCAACGCCAGATTTCCAGGTCCTGGCGTACTCTATGGGCAAAGTCCATGGAAGTTTGCAACTTACCGGAGCAGTGTGTTTGGGAACAGCAGCTTGTGTTGAAGGTACTGTAGCCAATACACTTCGCAAAGAGACCAGAAAGGCGCTCAGAGAGAGCGATAGACCTCAGGAGATCCGCCGAGATTCAGGACCAACTAATCAATTGACACGCCTCGAAAAAGTAAAGTTGCGACATTCAGGTGGTGATATGGATGTGGACGTGCGACTAGGGCAAGATGGAACGGCAGAGGAAGTAGTCGTTTTCCGCACCGCCAGGCGGCTCTTTGAGGGAAACGTGTACTACCTAGAATAGATTTGATAGAGAATGATGCTTCTCCGACTTTTTTTCTATGCTCTGTGATTGAAAAAAGTCCTCTCTGGTTGACTGAAATTTTTAAATCTTCGAGCTCTTGGGCAAAGGTCGCAGGATCGATGTTTGTGTCATGCTGGCGACCATCTTTCCCTTGTCATCCCACAGCCTGGCTTCGGAAAAGGTTCTCGCTGCGTCACCAGCATAAGTCTTCCACTCTCTCAAGTGGTAGTTGTTGATGTCAATATCGGGTGTCAAGAATCTGAGAGAGAACTCCAGCGTTGAGCAAGCACCGGATTCCGTTAAAGGTATACTCTGCAGGACAAGTGGCTGGAACGATATTGATGCATCCAACAAAAAGGCCAAGCTCGTAACATTTTCGGCAGGCCCTTCCACTTTCTCACGAACTCTGAGCCAATCTGCTGACGATCGTTCCGTAAGTGGAAGGTGCTCTTGCGTAGTTTTGTATCCTTTGGCAAATCCTTGTAGAGTTTGTCCGTGAATGCTTTGCCGTGTGAAACGCATTTCTATCAGAGTACTCATGAGATTGAACAGCTTGTCATGCGTGTCCACTTGAGCTTGCGTAATGATTTTCTCCTCAACCATGGTCTTCTTGCGTTCCGCTGGCGTCCAAGAATCTTCGACAGACGAGTACTCCATGCTTGGCGGTGCAGAGTACACCATAAAGGAGTCCGACTCGATGACGTGAAAATCTACCAAGGCCACCAAGCAAGCTCTTTCCTTTCCATTATCCTGCTTCTGCAGGACTTCGACAAATTTGGTCGTGAAAGTCTTGGTCGAGCGGTAGACTTTGGTATTAATGAATACCGGCCTGTCTGTGAACGCTGGACCTAGAAAATTTCCGTTCGCAGCATAGAGCCTGTGTTGTTCAGGAACATTGTAATGCGCAGCTTGCACGGCCACACCGATCGAATATCCTCCAAAGGCTATTGGCATAGTGTTTCCCATCCTGGGAGGCAGAAAGTGGCCTCTGAAGCCTGCAACGAAAAACAATCAGTATGAAGTTCGAATTCTGATGGTTAATTTTGACACAAGTCCTTGCACTCACGGTTAGGCTCCAGTTGCTCGAGCGCAAGGATCTCCTTCAGACTTGCCATATTTGAAATTTGACGTCGCGCTGTACGAAAGTTATGTTTGAGGAAGCAAAAAGTGCTCTTGGTCGCTATTGTTGTTCAGGAGTGCTGGCGGCAGAGCAGAGATCGTTTGAACCTCGGCTAAATTCAACGCTGCCTCGGTATATTTATTTTTATTCACATGAGGAGAGAAAAGATATATTAGTCAACACTGCATAATAAGATGCTTGACGTTGTAGCATCTGTTATGTTCAGGCCGTGAAACGTGAAAACACACCCAAGGGATTGCTCTCGCACACACACCTTGAGAAAATCGAGTCACTTCTGCATTGATTCATTGACATGACGATCAACGTCTGGCATAGAATCAGTCTCTGTAGGCAACTTGGCAGCCCCCGACCCATCACTTCGAACAGATACCTTCATCGATCAACTTGAATTGCTAGTAACGTGACGGCCGTTACAAAAGTGCATCCTGTCGACCTCGATGATCTCTGTTTGTAGCTCTTCCGGGGGTAGCGGCTCTGCATGAGTGCGCCTCCCATTCATGCCAGACCTTGCAGACGTGTTTATCGCAAGTCATGCGCTTTTGAGAGCACCAATGTGACCGAGATCGTTTGAAACAACTCATTGCCTGCAGACAGACCTGTGACCCTAGGTCTGTACACATCGGGCTGTAGGTCAAGAAAAGGAAAAGGATCAATTGAGCCAACCTCAGAATCGAACCCGAGTCCTTTGGAGCCAGCAAAACGGAACCAACCAATCATGGAGGCGCCTAACACCTACGCCAAGGGTGACCAAGGAGGACATCGCAGCGGGCAAACATGGTTGGTCCGTTGGAAGTGAGTCGAATTGAAGATAATATGAACCCGGACTGTCGAATTTGGGATCGGCGGCGACTTGGAGCAAATTTAGTCGATAACAGATACCGGTGAAGCATGCGTACGGAGGGCTAACAAGAAGGGCATGTTGGTGATGCCATCCAACTATGACTGTGGGCGTCGTGTTTGAAGTCCAATTCAGAGACACGAATACCTTTTTAAACAACGATGAGAGTCCCAGAGAAGTCCTGGCTTTGTCATTTCGAGAGGAGCGATCTATGAACAATACCTCAAAGATGCATTTGACTGCCTGTACAGAGATGGTTGTAGCACCATGATAATCTGATTCATCCGAGCGTTTATGGGACTTATAAGTCATCGTTCTGGAAAGGAAGACGTGTGGCTGATAATTTGTATGGAGATTGCGAAGCATTACCGGGAGGAAGTCCACTATAAGACAGGCTCGAAGACCAGAAGTATCTCAAGTGCAATCGAACACATGCGAGGGCATTGACCAGTCGACAGGATTCGAGTGCTTGAGTAGCCACATGTGACGGTAGCAAGCCTGAGTCGAGGGCTGAGATTTGAGAAGAATTGCTAGGCGCATCGAGCATTCACGAGACTAGCGGCGCTAGAGCCTTACTAGACTTTTGAGATCCAAGACCTATTGGCCATGTCGTGTTGTATATATGAGCCCCCTTCTGACCCGTGCTCTTGACCCAGTCTTGCGTTTGTAGATGCGCTTCGATAGGCGTTTGTGACGTGTCAAATTCATCTTGACTGTCAGGTGGTGACGAGAATTCGCATACTGAAGATTACACGCTCGCGAGGTGAAGTACTTGCTGATATAAAAGTTCGCGTCGTGATGAATCTATCGCATGAGTGAGCATTCAACTTTTCCAGGCTCAAGTATGACTGGCTCCATATTGAACTCTGCCAAGACTTGGAGCTTGAGCAGACAAGACAGACGACGATTGAAGCGGATGATTGTGGTGCGATCGCCTGAGATTTCGAAGTGGGCTTCGGTCGTAGTCTATACGGTTGTACATGCCTTTGGTTCCTAAGCGCATACTTTTGCTCGATTTGCTTAGGAATTGTCGCAATTTTCAAAGTATTGTAGCATTCACGAAGCAGATTTTGTCTTGAGCAACGACCACATGTTTCTGGTGAGATATAGGCATGTATGCCATCCCAAACCATCAAAACGATCTGACAGGTGCTTTAAAGCCGTTCAAATATTTTGTTTCTGGTCGAACGCCTCGAGAAGGTAGATGGAGCAGCTCATTCTTTATCTCTCTATTGACAGAGTGGCCTACAAAACATGGCCATCAGCTTTGACCACTCGAGCTTACGAACGTCGTCATCGGTGACGCAGAGCACTGTGGACTTTGTATCTTCCGCTGATTTCGCCAAACGTCCTGTGCAGCCGGATCTTGTGTATGAAGTCGCGTACGAACAAGTGTCGAATCACCTGTCATGATTGTGAAGTATACAAGCAAACCTCGTTGTTGCTTGAGCAGTTTTGGCTTTTGCAACTGGGAGCTTCTATCTCCGCCAAGTCCCGGGTGGCTTGCAACCGCAATCTGATAAGATTCCTAGCGCAGCCGCATTGCCGACTCGATACGACTTTCGACGGTCGTGTCTTATCTGCCGAAGAACGGGTCCAAGAGTCAAGAGATTGTATGTCTGTAGCATTGGATACCTTTCAAGAGACAGGGGGAATTGAGATGCAAGTCGTGAAGAAGGGAATGACGGCTTTGATATTAGGGTACAAATATCATGCGTTGTCGAATGAAGTTATGGAAAGCGCAGATCATCACAATTTTTTTCCTGAGCCCAACCAGAACAAGACCTGCGGCAGATCTTCCTCATCCTCCCACTCAATGTCACCTTGGCTCGACCGTTCCGTACCCGCAAAAAAAGAACAATCGCCTTTTCTCAACAGCGAGATCGCCGCAGACGTGCGTGGCTGTCCGTATATTTTGGACGCTTCCTCCATCTAATCAATCAATCTTCATCTTTGCAACACCAATTCTTTATCTGATTGAGCGTCACTTTGAGCCTATTCAGCATTATGGGGTTTGTGTCTGTGTTGAACCGACCATACATCAATCCTTTTTATCACTCGCAAGAGGATGAAGAACCCGATGACGTCGTCAAAGAAGAGAACGGCTTGAGCTCGTCGAGCAGCCCGAGTGATCGTTCTCCATCACACGCAGAAGCATACGGCAAAAGCGATGTCGCGGTAGTCGGATCAGGCGCGGCATATCCTGGTGAACAGGTTGATGCCAGTTATCAGACTGGTGTTCAGAAAGCAGAGGGCGTCACACTTGCTTGGAACAAGAAGGCGCTATGGCTGACTTACGTCTGGTAATCAGTATTCTTAATTAAATCGCGATCGCAGCTGGCTAACAGACAATAGGATCTATGTTGTGTATTTTGAGATCGCTCTCATGTCGACAATCACTGGTTACTTGGGCAACTACGCCAATGCTAGTTTCAGCACTTCGCAACTCTTGTCAGTCAGTTCGGTGATGAGCTCGATCATTGGTGGTGTGTTGCGCCTTCCTACCGCCAAAATAATCGACATCTGGGGCCGTGCTGAAGGATTCTTCATCATGATGTGTATCTGTATTATTGGCCTCATCATCTTCGCCGCTTCGAACAATGTCCAGACATATGCTGCTGCATCGGTCATCTACTACATTGGATACGATGGCATGTACTATGTTATGACGGTTTTCATCGCCGACACGACCAGGCTCAAGCACAGAGTTCTCATGCTGGCAATCTCCCAGACACCCTTCATCTGCACCGCTTTCACCACTCCTTATGCTGTCTCAAGCTTCGTCAACGGAGCTGGTTGGAGATGGGGATATGGTACATTTGCGATTGTCACCCCCGTGGCCTGTCTGCCTCTCTGCGGTGTCTTCCTCTACTACCAGCGCAAGGCCGAGAAGATGGGTCTCTACAAGCGTACCGAATCACCTGTCCGTGGCTGGTACCAGACCATCGTCCACTACTGGGTCGAGTTCGATATGGTTGGTGTCTTTCTACTCTGCGCTGGCTTCGTCCTGTTCTTACTGCCATTCTCCCTTGCAACTTCAATCAAGGGACAATGGAAGAGTGCTAGCATTATCTCCATGCTGGTCATTGGCTTCGTTATTCTCTGCTTGTTTCCTGTATGGGAGCGCTTTGGAGCCAGCAAGCCTTTCTTGCCGTGGGAAAGACTCAAGGATAGGACAGTTTTCGGCGCTGTTCTCTGTATATGCAGTCTCTATGCCGCCTTCTACTGCTGGAACCTTTACTACTACACTTTCAACCAGGTGGTTCTCGGCCTCAACACTCGCGATGCCACATACATGGGCGAGATCTACACAGTAGGCTCTTGCTTCTTCGGTGTTATCACTGGGTAAGAGAAAAATTTCTCACCCTTGTCTTTTGCAATTTGCTAATGTTGATCAGACTTCTCGTCAAATGGACCAATCGCTACAAATGGATTGCCCTTGTTTCAGTACCGCTATACATGATGGGCACAGGTCTCATGATCTACTTCAGACAGCCCGGCGTCGCTCCTCGATATGTCGTGTGCGCTCAGATCTTTGTAGCCTACGCCGGAGGTACCCTTGTGCCTTGCCACCAAGTCGCAGCCCTGGCCGCGAGCACTCACGCCGAGTTCGCCACTACCCTTGCCCTTCTCTACCTGGCATCTTCTGTCGGCGGCGCGATTGGCGACTCAATCGCTGGAGGTATCTGGACAAACGTCTACCCCGGCGAGTTGAACAAGCGCTTGCCTGCCGACGTCGCATCGAAAGTGTACACCAGCTACCTCAACGCCCTCGAATATCCTCCTGGTAGCCCTACTAGAGATGCCATTGGCGTTGCATTTGGAATTGCACAGAGAGATATGTGTATCGCAGCGACATCGATCACCGCTCTCACCTTCATCGCAGTATGGATTTGGCGTGATATCAACCTTGGCAACAAGAAGCAGATCAAGGGTGTTGTTGTATAGAGCAAACGCACTGTTGACGAGATAGAGTCATGCCTATTACGACTTCTCCTATGTTAATAAGAGGCGCTGCAATCATTATTACTACATATAGAAGATATTTTATGCTTGAAAAATTTGTTCTTACCCTACTGTCTTCTCACCACAATCTGTTTTATATGCATTTGATGATAAGAGAGTCCTACATATAGGATATTGTTGCTAACATGTCTGCAACAGCAGCACCTCATCGCGCTTGTGACAGGTGGCACGGCAGATATCTTGACGAACCTCCATCACAACAGGGAGCAACTGGCACGTCCACGAGAGCTGCCGTAACATGAAACCTAAATTGCTCGAACGCTATAATGTCTTTGCTAGATACATAAAAACCTAATGAATCAATTTAAGCTGCTTCGCGTAAAAAGCGAACCCGCCCACAAACGCTGTAATACCCGTCATCAAAAGCACTGAGCCATACCCGGTGCCAAAAGCATACGGCGCCTTCGAAGTCCACGTATCCGAGTCCACCAGCGCCTCAGACAAGGGCCCAGAAACCACAGCACCAATACCTTTACCACAACTAAACAGCGAAATGATCATACCGGTGTCTGCGCCAGGATACCCGTTCTCACGCACGGTCTTGGCAACGCCGGACCATGTTGTCGAGTATCCTCCTGCATACACGCCATAGAGAATGGCGAAGATGAAGAGCATGGGTTTGATTGTGGCGAAGGTCCAGAAGATGAAGACGGCGATTATGGTGCCAATGCTGCAGACCATTATACCGGTTGTGACATGGTACCGATCACCCAAGAAGCCAATGAACATAGCGCCGATGATTTGAGCGCCGTTGATGAGAGCGATCGCGAGCGTGCCGTCTACGGCTGAGAAACCAACTGTTTGTGCGAAAGACGAGAGGTAGATGCTTGGTAAGAAGAAGCCCAATCCTTGGACAATACTTGCGCTCTGCAAGATCCAGAATGTTGCGCCTTTCAAGTACCCGATCTCGACGCGCTGTGGTCCGGTGTTTGCGTGGTGTCGTACAGGCAATCGTGGTTTCATAAAGAAGAGCGCCGGTGTAGTGAGCACGACAGCAACGACAGCCCAGGTCCTCAAAGCAGTACGAAAGCCATATGTCCGGAGAACCCAGTCCAGAGCAAAAGGTATCACGACACCTCCAGCTCCGCAAGCCTATATCTTTGGGTCAGCACTGCCGTTTCTGTCAAGTTTATCTTGCTTACAGCACAAATGCACCCAAAAGCAAATGATCGCCTCTGGACAAACCACTCATCCAGGTAGAGGAACAAGGGGTAGTAATGCATAGAACCACCAACAGCATACAGCACACCCTGTGTCGCAATGAGCTGGCCAACTGTCTGTGCGAAAGATGCGCCGATCAGAGCCACAATCATCACGACAAAGCCAACGAATACGCTAGGTCTGCGATATCTCGGGTTCATCTTCAAGACAGTGAACCAGATTGGAGCAGAGACGTATAGCAGACCGGTCGCAGTGGTACCGATAGCAGCGACACTTGAGCCACTGTCCGGGAAATGCTCTGTGTAATACGGTTGGAAAACACCGAAACTAAAAGGAAATCCTGCATGTCATCAGCCACGGTCTCAACAAACAGGCTTCTTTGTAATTGCATACCCCAAGTCACCGCTTCGAAAATGACAGCGCTGGCAAGAAACCACCATGCTTTTCCCTTGTCGGCAGGTGGCAGCGAGAAGATCTCTCCATCTTCGGCTCTACCAAAGGCACTCAGAGATTCGGCATCGCGAGGAGTTCCAGGCTCAGGCGTCCCGGCCACAACGGACAGCTCAATATCTCCTGTTCGGTCATCGAGACCCATTTTCAATTGAGTGAAGAGTAGTGAGCAAGAACGAGTCACTGAAGAAAAAATGTGGTCAAGCTCGAACTGTTTAACCCCGCCTGCTACAATATAAAGTAACTTTCCGCCCCACAATTTCGCGCCCTGGCGGTGACAACATCGAGCCTTCGGTCGGGAAACTCGAGAGGAGACATTTGCCGCTTATTTTTCTTTTCCTCTGCCAGCGCATTATGTACAAGCAAACCGTTTGATACCTGCATCAGCACAGTGCTGCTTCTCCAGATGACTCAGAGACCGCTCTTTCGGTAGTCTCATTACCGAATTGTGACATCAAAGTCAGCATCCCAGTACAAATGACCGGTTGTACTTGCTGTATCGAGCGAGACTTTTTCGTCACCCACGGCAAAGTTGTTGATGACGAAGTTGTCAACAGTAACATTGTTTCCATTGGCGTCTGTCATGGCAGGCATGAAGCTTTCAGAGATGCCTATTTTTTCATACCCATCACAGCTTCCAAATTCTTCAATCCACACATCTGATATGGTGATATTACGAAGATTCTCGAGGGCATAGATTCGCATCAAAGGGCCAGAAATGCCTTCGCTTCGGATGTTGGAGAACACCATATTGCTCGCGTAGGAGTAAGTGTTGGCTGTACTGGTGTTTGTCGCAGAAGTCGATGCAGTAGACGGGTCGTAGAGATTGTTACTGCCGATCAGACCTGGGTTTGATCCATTACTGTTCCAGCGGCTGTGAATGATGTTGATGTCGCTGACTTTGATGTTACTGATGTTTCGAGACGCCCAGCCAAATTGGATTATTGGAGCTGTCGAGCCTTTTTGTACCACGACATTGCTGACCGAGACATCGCTGTGATAAATTTTGATAGTATCGTCGTTGCTGTGCATCGATGTCAATCCTTGCATCGTTGAAGGTTGCAAACGAGGTACTCACGTGTGATAGAAGATGTCTTGAAACACGCTACCTGGGTACATCTGCATGCCGTCTGTTTGACCAAAATAACCACCCACTTGCTTGTAATCTGTGCATAGTACAGAGAAAGCTGACGTGTCGCCATACCAATCCATACTGTTGAAGGGTGGACTGTTTACTGTTGGTCCGTTGACAATCCAAGTTGTTTTTTGTCCATTAGGAACTGAACCTTTCCACATACGCAATGGTGAAGCATCCACGTTATGATTCTGAAAGCCATATGTAGGATCTGCTTGATAGACGTACTCTTCGCCAGAGAGGATTCCATGTCCGGTAGTTCGGATCAGAGAAGAAGTAGTGTGGAACTCCACAGCACCTACAACAACCAATATTAGTCACGATGAGTATCTTGTGAGCCAGCATTGCTCATGAACATTGCGTTTCTGACCTTTCACGTATGCGCCAGGTGCAAAGTAGAGCCAGTCAATTGTTGCACTGAGATTGAGGTAATCTGTTGCTGTGGAGTAATGCACTCCAGCTTCGAAGACGACAACATTTGCATCTGTGGTGTTCAACCCAGATATGCGGCCTTCAGATACAAATAGAACCTTGTCTGAACTCTCATCAGGGATCAAAGACGGATCTTCAAAAGGGCTGGCAAAAATAAGCAGAGAGTCAAGAGGTTCGACACCCATCAGAGGCATCGCGTCATCGTACTCAGATACATAGTACGGCCCGCTTGATGCAGTATCCTGAACATAGGAGCAAGAAGGATCGCTACAACCATCGTGGAAGTCAAAGAGATTATCGTTGAACTCAACCGAGAACTTGCTGCCCCGCTCGCTATAAGGCACTTGTATGAACAAATCACCGTTAGAGACTGAGGTCGTGAAGTTGAGATTGGTGGGTCTGATAACAAAGCTATCAGATTCAACACTGAAGCCATCAAGACGATGCACCTTCACCCAAACATCTTCGGAATAGAGAAATGAGGTCCAAGACATTGTCATGCCAATAGCTGCTTCGATCGTGATCCCATCACCAGCTGTTGTTGTTGAGGTCAGGTCATTGGGTATCAGGATATTGCCTTGACCGTTGCGTGGGATAGTTTGATAAACAAAGGAGTCATAGTAGGTTTGATCCACAGAGTTGGTAACTTGGATGGAGTATAGGCCACTCTGTCGCACGGAGCCAGACGGAACAGGTGAATGGTCGTTGATCTCGCCGGAGTCGTGCCACCAAGTATGAAGCTTAGAGTTGTCGACGGTATTGTTGCTATTGGATGTAGCGCGGACGACTGCGATACCAGCGAGAAGGATCACGGTATCCAGAAGTCTCCACATCCCTGATATCGTGGCCTGTTATGTATAGCGAGCGGCGCGGTCCGATACTACCCTCCCGCAAGTGTAAGAGTGATAGGCGTTGAAGACAAAATGTTGAGGCTGTTGGTAGAGTGCAACTGAGTTTGGCCGCGAGGTGGTGTATTAAGAACCAGCATACTGGGACGACGTAATGGCACTATTGCTTTTTCTTGATACGAACGCACTTCAAATGTCGCGCTGTGGTCTCTTGCAGATCATCGAAACGGTGTTGACAGCGGCCACGCGAGGGAGGATCAAGTTGACCTCAGGTGCCAAACTCACCACATGTGAAAACCTATGAAGAGGCATTTTGATCAAGCTAAAAGTCGTACTTAGGAAGAGTGCACCAGAGATCCTTGCGACTTTGCTCGACACGTCTGTAGTCAGGCAAGTCTGTCCAATTTGTCAAAGGTGATACTTGAGAAAAGGGCGAGAGCACATGGCGACGTTGAACACACGCCTGGGCTTGCCGAATTCGAGGCACAGAGACTGCAAAATCTGCCTTGCAAGAGAGCTCGACGTTGCAATTCCCGTGTACATGTCTCGACTTGCAGTCGGCCCTACCACTTTAATGTCGCGACGGTATCTTGTAGAGCTAACGGTTGCAATGAAAAATGGTCGGCAGTAGAAATGGACAACGTGCGAATCTTGCATGGAAAGCTTAACCGAGGCAAGAGGTTCCCTTCCGAAGCGCCTTCCGCCACAGCTTAAGCATAACCTTGAAGACGCGTACACCTTGCTATTAGAGCCTATAAGGTCCAAGAACGAGGAGAAATGAAATCGATTTAGATGTACTTCATCTGTAGTACTTATTACCAGGCTCAGGCTTAGTAGGTAGAAAAGGAGACATGTGTAATGATGAGAGAGCTTCAAGAACAAACACGCCAAGCACAGTTGAGCCGAGCCGCCTGGCACTTCTTCTCGTGAAGCGTTGCAGAATACGGACCTTACTCTACCTCGCAAATCACTCAATTCACCTTACATGAGCCGGTCAACCGTCTCAGTCGGGTTGCCATCGCCCAATACTAGTCATGAGCATTTGCATGTTTGTATTTCCCGCCATGCAGCTTGTGTTGAGATCAGCTTTCCGTCGTGAGGCCTGCGCAGACTCATGCCTCTTGAAGCTGTGAACCTGTCCTATGGATAGTGCTCGACGCGCTCTTACTAAACATCTCCCCCCTCCTTGACAGAAGGAAATATGCCTCCAGATATGCTCACTTGCGAGACTTGACGTTGGTACTTGTTATTCCCCCACGCTTAGGCCAGAAACAAAAAAACGCCGCGGACTCCGGACGTTTATACCGAGCCCACGCGAGGAGTCGCGTGGAATGTCGCTTTTGCCACCAGTTCATGCAACACATCCTCTTCTGAGACCAGAGATTGGCCATTCGCTGCTGACGGGATCGACCGGCATTGTTTCTCTGATAGAGCTGCCGTCGTTTGCCCCTGCCCTTACAGAAACACTATTCGCTTGTATGGTCGCGGTAGTCCCTATTTGGTAAGCATTCAATTGAATGCTGGCTTGACCCTGACTCAAAGTTTTCGAGAGGAGTCTATCGCTGACCATGAGTCGTCAATACCCGTAGAAGCTTATTCTTGTTCTTCTACTCTTTTGAGTAGCCGTTCGAGATATCGACTTCGAAAGCCCGGAAGTTTGAACTCGGCACGGATGTCAGGCCATTCAAGTTCGCTCGACGACCAGGTTGTCGGGCAGACATTTACACGAACGTGCCCACTATGACATGTTGCTGATTAGGGTTACCAGTATGCTAGAGGAATTCAACAAACCCTCAAGGGCAATAGTGCCCACTGAAGGTACGCTATGAGCTTTTTTGGCTGGATCTTTGAACGAAGACGAAATTTGTCGACTTTGAAAGCTATATATGTGTAAGAAGCTCTTACCTCCTGTTCGTCTTAGCAACCTATGGCACTTGCGGCCAAAGTCCTTTTTTCCATACTCACTTTTTCCGCCTCGCCAGTCTTTCCTAATAATCTTAAGAATGGCTTCTCGGTTGACCAAATTTACTGTGCTACTTTGTTGCTGTTTCGCATTTTACACATCACATACATCAGCCTTGAGCTGGTCTGCTGACTACGTCGACTGGAATCTCAATCAGAATGAGCTCGCCAATGGACCGCTCGAATACTGGGGCGAATGGAAGGATCATCCGAAGACTCCTTCTCCTTCGAATTGGAGAATGCCTTTCTACATGCTAACGCTGGATCGTTACGTCGATGGTCAACCCAATAACAATGATGCCAATCACACAGTGTTTGAGAATGACTGGACCACAAATCAGTTTCGGTTTGGTGGAGATGCTAAAGGCCTGATGGATAACCTCGATTGGATTTACGATCTCGGCATTCGAGCAAGTGTCTTGTTATACTTAGAAGACATTACGACTAACACCCCTCAGGCTATCTATTTCTCCGGTAGCAGTTTCATCAATCAGCCCTGGGCATCTGATGGTTTTGGACCACTTGACTTCACGTTGCTCGACGCGCATCATGGCACTATCAGTGAATGGCGCCATCTGATCGAGGAGCTTCACAGTCGTGGTATGTATGCCATCATGGAAAACACGATCGGAACCATGGGTGATCTTCTGGCATTCGAGGGCTTCGAAAACGAGACCACTCCTTTCAATGCACACGAATATAATGCTCTCTGGAAGAGCAGCCGCAGGTACCACGATTTCGAGGTTGACAACGACATACTCGAAGACTGCCAGTATCCCGTATTTTATGGAGATGATGGATACCCAGTCAACTCTTCTATAATGGACACCTTCGATCGCCAATGCCGCAAATCCGACTTCGATCAGTATGGTGATATGAAGGGTGTTGGTTACGTTCCCCCTTACCAGAGTCAACTTTCGAAGTTCGCCAGTGTCCAAGATCGTCTTAGATTATGGAAAGATGATGTCTTGGAGAGGGTGATGCATTTCAGCTGCATGCAGATCGCTATGCTGGATATCGATGGGTTTAGAGTAAGCTTCGAACACACTAGTATTTCCGCTGGACATAAGCTAACAATACACCTTATAGGTTGATAAGGCGCTCCAGGTTTGTAGAGCACGTCAGCGTGACATGGCACTTTAGCTAACCTTGACTCCAAATTAGACTCCAGCTTCGGCGTTAGCTCAATGGGCAGACTATCAACGCCAGTGTGCTCGTCGCTACGGAAAGGAGAACTTCCTGATTACTGGTGAAGTAGTTGGAGAGTTGAAATACTCCTCGGTCTTTTTTGGCCGCGGTAAATCTCCAAACATGTATTTCGATAACCAGACAGAAGCACAGCTTGCTACTGGAGACAACGAGGGCTATATCCGCGACTTTGGCAACAACGCACTAGACGGAAGTAATTTTCATTACCCAACTTATGGTGCACTGACCAGATTTCTTGGACTCGACGGAGACATTGGTTTCGAAGGAGTCGACTTTGCACAGCACTGGAACGCATACCTTCTCACTGACGACTTTGTCAATGCCAATACTGGCCAATTTGACCCCCGTCATATGTTTGGTACCACTAATCAAGATGTTTTCCGTTGGCCAGCATTGATCAATGGAACACAACGTCAAGTCCTGGGCTTCTTCATCACCTTCTTGGAGATGCCTGGAATTCCCGAACTGATATGGGGCGATGAGGTCGAATTCAAGGTACTAGAGAATCTGGCTGCTGATTACCTTTTTGGCCGTCAACCAATGGCATCATCTCGAGCTTGGCAGATGCATGGTTGCTATAAAGTGGGATCTGCTGGTAACGGCTATTACGATATGCCATTTGGCGATGCTCTCACAGCTTGTGAAGATGATACAGTCAGTCTTGACCAGAGGAACCCAGCCCATCCGTTAAGAAACCTCATTAAGCGTATGTTCGAGCTGCGTAACGTTTATCCGGTTTTCAACGATGGCTTCACCCTACGAACACTCTTTTTCGAGACACATGATGTCTTCCTTCCCCATAGTGGACAGCTTCCAACTCCTCTTGGCATCTGGTCAGTCTACCGTGGCCGAACACCGGGAGTGCAGGACTTCAGCGGCGAGGGAATGGGTAATCAAGGCATCTGGCTGTAAGTGGTCGTGTTGTTGTCAACGAACTTTGTGACTAAAGCCTGATCACAGTATCTATTCCAACCGAAACGAAACTTTCCACTACTCATACGATTGTAACAACTCGACTGGCTCTCTTGTAGCACCATTTCCAGAAGGCACGACTGTAAAGAACTTGTTCTATCCTTATCAGGAATTCACGCTCAACTCGTCCACCGCAAAACTTGGCATTGAGGGCTCCGACGAGACAAATGGCTGCTTACCTGGCATTGAGCTCGAACCATGGGGCTTCCGTGCGTTTGTGCCTATCGAAAAATTCGTTACAGCTGCACCAGTCATCACCGGTGCCGTGCCTCGCCACGATGCCAGAATCGAAACCACCGTGGACCTCGACGATACCATCACTGTTCCTGTTACATTACTCTTCAGCCGAGCGATGGACTGTGACTCGATCATCAGTTCCATCAGCTTCGAGTCAACAACCCAGACAGGCATCAAAGCATCTTTTGATGCTTCTACCGTTTCTTGCAAAAACCTGACAGCGGATGACTCTCAGCGCTTTATCGGAGAGACCGTATCTACGTTTGAGTGGTCTGCCAACTTGGTCAACATCAGCCATGGTGTGCATACTTACACCTTGTCCAATGCATCTAGTATCGATGGATCTTCATTTACAAATGCCAAGGACAGATTCATGCTTCGGGTAGGTCGGAGGGACAATCCTGTCGTGTTCCCAAGCACTGCCAACTACACCACTGGTTTGATTCAACGCGACCCCGATTCTGGTCAATTAACGGTCACCCCAAGAGCTGCAGGAGCATCTCTTTGGCGTTGGTCCACCAACTACGGTTCCAGTTGGTCCAATTGGATTTCTTATTCCGGCGAGGCAACAGATATTGACGAGCAAGCTTGGTCCGGCACCAGCTCTCAGAGATGGGATGGAGTTCACATCGTAACACAGTATTACAGCCCCTTGATCGGATCAACAGATCACATCCAACACTCTGATCTCGATGCTGAAGCTCCCCGCCGCTGGCCGCATGCTCACGTCCAAGGACCTTGGAACCAATATGGCTACGATGGTGGACTCAATGATAAGATGCACCAAGACTCAGATGGCGTTTGGACTTTTGACCTCTCTTCTGAATGGCCCAGCAGCGTGATTATCAATGTTTGGGGCATGAACCCTGATGGATCGCCAGATAAGAGTGCTGCATATGGAGATGTAGATGGCGATAACGTGCTTGATTGGGTTCGTAACATGAAGATGTCTTTAAGAGACTTAGCTAACTCAATTTCTGTTAGGTTCCTCCAGACAGTTTGTCCTTCAACCAGCTTAACATCACCCCGCCACACTGGCCTCACACTGCCTATAAGATTGCAGTGAATGATGGCTCTATGCGTTACACTATCTCTCCGATCGGCTCAGCACAGAGACAAATCGTCATCTACATCCTCTTGGCCGTACTTCCAATCATCACCGCCTGCCTGGCTGTAGCAATCTACCATGGCTCGTTCTATCGCTTGAAGTACAACTCCATTGGGCTCACTAAGCGAAGCTATCCATTCCACCAGTTTGAGAAGAAGAGAAGTGTGACGAGCATTCTGCCGATCTCCTTCAGCAAGACTTCAGAGAAGCAAGATCTGCCCGAGATGACTGAAGCTAACCAGAACGCTGTAGTTGCAACAGAACCGTCAAGGACGATTCTCATTGCCACTATGGAGTACGCAATCACTGACGAATGGAATATTTCGATCAAAATTGGTGGTCTCGGTGTCATGGCTGGCCTCATGGCCAAACATTTGACTCACCATAACCTTATCTGGGTCGTGCCTTGCGTCGGAGATGTGGTTTATCCTATCGATCGAGTGGTAGAGCCGATTAAGATCACCATTATGGGCAAGCCTTACTTGATCGATTGCCAAATGCATGTTGTTGGTAAAATCACTTACATCTTGCTTGATGCTCCGCTTTTCCGCCAGCAAACCAAGAAGGCAAGCCTGACTTCTGACCAGCCACATTGTGTAAGAACGCTACTGACCATCACAACCAGGAGCCTTATCCAGCTAGAATGGACGACCTCGATAGTGCAATCTACTACTCAGCCTGGAACTCTTGCATCGCTGAGGTCATGAGACGCCATCCCGAGATTGACATCTACCACATCAACGACTACCACGGAGCAGTTGCACCTCTTCATCTCCTCCCTCAAGTTATTCCCGTGTGTTTGTCACTCCACAACGCTGAGTTTCAAGGCCTCTGGAGTATCAACACACCACAGAAAATGCAAGAGATGAGCGATGTCTTCAACCTCGACAAAGCCCTCATCCGTAAGTACGTTCAATGGGGTGATAATTTCAACCTCCTGCATGCTGGTGCGAGCTACCTGCGAATCCATCAAAAAGGGTTCGGAGCCGTTGGTGTCTCGAAGAAATATGGCGCACGCTCATTCGCTCGCTACCCGATCTTTTGGGGCCTGCCTAAGGTTGGTATCCTTCCCAATCCGGACCCGTCTGACACAGAAAATTTCAACAAATGCCTTCCGGACCCGGATGTCACCATTGACGCCGAGTACGAAGCATCTCGTGGAGCCACTCGCAAACAAGCGCAGCAATGGGCCAACCTCAATGTGGATGAATCAGCTGAGCTTTTTGTCTTCGTTGGACGCTGGAGTATGCAAAAGGGTATCGACCTTATCGCGGACGTCTTCCCAAAGGTCCTGGAAGAAAACCCCCGAGCTCAATTGATCTGTGTCGGCCCGGTCATCGATCTCTATGGTAGGTTTGCAGCTCTCAAGCTCAACTTCTTGATGAGGAAATACCCTGGCAGGGTCTTTTCGAAACCGATGTTCGTCTTCGTCCCGCCCTTTGTCCATGCTGGTGCCGAATTTGCCCTCATTCCTTCACGAGACGAACCATTTGGCTTGGTCTCTGTCGAGTTTGGCCGCAAAGGAGCTCTTGGTATAGGAGCAAGAGTTGGAGGATTGGGACAGATGCCAGGTAAGTTTTTCAACCTACAATGACCTTGAGATGAGCGTGCTAATCGTGATTTCTAGGCTGGTGGTTCTCAGTGGAGTCGTCTGGAACGGCTCACATGCTGACTCAGTTCAAGAAGTGCATCAAAAGTGCACTGGCATCTGATCATCAAACTCGAGCTTTGATGCGCGCAAGGTCGAAAGAACAACGATTTCCTGTGGCGCAATGGGTTGAAGACCTCGAGATCCTGCAAACAAGAGCCATCAAGACCAATCTTAAGGTCCAGGACGGCTCTGCATCTGCTTTAAGCACCCCGACCAGCTCGCCACCAAGATCGCGCAATCAGTCTCGTGTGGCATCTCCATCAGCCTCAAGATCGACCTCGCCTGTCCCGGAAGTATCGCCACCACAGTTCAGGCGTCGACTCTCCTCGTTACTTTACCCAGTCCACCCTACAACAGAGCAATACATGCCGTTCCGTCGCAGAATGTCGTCTTTGTTCCCGTTGTCGCGCCGATCTCCGTTCCAGCAAACAGACGCCGAAGTAAATATATCTGAGCATGATGAGTCTAGAGACCAGGTTGGCTCACTGCCTCCTTCTTCACCAACTTTCCGTCCTGGTACAGCAGGAAGTATAAGCGCTTCACAGGCCTTGTTCACTCCTGGTTTCGGATTCTCAGAAGAACCAAATTTACCAGGCGAAGTCACAAGACCGACACTTGCACATTACAGACGTTCCTCGACGCTCAGTGTTGACGAGGTCGTGGGAGAAAAGACAGACTACAAACTTCAAGCTGTTGATCAGAGTTTCACAGACTCCCAGTTTGATTACTATCGTATCTATGAAACCATGCTTGGCTCACTGAGCGCCAGCAATTCTGAAGGCAAACTCTGCATTGAGACTTTCTTGCAATCGGCCGAGAAGAATTGGTACCGCAGATTCAGCGAAGCCAAGCTTGGTCGCTCTGTCATCTCTCTACCCAACGTTGGTGGCAAGAAATTCGGTGCAAAGGGAGTATCAGTCACTGTTCGCGAGGCTACCTCGATCAGTGAGAGTGAAAGAACTGACAGTGTTGGTGCGATCTCTCAAACGAGCGCCGAACAGTTCTTCACTACCGCCAACTACAAGCCACCAACCGGCATCTCAAAGCTGCTGGTGTCTAAGCTCCCATACCTGGCGCCCGACTGGCCATTGTACGCTTATCTTCTTGCGTTTGGGCAGATAATCGCTGTCAACAGCCACCAAATCACGATCATCACAGGAGCACAAGGCGAGAACGCCACTAAGCTGTACTCTGTGGCCTCAATTTATTTAATCGGATCACTCTTCTGGTGGTTGATGCTCCGCAGACTTGCAAGCAAATGGGCATTATCTCTGCCCTTCGTTGGCTATGGTTTGGCGTTCTTCTTTATTGGAATCGCGCCATTTGGTACCACTATTGACTCCCGTGGTTGGATTCAGAACGTCGGATCTGGTATCTATTCGTTCGCTTCTGCCTCCGGATCTCTGTATTTTGCTATGAATTTCGCGAGCGAGGGTAAGTCAAGCAAGAACACTAATGTGAAGATCTATTTGCTAACAACTATCAGGTGGCGTTCCCATACAGACAATGCTGTTCAGAGCTACAGCCGTTCAAGGTATCCAACAGCTATGGGTAGCTGGTCTATGGGCTTGGTCGTCGAAAATGTCGGCCAACCATGCTTCACAATTCAGTGACACTATCATGAACTCAAAGGTCCTTCTCGCCATTATGGGACCTATCGCTCTTGTGCTCATTGGCGTCGGACTTGTCCTCTTTCTTGGTTTGCCAGATTACTACCGCAACTCTCCTGGCAAGTCGCCCAGCTTCTACTCCAGCGTACTCAAGAGAAAAATTGTACTATGGTTTTTCGTCGCCATCATCGCACAGAACTACTGGCTCTCGGCACCCACGGGACGCAACTGGCAATACCTGTTCAGCAGTACCCAAGCTCCGGTTTGGGCTATTGTTCTTCTCCTTCTTCTCTTCTTCGTCATCGTCTGGTGTGCCGCTCTTTACACCCTATCTCGCTTCAGCGAGCACCACTCATGGCTTTTGCCCATCTTTGGCGCTGGTCTTGGTGCCCCTCGTTGGTGCCAGATGCTCTGGAGCACTTCTGGTATGGGTGTTTATTTACCATGGGGCTCGACTGTCGGTAGCGCGATCGCTGGAAGATCGCTTTGGCTGTGGCTGGGCACACTAGATGCTCTCAGTGGTGTGGGCATTGGCATCATGCTGCTCCAGACCTTGACACGCTACCATGTAGCCATAACTCTCATCGCGGCGCAAGTCATCGGCTCTATCGCTACTATGGCTGCTCGCGCTTCTGCGCCTGATGCTACTGGACCAGGCTCTGTGTTCCCTAATCTCGTGGTCAGTCTTGGTGGCCTTGGTGCTTGGGAGTTCTGGATCGCTCTTTTGTTCCAGATGGTGCTTCCAATCGGTTTTCTTATGTTCTTCCGCAATGAGCAACTGTTCAAGCCTTGATGGAATAGTCGGTTCGTTTCCTTTGTTACATTGAAAGTAGCGTCGACCATGTTATGATACGAAATAGACTTAGATAAATAGACATAATAATTAATGCTTACTTACTATACAATCTTGTATACATCCAGATTTCTCAACACGACATGCTTGTCAAACAGGGTTGTCCTTTTGGAAGGGACACAAGATGAAACATGAACAAAACTTTTATGGCACAACTATCTAGTCAGTGGCTACCGTTTGGTGCATCACCGACTCGCGGTAATCAAAACTTCTCTCCAACAGTTCCTCGTGAGAACCGCTATCTACACACTTTCCAGCCTCGATCAAGAAGATGACATTAGCCTTCTTGATGGTATGCAGACGATGCGCAATGGCAATTACTGTGATGCCCTTTGCTTTCGTCTTGTCCAAGCCTTCCTGCAGCAATCTCTCACTCTCGGCATCAAGAGCGCTAGTACTTTCGTCCAGGATAAGCAATTTTGGGTTTCTGACCAGAGCGCGAGCGATTGACAAACGCTGCTTTTGACCACCAGAAAATTGACTACCATTAGGTCCGCAAAGAGTATCATAACCATCAGGGAGCGCGATAATGACGTCGTGTACATTGGCGAGTTTGCAAGCCTCGATGATTTCTTCTTTGCTGACGGTGTGACCGGGACGGGCACCGAGACCGATGTTGAACTCGACTGTTCCCTCGAAAAGAACGCTTTCTTGAGGCACCAACGCAATGCTGTCACGGAAGGAGGTGTCACGAGTCTTGGTGACGTCAAGGCCGTCGATGAGCACAGAGCCTGATTGAGGCACGTAGAGACGCTCGACAAGCGAGATGACAGTCGATTTGCCAGCGCCACTGGGGCCAACAAGAGCTGCAAATTGGCCAGGCTTGATGTCGATATTCAATCCGTTCATGACCTTGACATCAGGACGCGCCGGGTATGAGAAGTGCACGTCGCGGAGCTGCACACTAGATGCCTTATTGTTGGAAAAGTGCGAAGTCTTTGTTTCAGCCATGGCTTCGACATTGCTGTCTTCTAATGACAGATCAAGAGGGCGCACATGACCAGTCATCTTGTCCTTGCCGATCTGGACCAGACTCAGAATTCTTGCCATAGCGTTGCGAGCAGCTGAGATCTCTGGTGCTAGTGCGAACATCTGCGACCATAGCAGTGCACCGACAAGAAGAGAAAAGACGACAATGAGGAATTGTGTTTGGGTGTAGTTGCCGTTCAAGATTTGCTTAGAGCCCCACCAATAGGCAAGAGCGTTGACGCAGTTGCCGAGGAAGTAGGTCAAGGCCTGGCAAAGACTTGCTTGCAGCGTCACACTCAAAGTGTCTTTACGCGGACCCTTCAAAGATCGTCGGTATGTTCTAAGGATCTCTTCTTCCAGTGAAAAGGAGGCGATGGTTTTGATCGAAGTAATTGCTTCCACGCCGATATCAACTGATTTGGTGTATGCGGTCTCGTGCTTCTCTTCAAATTTGCCGAGAATGTGAAGCTCCATGAGACCAGCTCCAAGGAGTAGCGGGACCAATGACAAACAAACCAAGGCAATTCTCCAAGCAATGATGTGAGTGAGAATGATGGCCGCGACGAGGTTGACCGTGATAGAAAAAAGAGTACCAACAACTGAGCCGCTGAAGCCTGCCAAAGCATTACCATCGCGGGTGATGTACGAGAGAAGCAGAGCGGGCGTACGGCCTTCAGACTGGTGCCACTGAAGATCTTGTTCGAACAACGATCTGAAAGAGAGCACTCTGACAGTGTAGACAACCTTCTCTGAAACCCAGCCAAATCCACACCAGCTGACCAAATTGGCAAAGAACTCAATGATGGCAAGGATGAAGAACATAAGACCGAAGAAGTCACCACGGTTGCGAATCCTACTAGGACTGTGGCAAGGATTGAGACTACCGACAGTGTTACCGAAGATCACGGCCTCACCAGAGAAAGCACCGCCAACACAGACTGATCCAATGAAAGCCACGAAAACGTAAAGGATGTGAGGTCGTAGCGCTGGTCCATAACCCTTTGCCAGGTCCCAAAGAGACTTGGGTGGAGCAGGAAGTTCTTCAGGCTCTTCTTCTTCCGCTGAGTTCCTAACAGGTGTCTCGGTAGCAGATAACTCGGCTTTTCCAGCATCTCCGTGATTCAGCTCTTTCTTCTCAATGTCGTCGGAAGATGTACGTTCAGAGACACTAATACTGTCAGTGCCGGCAGCTGCATTATTGTCGGACATATTGCCCATCGTTTGCATCTTGACCATGTCCGCATAAGTTCCATTGAGAGCCATCAACTCTGAATGAGTACCCTGTTCGAGAATGTGTCCTTTGTGCATGCAGATAATATTGTCCGCGGCTGTGATGGTAGCCAGACGGTGTGCAATAGTGATCACAGTTCTTCCGCTAGTAATGCTGTTGATAGCACGTTGAATGCGCTGCTCACTTCTCGAGTCCAGAGAAGCAGTAGCTTCATCAAGGATGAGAACAGCAGGATTCTTGACCAGAGCTCTGGCCAGGGCGATGCGTTGCTTCTGACCACCACTGATCAGACGTCCGCTGGAGCCAACAACAGTACCATAACCTTGCTGCAATGCAACGACAAACTGATCTGCATCTGCAAGAGTTGCAGCTCTTTTGACCAGAACAGCAATCTCGACAACACTAGGGCCGCGCTTTTCAGCGGCAGCCATGAGATCCATACCCTCGCGAATGTCTTCAGCCACCTCTGCAAGCTCGGAACCAAGAAGAATTTCCTTGAAGTGGGCATGTCCTGGGTCACTGGAGTTGATCAAGCCATGAGCGATGTTCTCCAGAAGGGAGCGATCGAGTAGAGAAGGCTCTTGCTGGACCAAGCTCATAAAACTCCTCAAGTCGCGAGCGTTGAGGGTGCGAACATCTTGTCCATCAAATGTGATCTGACCTTCGATAGGATCATAAAGTCTACTGACGAGGCCAGCGATAGTTGACTTGCCACTTCCAGAGAGACCAACAAGTGCAGTGTGCTTATTAGCAGGGATTGAAAGACTGATTTTATCGAGGACAATAATCTCGGGTCTTGATGGATACGTAAACGAGACGTCCTTGAGCTCAAATCCAGCTCCTGCTTCAGGGAGTGCCAGGCCAGATTTGGTGTGGCCATCAATCAAGGGCTGTCGGTCAATATCTCCACGAAGCTTGTTGAACGAGCCGACGGCTGCTGAGAACAAGTGGACGAACGGTGCGACCTGACTAAGAAGCAGTGTAGCTTCGATGAGGATGAAAATGACTGTGAAAGTCGCACCGACGGTCGTGCCGCCCGCCTTTCCTTCCACCGAGTCTGCGATACGTTTGCTTCCTTGCCAGAAGGCAAGGCCGTTGGCAGCATAAGCGACGAAATACAGGACACCGCTCTGAATACCCACTGCAGTAGCCTTCTTGATGCCTTCAACCTCAGAAGATCTGAGGGCATCCGAGAATTTCTTCTCTAGACGAGCGTTGGCACCGAAAGCTTGCACGACCATGATATTGTTGAGTGCCTCAGAAGCGATAGACGCAGCAGATGCGGCGTAGTCTGAAACCAAACCGGAATATTTCTCAGTATAGTGACTTCCAACAATGGACATAATAAAGTATGCAGGAATGAGAGATAGCAATTCTGCTGCTAGTTTCCAGTCTTTGATGAAAGCGACGATATATGCCGTGACAAAGAAGGATAGACTGGAAAGACAAATACCAACTTTCTCGGCGGTACCAGAACGGATCGTTTGAATGTCTCCATGGAGCCTTGATGCGACTTCTCCAGGTGGCAGATTGTCAAAGAATGACGGCTCTTGTCTGAGCAGATTTTGGAGGTAACGCTCGCGTAGTCTTTGAGCCAGTCGAGCGCCATTGAGAGTCCAGCAGGTCAGATGGACGTATATGCAGACAAATTGAGCAATGGCTAGGTAGAAGATGATCAAAATAGTGTTGTTGATGCTGCCTTGGTCTCCATCTCCAGAGTCCGTAGATTGGTCACAGGTCGCTGCGTTGAAATCGTCCAGAAGCTGACCGAACAAGATACCGATGATAGGGAAAGGAACACCGGCTGCGATCGAACTTATGATACCAAGTAATAATGTTCCTATGTCGCGTGTAGTAGGATTGCCTGCAAGCAATAGACGAGGATAGCCTCCAATTTTCTCGATGAAGCCTGCCATCCTGGACTTGGTCTGGAGATTGTCACGACAAATCTAAAAGGAATCGTTATGCTCGAGAGGTCGATTAATCATGAAATTCACCGACCAGCGAAATTGAACACCACTGTAAGGTGATACTAAAAATCGTTCAGTTCGCGGGGTCCAGCAACAAGTCAAAGAAAGTGCGCCTGGACCTCGGAATGTTTGATCTGATAAAAATGCTGCAAAAGAACAAGGATTGTACAGTATCAGAGCGGATGGCCACCATGGGAAGATGGTGGGTCTACCTACATTTTGCGAGTACGCCCTGCCCAACGAGAGTCATAAAGTCATACGAGTTAGCCGACGCATGCTGGGCAACAAAGAAGCCATTACGAAAGCTTGTGCTGTCAATCAAAGAAGAAAATCTCGACTGGGGCCCTAATGCGACATCGTTGTCGCGCTAGATAAGATAATCTGATGATCTTGATGAGTTCTGGGCGTAGGCGTCCGTTGGGCAGGCAAAGCGTGGGTCCCGACGCCGGAGGAACTCCATAATTATCGTAACATAACGCCCGAAAAAGCCTCGTGCCCTCCGACCAATATTCCAGACACGCCGAAATTACGTTCATACCAGCCCTTGCCGGGTACAGGTTCCTGCCACTGATCCTTGGTCGAATTTTATCTGATCAAAGATGTGCCGGCGGTTTCTCGTAGCAGAGCGGGACGGCCTTGCGAGACACGATGGATGGTGAGGTTCAGTGCTCCGGTTCGGCTTTGCTTGAAAGCGACATAATTTAGCGAAAATGGCATGACTTGCTGGTGGAAACTGCACGCGTTTCGCAGCCCCCGTAAAATCGATCAATTCAATCTTGATCCGCCCTGATCCTTGGCCTCTGGCGCTAGGAGTCCCAGTACCGTTAAACCTCAACGAGACCCCGAACGTGAGGTATGGTTCCATTTTTTCCTTCAGCTGAATCCTTCTAGATAAAAAGGTCTAAAACTTGTGCTTCTACAAGGGCTCTCTTGTTCCGAGTCTACATCCTAACACACTTTTCCCTCTTCACTTGAGAGCAGCAAAGATGCCTTCAGCATTGAGGAGAAAGTTCTTCTCCTCCTCTGCCGATCCACAGGAGGGGAGTTCGAGCTCAGCTTCTGCATCGGAAGTCGGAACGACTGAGATGCACGTCCAAGATCCGGAGAGATATGCTCCCCACGGAGACTCCAAGCACGCACAGAATGAGGTGACTGACCAGGCCAGCGAGGAGGTGCCCAACGAAGAGGCACAGGCTGGTGTCACACAGGCTGAGGCCATCACGTTGTCATGGAACAAGACTTCGATGATTGCGACTTATGCCTTGTGAGTGTTTGACAGCTGCTTGTTGATATTGAGCGTCAGTTGACAAGTCGAACAGGATGTGGTCCATCTACTGCGTCAATGCCTTCCAGTCTAATATCACCGGTAACCTGTCGGCTTATATCACTTCCGGATTCGAATCGCATTCAATTCTTCCGGTCATCTCCATTGTTTCGTCCATCATGGGTGCCGCGACTTACATGCCTCTTGCCAAAGTGCTGAACTTGTGGGATCGTAGCGTCGGTCTTCTGATCATGCTGGTATTCTTCCTTCTCGGCCTGATCTTGTCCGCTACCTGCAACGACATTGGAACATACTGTGCCGCCCAGGTCTTCTATGCCATTGGTTCTGCGGGTATCATCTTTTGCGTTGACGTTGTCACCATCGATACCTCGACATTGCGCAGCAGAGGTTTGGCTTACGCTCTTACTTCATCGCCGTACATCATCACCGCCTATGCTGGTCCTGCCTCTGCCGAGCAATTTTACGAAACCAACTGGCGCTGGGGATACGGAACTTTCTGTATCGTTTTGCCCGCTGTTGTCATTCCCTTCTTCTGCTTATTGCGCTACTTCCGTTCCAAGGCCAAGAAGAACGGTCTTCTCAAGGAGAAGGTCAAGAGCGGCAGAAGCTTGCAGCAAAGCATCTGGTACTACGTTATCGAATTCGATGTTCTAGGTGTCTTCCTGCTCACCGCCGGTCTGGCCCTCTTCTTGCTTCCGTTCACCATTGCTGGCTCTGCTGAAGATGACTGGAAAACGCCTCACATTATCGTCATGCTTGTGATTGGCTTCTGCTGCTTGATTGGTTTCGCATTGGCTGAGCGCTTCCTCGCACCTGTGCCTTTCCTTCCCTGGGAGCTTCTTGCCAACCGCACGGTGATTGGTGCCTGTTTGATTGATGCCACTTATCAGATCGCCTACTACTGCTGGTACGACTACTTCACCTCATATCTTCAGGTCGTTTTTGGCACCAGCCTTGCCACCGCAGGATACATTGCCAGTATCTTCGATGTTGTGTCCGGTGTCTGGCTCTTCTGTGTCGGTTTCGCCATCAAGGGGACTCGCCGCTTCCGCTGGTTGCTCTGGATTGCCGTCCCTCTCTACCTCCTCGGTGTCGGTTTGATGATCTACTTCCGTAGACCCGAGTTCTCTGTCGGATACACTATCATGTGCCAGATCTTCATCGCTTTCGCTGGAGGTACCATGATCATCTGTCAACAGGTTGCTGTTCTGTCCGCATCTGACCACAACAATGCCGCTGCCGCCCTGGCTTTCCTTAACGTGTTTGGTAACATTGGTGGTGGTATTGGTGGCAGTATCTCTGGTGCTGTCTGGACTCACACCATGCCCGACGCCTTGCAGAGGTTCCTCCCTGCCGAAGCACTTGCCGACTGGGAGACTATCTACGAGGACCTTGCCACCCAACTCAGTTACCCCATGGGCGATCCCGTCCGTGATGCCATCATCAAGGCTTACGCTTTGGCCCAGAGCAGAATGTTGATTGCTGGTACTGCCATCATGGCAACTTCTCTTGTCTGGATGTTCATCATCAAGGATGTTAAGGTCACCAAGACCCAGACCAAGGGAGTCTTGTTCTAGGTAGCTTATAGTCTTGCTTGCACTTCAATACGTGGCCTCGAAGAGTACGAAGAAATAAGACGATCTTTCATGATTTATATTTGTTTTTAATCTGCAAAAGTTACTTCAGCGTTCTCAGCATTTGCGATTCCAGGATCAATTACCAATCGTCTTTCACTATGCATTCATCACGAGCTCACAATACGTTCTGAGCATAGCATCTGCACCTTTGTCTCCCTGCCGTCGTGTGTTACCGCAACTTGCTTGCTTCTTGCGATGCGATCATAGACTCTGACACGGATCAGATACATTGTGCGGGATAGAGTGGGCATGTCCGTCACCGCTACGTGAGCGATGCGTTGTACGAAGACGCGGAGACAACAGCATCGGCTAAAACAACCACGTCGGCACCTTTGCAGGGATGCGTCGAAATTGACATTGGCTGGTTGGCGTCGAAACAAGATTATCTGATCCGAAGCCTGGAGGGCAGGAAGCTTCGTGTGGCTTGGCTGGGGCTAAGGGACTATCTGATCCGAGACGCCATGCCCAGATGAGTTTTATCAGATTTTTTCTGTTGGGTGCTAGCGCTCAGGGTTATCAGACCCGCGGTGGGTCTTTTCCTCAAGGTCTTTGTTTCCGAGCGACAGTTCCTGCCGCAGCGGTGCTTTTTGAGAGCTCAGAAGCTCAGAGCTCGGTTATGTCGTGGCTCGGAGAACGAAGTGGGTGCTGGGCACTATCGCCGCGAGTCGGGTCTTGACACACGATGGGCGTCCTGGCATCGTGTCTTGTTCTCTGTCACAACGACTGTTTGGTGGATCGAGCCCCAATTACGCGAGTGTATACCATTGATCCTATACAGCTTCTGCATTAGAGAAACAGACAGGACGCTTCCGTTGTACCTCGCACGACACATTATGATGAGCAAATATTCACAGTTCTGGCCCAAGGGTGGTATGCAAGGTATCTTGCACCACTTTGTACGTTTCTGCAATCGTGGATGGCGTAGCAGTTGCTGATTCTCGAACTCCAGACAGAGACATTGACCACGTTTGAGTACACGGGAAGCGCTGCTCGCAAGCCTCACAGCATTCTCTTCGTCGGGGGCCTCGGCGACGGTCTGGGAACGACATCCTACACTGCCGATCTCGTGCACGCACTATCACAAACAGAGTGGTCTCTCTTCTCGCTCACCCTCACATCATCCTACCAATCATGGGGTCTTGGACACCTTGACAGAGACACGGACGAGCTGGCACAATGCATAAGATACATCAAGGACTACAAGACGTCGAAATTCGGCGACAATGGCAAGATTGTCTTGATGGGTCACTCGACCGGCAGCCAAATGGTTCTACACTATCTGTCGCGACCAAACCCGCACACTACCAACCCATCATTCGATTCGGACCTTAAGCATCTCAAGCGACTGGCCCTCGACGGTGCCATCATGCAAGCTCCTATCAGCGACAGAGAATGCATCAAGCTTGTCTGCCAGCACGGCTTCCGCGGCAACACTCCCGACCAATGCCAGGCATACTATGAACAATTAGAGAAGATGGCAAGGAAATTGGCCAGTGAAGAAGACCAGACCTTCGACGCCCTGCTCCCGATCCACTTGACATATCAAATCGGCTACCCTGCCAATACCCCTCTATCTGCACGCCGCTTCCTCAGTCTGGTCAGTCCTGAGAGCCCGCACAACCCCTCCGAGGACGACGTCTTCAGTTCGGATCTCAGCGACGAGCAATTGGCAAAATCTTTCGGCATGATTCAGCAGCGCGGGCTGTTGAAGAACAAAATGGCAGCTTTCTACTCAGGCGCAGATCAAGCCGTGCCTGAATGGGTAGACAAAGCAGGTCTGATGAAGAGATGGGCAAACGCAGCTAATGCTGGCGGAGACAAGGAGATTTGGGACGATGAGCACACTGCTGTTGTGCCCAATGCTTCGCATGCTCTGAGCAATGACGATCAAGGCCCAGCCAGGAAGTTCTTGTGCGAGAAAGTGCTGGGCTACCTGAACAAGTCCACAGGAAGCGTATGAGAGGGACAAACACCAAAAGAATAACGATAATATGTACACGTTTTGAACCATTTCTTCTTTCAATTCTCAGAACGGATCTTTGCACGATTTCTTCTTGATGATACGCAACCTCGAACACGCCTGACTGGATTTTCTATGATGAACTGATATACCAATATCTTATCAATCGCCACCATCTACGTAGCCTGATGCTCGTCATCGCACTACAGTTGTCGTGTCACTCGAGATCGACCACTCTACTCACCAACCGGCACCCACTAAAAACGGATTCATTGCCGTCTATGCACACGGGCCTGCAACCAGGATACCACGTGTTGGCAAAAAGACTCTGCTCAGCGTCCGCCCACAGCTCTAGACCGACACCCGCTCGCCTCGGCCAGACATATCAGATCAAACCTGATCCTCGGCCACACTCGGAGTTGCAACATTCTCGCAAACGTTTCTCTTTTACCCAAAGGTGGAGACAAACACCGAGCAGTTACCAGTGGGGGTAGTCACAAGACCTTCGGCAAGGAAAATCTAATCAGATGGACCCGATAATCAAAACTCTATCCGCAGCTTCCCGCCGCACCACGAAGCTCTGACCTACAACTCCCGATTTCGCTGCCACTTCGCTTGCTCGCCTTGATTTTCTTTTTGCTTCAGACTTTCCAAGAAAATGGGCTTGACTCGAGAACTGTCTGAATGCTCGGCGTTCTGCAACGGCAATGGCGCGCGTCCCAAACGCATGACCCCTTGCATGTAGCAGTGTGTGGGTCAAAGTACCTTGGTGGAAAGGCTAAAACAGTGTTAAATTTTTTTTATCAGATGTAACGATGGATGAAGATCAGATGTTGCACGAGCTTTTTGGGGCTTTCCCAACATTCGAAAAATAGTTGCTTGGATGCGTTGTCAATCATGCGATGTCTGGATGGTCCGATGTGCGGATGCAGCAGGGAAGATTCGTGTAGAGCAGGGCAAAGCAATGGCTGTGAGTAATATTGCCGAGAGGTAAATTTTTGATGATGTTGGAATGAGACTTGCTAGCTGGAGTGGTCGTGATCTTCTCTCTCTCTTTTCGGCTTTTTGGATGATCTGATTACCTTGTATCTCTTTTTTCCCCTTTATCTTATCAATCTTTCTCTTGTTTACTTGTACCTTGCTTGCTCTATACCACTATCCAAGACTGTTGCAATCATGTCTTTCCAAGTTCAAGATACAACATCTCAGGCACCTCCCATCAATGCCTCATCTTCCTCTCAATCCTACGACCTCGTCGTCGTAGGCTTCGGCACCACAGCACTCTCCCTGGCCACCGCCCTCGCAGATTCAGAAACAAATCTCAAAGTGCTCTTCCTAGAGTCAAAGTCCAATTTTGACTGGGCACCCGCATCAATCTTGCCAGAAAATGCAGTCCGTACTTCGTTCCTGCGTGACTTGATCACCACACGCAATCCCCGCAGCGAATTCACTTTTGTGAATTATCTGTTTGAGAGCAACCAGCTTGTTCAATTCACCAATTCTTCGCACATGGCACCTTCGAGATTGGTCATGGGCAATTACTTGGCTTGGGTTGCGGGTAAGATGGAAGAGAGGGATTGGGTGAGGTACTCGAGCACGGCCACCAGAGTTGTTCCTGTCAAGAACAATGCTTCGCAGATCGGTGGGTGGAAAATTGGTGTTTGTGATGCTCAAGGCAACACCAGCACTATTGCTTCCAAGCGTGTGGTTTTGGCTACTGGATCTCAGCCGAACATCCCTGCTGCATTGATGGGGGCGAGGGACAAAGTGTTGCATACTTCTGAAGTTGCACCTCTACTGCACAGTCTCAAGGATCAGGATATTGCTATCGTGGGAGCTGATCAAGAGGCTGCGGAGATCTTTGAGCATTTACAGAGTGCTGGTGCGTTGCACCGCGTGCGAGCAACCATGTTCATCTCCGACTCTGCATTGAGACCAGAAGACAACACTTCCTTGTAAGTTTTTTCTTCTGTCTCTGCATGCAAGAACAGCAAGACTGACTTTCCAAAACAGCACTCAAGACATCATCGACGACGTTCTCCAGGGCGCCTCCTCGAGTTCCATCCCCCCGGAACTCCGCCCTCGCCTCTTGACCACCTCGTCCGCCTCACCTAGCCCCAAAATCTCTCTGTCGACCATCGAAGCCTTGTACGAAAACCTGTACGCCCAACGCATCACCTCCTCCGACCCCTCCACCTGGCGCTTCAACATCTGTCCCCTCTCCACCATCACCTCCGCCGTCCCCGAAGGCTCAAAACTGCGCCTTGTAGCCACCAACCCTCGCACCAACGAGACCAAAAAGTCTGCTCTTGCATTCGACGTCATTGTTGCCGCGGGCGGATACACTCACTCCACTTCTTTACTCTCTGACATTGAAGCTTCAGGGGCACTGCAGAACAAGAAGGCTACGGTGGATGCAGAGTATAAGCTTGCTTTCCGCAAAAATGTGGTTGCTAGAGACACCGGTGTGTGGATCTTGGGATCGTTGCAGCAGGGTGAGGTGAGAGATGAGGATCTGGGATTCGCGGTCGAGAGGGGCAGCAGATTGTTGAATTCTTTGTTGGAGAGTTTTGCCGGGAGTGAGGAGAGTAGGGGTGAGGTTGCTATGTTGTGAGAAAGTTTCACGACGGGTCATGTGGCGTGTTGCTTGGGAGGAGACATAAAAGTTGGTAGATTTGTCCTTGCGTATTGAGCGATGTTTGTGTTACTCTCGAATTTGGTCATTCTTTTTTCTTTTCCCTTTTTTTTCCTTCTTCTTTTTTTTCTTTTTTGTTTGTCAGCTATGTTCATCTCCCACGTGGCAGAGTAATGGAAGCTTCCCGTGGCAAGAAGTGGTACGCTACGGTCCTGACACCTCACCTCAACCCGACAGTATGGGTCTGAGAATAAGCCCGGCACGTGGAATCTGATTAGCTCTTGGTCAGACTACAAGTACCATCAATGCGCAGATGCCTCATGCGGATCAGATAAGAAGGGCCCGGATGCAGCAGGTCGACACGATGAGAAGCCAACATTACGGTGGTAGATCACGCAGGTAGTGGGTCACGCAATCACAAGGACGAGCCAACGATCCTCTGATGAAGCTTGGATATAGGCAAAACTGCCATGGGCATGATAGTCTGACAGATGACTGGAAGTAAACATGAACGACTAGAGAGAAAAACGATTCGATACTTTTGCTAAAGAACAACAGAAAAGAAAAGATCAATCAGCCGTGATATGAAACATCCTGATTGTGTCTCTAAAGCTTAGACTTTGGCACGGAAGCAAGCAAATCTTGTCCAATCTTTCTCATCTCAAACTTCTTGATCTTGCCACTACCAGTGATAGGGATCTGATCCGTGACACCATTCTCACCAAGCCAGAAAACGTGAGCAGGAGCTTTGTGTCTTCCTAGAGTCTGTCTGGTCCACTCGCGCACTTCCTCGTCACCAGGCCTTGAAGCGCCAGCAGCCCGTTGTAAGAACGCAGCGACAACCTCGCCGTATTTGGTATGTGGCAGACCAACAACAATGGCACGTTCTATGGCATCGTGCTTGACCAATCTCTCCTCGATCTCGAGAGGATAGATGTTCTCGCCACCACGGATGATGATGTCCTTGAAACGACCGGTGATGGAGCAGTAGCCATAGCGGTCAAAGACAGCCTCATCGCCTGTGTGTAGCCACAGCACGCCATCTGCATCGCGCTCCATGGCTTCGGCTGTCTTTTCAGGGTTGCGGAAGTAGCCTTGTTGCAGTTGGTAGCCAGCCATGCAGAGTTCGCCACGTGTGCCTACAGGGACGATGCGGTTGTTTTTGTCTACAATTTTCGCGTGAGCGTGAGGCATCAGGGTGCCTACGGTGGTCAGACGACGGTCAATTGAGTCGTCGACAAAGGCGTTGAAGCAGGTTGGTGAGGCCTCCGTAAGACCATAACTGCTAGTAAACTCTGTCATGCCAAACTCGTTCACTAGGAGCTCCATGAGGTGTCGCGGTACGGGAGCACCTGCGATGATGCCAGTGCGTAGTCTGTCGCAGTTGAAGCCTGCAGGACGTGGGAGACTGAATAGTGTGTCAAACATGGCTGGTACACCATGAATGGCTGTACATCTTTCATCTGTGATGGATTGTAGAACTGCTGGTCCATCGAAGATCTCTGAGGGATATACAATTTTTGCGCCGTGCGTCAGGCAAGCCAACATGCCCAGTACCAGACCAAAGCAGTGGAACATGGGCGGCGGACAGCAAAGTACATCTTCTGCCGTCAAGCTCATGCGATCGCCAATAAAGCGGGAGTTGTTGAGCAAGCCATGATGCGTCAACATGGCTGCCTTGGGATGGCCTGTTGAGCCACTTGTGAATTGTAGATTGCATGTGTCGTAAGGTGACAAGCCGTCTTGTATTCCTTTGACGGGCTCGTTGGGCAGTCTTGATCCGATCTTGATTGCGTCTTGATAGTGTAGTAGGTTATCGAGACTGTCTGCGAGGATGACGATCTGTTCCAATGCGGGCAATCTGTCGGGGCTGTTTGCGAATTGCCTCAACATGTTAGTGTTGTCGATGTGCTTGCCAATTGTTGGTGTCGCGAAAAGAATCTTGCAATCTGTGATGGTGTCAGGAGTGCATCTTTGCTTGTAATGCAGCAATCTCACTGACCTGTGTATTTTAGAGCGTACTCTGCCTCAGGAATAGTGTATGTATTGTTCAGGATGACCAGCACCGCGCCAATACGCATACACGCAAAGAAAACCGAAGCATATTCGACTCTGTTACCAGCAAGCACCGCCAATCTGTCTCCAGGACGGATGCCTCTTGAATAGAGATATCT
This sequence comes from Aureobasidium sp. P6, assembly GCA_003992365.1. Lineage (NCBI taxonomy): Eukaryota > Fungi > Ascomycota > Dothideomycetes > Dothideales > Saccotheciaceae > Aureobasidium > Aureobasidium sp. P6. Next base: position 182,028 of record RZIQ01000024.1, read on the forward strand.
TGCAAGTTTCGAGCTCTCCTCTTTCAAGTCGTTATATGTCCAGCGCGTTCCAGTCCATGGAAAGACAAGCGCTTCACGCTCTCCATATCGTTCGCATTGGATGTCGAGGAATTCCCCCAATGCAACTGTCACCAACGGAGGATCCGCAGGTCCATGGAACAGAGAAAGCTGAGCTCTTGGTGTGTTCACCTCGTAAATGCTGTTGATTGTCTGCATCGTTATTGTTTTTTACATCAATGTCTTCATCACCAGCGCGGATCTGATAAAAAATGTACCAATGCATGCCCCGCCATGCATTCATCCATCCACTCAGCCCGACACCGGCTAGATGGCCTTGACGAGGAACACTTTTCCGTCCAACGTCATTTCAAATTGATGATTTGCAAAGCCAAAGCAAACGGTGGCTCTTGACGTGCGTGAGTGCTTTCCCTCTCGCGCCCGACACGAAGGGACCGTGCTGTTGCACCTCGGTAAGGATGCGGATGAGTCGCGACTCGAGTAGTCCGCGTGATCTTCAAGTTTTTTCCTTCCAGCACAATCGATTCACGGCATCAGGGAAGCCCCAGCGTCGACTCAAGGAAACCAAGGCCTGAATGAAGAGCCGTGGAAAGCTTGACAATGGCGAGACAAGCTGACACGAAGGTGGTGTGATCAGAAGCGGGAGTCCGGGAAAGAGTCAGCCAAGAACCACGGAAAGTTCTCGCCAAGCTGGGTCTGTGCAGCTACAGTACAGCGGGTCGATTATCAGATTGATAACCCTAATCTCACCGTCCATGCACCTCATTCAACCTCGCCAAAAACAACGCAAAAAATTCCACCTTTCCGCTGCGATGATCACTCTCGCGGAATCTGTTCGGATTTGGCATAGGGCTCGCAAGTCTTCCCTGCCCTGATGATCGACAGCTGTTTAGCCCACCTTTCTCGTATGTCTGCTACCTGACAGAGCTGAACAGCCGAGGTTTCTGGATGCATGCCTGCTCGGCTTCCGTGAAAAATTCACCATGAAGGACAGGGTCGCTAAACGAAGATGGAAGAATCGATGGGTAGAACCGATTGTAACGATATTGCAAGCAGTCTCTTTTTATCTTATCCATCAAACCTCACCACGACGCAATCATGGCAGAGTCAGTGATTGGCCAGCCGACGCTATTCCCAAACTTTGATGTGACTGCATCTGCTCGACCTGAGCATTACAGCGAAACAAGATACCGAGAACGAGAGTTCAGTTATGCCGGCAACCCAACAGTTCGTCCTCTGGGCAGGACTGCTCTTATAAAGAGCTTCTCACGCTTCGTCACTTCATATACTGGCGAGACAAAGACCACCTACCAGTTCGCTTTACGGCAGAGACTGCAAGAGTCTTCTACGGTGCACATTATCCAACACGAAAGTATTGATGGTACTATCGAAGAGAGCAGGCAAACTAGGGACAATACAGATGTCTTTGATTTTGGTCTTGAAATCCTTGCAGATGCAGAAGCTTTTGATTCGAGAGGGGCACGGAAGCTGCTCGAATGCGTAAGTTTAATATCCAGTAAGCTGAGAAGACCGTGTGTCTGACTCAATGGTAGCCTTTCCTTGTTCAATATCATGCCATGGATATGACCCTTACCATGAGTTATGCCACACATCTAATGGACGACGAATACGCAGACGCAGCGTTTGAAATGCTCATAAATCACATGTCAAGGGAGGAAGTCTTCACCACTCAACAAGCACGACTTTCTGTACTCAATCATTCGTCGATAGAGGTTCCATCAGACCGCGACTCACACGACGATTGGGCATTGCTACACTCTGGATTCATGAAAAGTGTCGATCAATATCCTGATCGCCATGCTCTGGACTACCGATCAGAAACGAAGCAATTCACCCTGACCTACCGACAACTTGACTACATCACAACAGCACTGGCACACAGATTACGAGATAGCTTGTCGCACACACCACGAGCGATTGTACCAGCATACATGGACGTTACTCCCGCCTTCTACATATCCTGGTTAGCAGTCATCAAGGCAGGATTCGCGTTCTGCCCACTGCCTATCAATGGGCCGGCTATCCAGCTTCAGAACACTGTCGAAGAAATTTGTGCGACTCTAGTCTTGACTAACGGACCAATGCTCTGCGGATGTCCCTGGGATGCATGGTACTGCGACGACGATGAACTGTCCGCTTGTCTAGACGTCAACGACTTCATCCTCGCCTATCTTCAAACACCCTCGCAATCACAAAATCAACCACTTCCACCTGTCTCGGAAACAGATCTTGCATATGTGTTATATAACAGCACTTCAAGCGGCACGCCCCACGGCATCACAATGTCGCATCAAGCGGCCGCAAACTCGATATCCTCGCTAAGCAGACATATACCCTCTTACATGAGCAAACGCGGTTACCGATGGCTACAAACCAGTGCACCGACCTTTGAATCTTGCATCTTGGAGATCTTCACGACATGGTGGACAGGCGGCACTTTATGCGCTGTGCCCTTGACCGACCTCAACAACATGACACAAGCAATCAACAGAGTGTCTGCAAACATCTGCACTGCCATTTCATCTATGGCGACGAGTCTTGATCCCGCACGCACACCATCATTGCGGCAATTATGGTGTCTAGGGCCAACCTTCTCATCCTCCCTCATCGGATACCTAACGCGGGAAACTGCTTGTTCACCTTATACTGGTCTCAGACTGTTGAAGTTGTACGCAGCGCCTGGATGCGGTATACACGCTACAATCATCCCTGCTAGCCCTGCAACAAGAGATTCAATCATAGGAACACCGTTGCCTACAACAAGTGTGATACTGCTTGATCCACAGACTAAAAAAGCAGTGCCCTTGGGCGCGGCAGGAGAGCTGTACATCGGCGGCCCATCACTCTGCTCTGGGTTCTTGGATCGACCGGATCTGGACAGCCAGCACTTTTTGCAGAGTGGCGTGTATGGGCGATTGTACAAGACTGGCGATTTTGCACGAGTTGTCAAGGATGGAGCAGGCGTTTACATGATCGAGTTGACAAGGTGCGGGGTGGAAGGCAGGGACGAAGAAGGGGAAAAGGAGGCTGATGAGGCAAGTGTGGGAGAGGGTAGTGTGGCTAGTATGGTTGATTCATTTACAGAGGCTGAAGAAGAAAAAGAGGTGGATGTCTCGGAGGCTAATGTGCTGAGTCTGGTTGGAAAGATGTATGCATAGTGAGCGAAGGAAGTTCTGCTTTGGTTTGTGATTTGACATTTGCTTCTCTTTCATTTTATTCTCTCCTGATCATTTCACTGTTCGATTGCTTCTGCTTCGCTTGTGCTCTTTACGGTTACATGCATGAACATTATTTGCTTTTGGATCAGTCACGCTAATCTCCCAAGACAATATTTACAACTTGGCAGCCCAAGCAGCACGATCGGCACTCTCCAAAGGCCTCTCCCTGCCATCCCAAAACACCGGACACAGCTGGAACCACTTTTCCCTGCTCGCAATGCTATGCACACTCCTCTTGTGTCCCAGATCGACAAATTTGGCAATCGCGAGCCCCTGACTCTGTTCATACGACAAGATGATACTGCCCGACGCCTTGGGCTCGCCGACCACATTGGCGGTGCGAGGGTCGTCCAAAAAGCAATAGTGGATGCAACTGCTGTACCAAGCATTCACACGCTTGGCACCGCGGAAGGACTCGTTGCCGACGAGAGAGTGGCGGCCGCGGTCATAGTTTCCGGCGTCAAAGTGGGCGCCGTAGTGATCTTCTTTTGCCCAGTAGAGCTCGTAGTAGCTGAATCGCGTGTCGTCGAAGCGACCAAACAGGCACAAGACATGAGGATCAAAGTGCAGGTTTCGGAGGTAATTGCGGTGGTGTTCGACATCACCTGTTTCGTTCCAGCCTTTTGCGACGCGGGGGTCGTTTTGCCATGTGTGGAAGAGGTTCAGATGTTCGGCGTTTTCCCAATCGACGACTTCGAGGGAAAAGTGTTGGTCTACTTCGGGGATGTAGCGCGAGTAGCAGATGCTTTGGGGAGCGGGCTTGGGTCGGCGAATGGGGTGGCGGGCGTAGATGCGTTCGTTGGGGAATTTCATGGTGAAGTGGTGGTTTTCGGGCATCAGAGGGTAGTTGGAGAGTGGAGAGCGGAGGTTGCTGTCGATGCCGTCGCCGACAACCCAGATCGGGCGGGGACCAGTGGGTGAGGCAGCGCCTTGCCAGAAGGCGCTTCGAAGGATGAGCAGTTCGCTGCTGCGAGCGACCGAGTCTTTGGGCAGATGCCATGCTTTGGGATGTTCAATGGCAAGACCGGTAGCCAGCAGTTCGTCATGGAGTGTCTGTTTCTGACCGCCCTGGAGCGTAAGACGAAAGTGCTCGGCATTTGGATATGCGAGATAGATGGCATGCACAACATTCCAGACTTGACCAAGGGTAGGAGCAGTACTCTCAGGCCACTTGAAGGTAGTCTGCGGTCCGCGAACCGCGCGTGCCCAGTCACTGTTGTCATTGAGCGGAGGGTGTGACTCCTTGGGTGTTGTGTGCAAGTCCAGCCATGTCAACGAGTCTGAGTGCAATGCGTCGGCTGGAGCTCTCCCATTTGAGGGCTGTTCTTCAAGATGCAGCACCCGTTCGGCTGGTGAGCTTGAAGACACAGTATTGACTCGATATGATGTCAGGAAGGGGTGCGGCAGCTTGACCAGAGGATACTGGTGTAGTGATGCTACGTTCGAAGCCATTGCGATGATAGGATACAAACAGCCGTGTCGATCTGTCAGTATAGAATGTCAGAAGCCTGACGCATGCTACAACTATATTTCGGACACCCTGATGGATTTCCTCGGCACATGTTACAGAAACACGCTACGGCGAGACAAGGTCGTCGGCTTCGAGGAGAGTAGTCCTTAGCCGTGAAGTGATCCGTAATGCCATGAAAGCATGGCGCCGCCAGTGCCGTAGCGTGCCATCAGGAAACAAGGCTTCAACACCCACGGTGCACTGTTGACTTGACAGCAAAGTTTCACTGCAGGCCAAGAAGCTAAGCTCGTGCGAATCAAACGTGCGTCGTACGCCCTGCAGAGCGAGCTTTGACATCGTCTTCTGCCTCCAAGACACGCCTTTGCCGGTCTTTTCGATATTTTCAGCTATCGGCGGTGGAAAGTCAATCCATGCCATGACCGAGCTTAAGGTCAAGATGACACATGACATCTAATCTGATCCGAGAACTGGCGTGGTTCGTGTTGCACGTTGCCCAGCTGAGAAACCGATTCTGCCAAAAGTCCGAGCGTGCCTCGAGTTCGTTTGAATCTAATCAGATCCAGATTGTGTCCATGCTTTGGCTCCACTCCATCCTCCGCCGACATCAAGGTTTTCGCGAACTAAGTGGACACCAACGACAACGATGAATGCAGATCATCTAATCAGATGCAACAACCTTGTAGCGCGGGCAATGGCTCCCGAGTGTTTCTCGTGTTGAGCTCGCCTCCGTGCGCCCTGAAAACTCTTCATCTTATCAGATGTCGTACCATCATTCTAGCCGATCCAAACTAACCGTCGACAACCATGAACCGATGTCGCTTGAGGCTGTCCATGCCTGTGTGTCTTGCTCGGCATCTTCCATCATGGTCTGTCTGGGCGAGCACGATTCATGTAGAGACCCGAATGGCTAGGTTCAATGCTGTATGACTGAGATTGAATTATTCCAAGTCCAGACTGCCACAACCACCACAACACGTTAGATCTCAGGGAATTGCAGTCATGGGCTATAGACTTGCAGATGGCATTGAGGATAATGCCCGCCTGTCCAACGGAAGCATGAAATCAAGCTTCGTGGACAATGACTTTACCTACACAATCGACAATCCTGCTGCCGGAGGGAATGCTATTTCCAACACCATGGATGCAGAAATTCTGTTAGCAGCATGGTTGATCGTTCTCTTGCGGACTCGAGAAGGCGAACTTGTATCCTTTGACTGGGCGTATCACAGCTCTGATGACAGCACGAAGCCTACGAATATGCGGCTGTCCATGAATCAAGTTATGAACGGATTGCAAGATACCATCAAGAGTGTTCACTCGAGAACATCGGATTATCTCTACACAATGAGATCAGGAAAGCATCCGAGTATTTCAAGGACTGAATCTCTCCTATTGAGCACCAACTATCTCCAAGAATCGGAAGAATCATCAGTGCGTCTCAAACTGGATCCGACATTGGTTTTGTCTGCTAACTCTCCAAAAGAAGGAAAGTCTTCATCTTGAAGTACGATTTCAAAATCGAACTCTCCACATCCGACCGGTCTTTCACAGCATGGAGATGCTAGACCATGAAGTTAGACGATACATCAGAACGTTTTCGGACATTGTGCAGCGTTGCATATTCAAGCCAGAGACAACTATCCAGGACTGCATGGAACCCACACCAAGTGAGCTGAACGAGATCTGGAACTATAACCAGGTGCTACCTCCCACTTATGACTTCTGCATGCACGACATGGTTTCCGAACGGGCTCAACAGTTTCCGGACAAAATTGCGATTGATTCCTGGGACGGGAGTTTGACATTTGGACAGATTGAGCAGTTCTCGAATCAAATGGCACATACTCTCGTGGAAGCGAAGGTGCGTCCACACGATATCGTGCCACTTTGCTTTGAGAAATCACGATGGGCGATTGTTGCAGTGCTTGCAACTATGAAAGCGGGAGCCACTTTCGCAATGATGGACCCGTCCCTTCCTCTTGCTCGTCTTCAGAACATGGCTGTGCAGATTGGCGCGAAAGTCATTGTTTCTTCTTGCATTCAGCAAGATTTCGCAAGATCGATTTTACCAGATGGCCAACATTTTACTGTCGAGGAAGACGCCTTCGAGAAGCCGCTCAAGAACTCGACGAAACTGCTCCCTGTCAATCCTGATACCTTGATGTACATCATTTTCACTTCCGGAAGCACTGGTACGCCGAAAGGCGTCACAATTTCTCACAGAACGTACACTAGCAGTGCCATTCCTCGAGCCAAAGCAGTCGGCTATACCGAGAAATCTAGGGTCCTTGACTTTGCATCATATGCCTTCGATGTCAGCATTGACAGCATGTTCCTGACCGTCGGTAATGGCGGCTGTCTTTGCATTCCCTCAGACGAAGACCGCCTCAATGACATCAATGGAGTGATCAGAGACATGAGGATCAACTATGCAGGCATCACTCCATCGATGGCCCGGATTTTAGATCCAGATGTCATCAAATCTCTGGATGTCTTGGGTCTTGGTGGAGAAGCTGCTTCCGCACGAGATGTAAACTTCTGGGGTCAAGATACGAGAATTGTCATCGGCTACGGACCTTGCGAATGTACAATTGGATGCACCATCAACAGCGATACTGCTACTGGTAGAGACTACATATCAATAGGTACCGGCAATGGAGCCTGCATGTGGATTGTCAATCCCGATGACCACGAGCAGTTGATGCCAGCAGGTGCCGTCGGTGAGTTGCTGGTGGAAGGCCCTATCGTCGGGCAAGGCTACTTGAATGATTCTGAGAAGACCGCAAGCGTTTTCATCAACGACCCAAAGTGGCTCGTCAAAGGCCATGCGGGATTCACCGGCCGTTGCGGCCGTCTCTACAAGACTGGAGATCTTGGAAAATATGACCCCGATGGGTCCGGAGGCATCATCTTCGCCGGACGAAAGGACACTCAAGTCAAACTACGTGGTCAACGTGTCGAACTAGGCGAGATTGAGAGTCAGCTGGGAGCCCGACTACCTTCTGGTACCACTATCATTGCAGAGGTGATCGTGCCGCAAGGCTCAGGGAACCAGGCTACGCTCGTAGCTTTCGTTGCTCCAGGTACCGCCAAAGGACATGGACAGACCGGCATCGGCTCGATTCAACTTCCCGATGATCTGCGAGAAGCACTCTCGAACGCTGATAAGGAAGTGAAAAAGATCCTTCCTCGTTACATGGTGCCAACTTCATACATTCCTGTTAATCACATTCCGGTTCTGATCTCTGGCAAGACCGACCGCAAGCAATTAAAGGCATTTGGTACCACGGTCGATCTCCGGGATCTGGACCAGGGATCCGCTGATTCTGGCCGCGAGTTGAGTGAGATAGAAACACGTCTTCAGCAGGCCTGGAGTCGAGTGTTGAACTTGGACGCTGCAGGCATTCGTCTAGAGGACAACTTCTTTGCTCTTGGTGGTGACTCGCTAGCAGCAATGAGACTAGTATCTACGTGCAGGACACAAGGTCTTACCTTGTCTGTTATCGACACATTCGGCAATCCTAACCTCTCTGCGATGGCTAGCGTTGTCAAGGTCGGTGATGCTCAAGCTCGCAAAGAGATTCAGGCATTCTCAACAATCTCTCGCTCGGTGGAGGACGCTCGTCTCGAGGCATCGCAAGTTTGTAAGACAGATGTGAACAACATCGAGGATATCTATCCTTGCACTCCCACCCAGGAGTCTCTGTTTACTTTTTCGCTCAAGTCTGTCGAGCTGTACCTTGCTCAAAGAGTCGCGAAAGTCCCTCCAGGTATGAGCATCGGTACACTCAAGGCAGCTTGGGAGAAAGTCATCGCCGCCAACCCTATCCTACGTACTCGTGCTGCACAATTTCAAGAACCCGGGCTTCAGCAGGTAGTGTTGAAGGAAGATATCTCTTGGAGACACGCAACAGATTTGGAGCAATATCTCAAGGACGACAAGAGCGAAAGAATGGATCTTGGTGAAAATTTGGCTCGCTATGCAATCGTTGAGCCTGCTGAGGGTGGTGTACGATACATGGTGTGGAGTGTTCACCACTTGCTCTACGATGGCTGGTCAGAGCCACTGATCCTTAAGCAAGTCAGCGATGCGCTTTGTGGTCAGTCCCTCGAAATCCCTGCACGCATGCGAGACTTTGTCGAATACATTCGTGAGACCGATGAGACAGCCATGCAGGACTTCTGGCGGCAAGAGCTCAAGGGGGCAGTTGGACCTCAATTCCCTCGCATGCCCTCTAGAGACTTTGTCCCGACGCCTGATGCCACGGTCGAGCGTATCATTCCTCTAGAGACTGGTGCCGGTTCGCCATTTACTCTTGCCACATTGATTCGTGGCGCTTGGGCACTTGTTGCTTCGCAATACTCTGGAAGCGATGATGTGTTGTTTGGCGAGACGCTTACTGGCCGTGACATCGCACTGGCTGGTGTCGAAAGCATCGTAGGACCATTGATTGCTACAGTGCCTATTCGGATTCGCATCAACCGGACGGGCACAATCGAGTCATTCCTTCAGTCTGTTCAACAGAGTATCCTGGCCCGTACACCTTATCAGCACATGGGATGGCAGAACATCAGAAAGGTCAGCCAGGATGCCCAGCATGCCTCAGAGGCTCCTACCGGTCTAGTCATTCAGCCTGAGCCAGAGTACGTTGGCAATGATCTCGGCTTCGAGCTAGGAGATGTGGTTCGTGAAGCCCTTCATTTCAACCCGTATCCGCTTATGGTTGGCTGCGGTATTCGAAAGGATGGCTTCAGAGTTTGTGCCAACTTTGACAGCAGTCTCGTTGAGGTTTCCCAAATGGAGCGTATTCTCGCTCAGCTTGAAAAGGCTTGTTCGCAGTTGACAAAGGATCTGTCTAGACGTGTCAGTGAGGTTAGCTGTCTACCTGAGGCTGAACTTGACCGCATTTGGCAATGGAACAGCACACCTCCACTAGCCTTCGATGACTCGACCAAGCAGCTCGGTGCAAGTGCCGGCACTAAAGCTGGATCCACATATCCTCCTGCAGCTGTGTCTTGGACATGCGATATTCGCAACCCTGCTTTCTTGACACCCATCGGCTCCGTCGGCGAGCTTTGGATCGAGAGCAACCTCCTGCCCGATGATGCAGTCGAGTCCCCGGCTTGGCTTCTGGCTGGAAGCTCCAGTCAACGCGGTCGTACCGGTAGAGTTCAAGCTACAGGCGACTTGGTAGAGTTGCGCGCTGATGGCAGTTTGATCTTTGTTGCGCGCAAGGATAACTTCCAACCCATCCAAGGCCATGCGGTCGATTTTGCTGAGCTTGAGGCACATGTTGCAAGATACCTACCGCCTGCCACTCGTGGCGCTACGGCAGTGATGCAAGCATCTTCAGAAAAGGATCAAGAGATTGTGGTGTTCGTTGATCAGCGCCCGTCTCTTGAAGACAGTGTAGATGTTCTGCCTGAAGATCATCAAGTCCAAGGAACCGAAACCACAATCCGTCGTAACATTCCGATCGAACTTGCTGTGGCACTGAAGAAGCTGGACAAGTTCATCCGCGACTCACTGCCTTCTTATGTTGCGCCATCTGCATATGTCATAGTCGACAACATACCTTCTGATAAAGGACTGATTGACCACGAAGCACTCAATCAACTAGCATCAGCCATTCCTCGCGAAATTCTTTCAAAGCTGCGCCAGGGTCTCGAGCAAGCATGGTCAACAAACACAGCACAGGCCGAACTGACCGTTCCAGAGACAATCCTCAGAGACGCATGGGCAAGTATTCTTCGCACCACTGCCGACAAAATCGATGTGGATGACAACTTCTTCCGACTCGGCGGCGACTCTGTGTTAGCGATGAAGTTGGTGTCTAGCTTGCGTTCTCAGGGACACGCTTTGTCGGTAGCCGACATCTTTCAACATATGCGTCTTGGCGATGCAGCGAAAGTGCTGAGACTGGATGTCGTCTCAAAAGCCAAGAAGCAGACACAGACTTACAAGCATTTCTCGACTCTAGGCTTGTCCGACGTCGATGCTTTCCTGTCTGACGTCGTGAGACCTCAGCTGGCAAATGCTAGCTGGGTGGTACGCGATGTGCTTGCAGTGACCGACACGCAAGCTCTCGATATCAGACAAACCATCTCTGCACCAAAGACATCGCTGCAATACACCACTATGCTCTTTGATGGAGACATCAACAGCGAGAAATTGCTAGATGCATGTAAGCGACTCGTCAGCACCCACGAAATCCTGCGTACGGTTTTCGTCTCGCACGATTCTGTATTCTACCAAGTCGTGCTCGACAAGCTGGACGATATCATCGTCAGCACCTCATCGCAAGGCGACACGAAACAGGCAATGACGGAGCTCTGCAACGACGACATCGACAAAGATCTATCCCTCGGCAGCGCATTCACAAAGTTCTTCTTTGTCAAAGGCAGTGATGGGAAACAAGGACTTGCGGTGCGACTCTCGCATGCGCAATACGACGGCGTCTCACTGCCGAATCTGCTCGCCGATCTCGAAGCGCTGTACAAAGGCCAGACACCGACGAGCAGCGAGCCATTCGCGACATACATCTCTGGCATTGCAGATCCAGCTCTGCAAAAGGCTTCGCTGAAGTACTGGAAAGCCTTACTCTCCGGCTCTGCATTGACGAATCTGCCTTTCCAACCATCTGAAAACGCAAAGGGCATTTTCAAATCTGCAGCCGTGGACCTGAAGGACAAGCCAGCAGGTACCACGACCGCGACACTGCTTACAGCCGCTTGGTCATTAGTCCTCTCCCGCCGCTCATCCCTCAACGACATTGTATTCGGCCTCGTGTCTTCGGGCCGCAATATTCCCATCGCAAACGTCGAGACCATAAACGGGCCTTGCTATACCTTTACTCCCATCCGAGTAAACCTTTCCACCTCTACCTCTCCTTCGCAACTGCCATCTTCAATCGCAACGCAAATCGCCGCATCAAGCCCCCACGATTTCATTTCTTGGTCCTCCATCGCAGCAGTAGCGGGTTGGGATGCCTCCGCAAGCTTCGCAAGTGTCGTGCACGCTCAGGGCGACCAAGACGACGTCGACACCATGCCCTTCGCCGGCGCCGAGTGTGGCGTGGATGTCGTCAAGCCGCATGGAGATTCCCCTGCTCCAATTAAGGTGGTGAGCTATGTCAAGGGTGGGGACACGTTTGTCGGTATTGTCGGGGCTGAGGTGGGCCTGGTCGCGGAGTTGGTCGGGGAGTTGGTCCAAGCTGTCGGTGAGGTTTTGGGGGCCAAGGAGAGTGTGTCGGGTGTGTGAGGAAAACGATGCACGTGACTTTGTGAGGTAGAGTGGAGGCCGGTAGGCAAAAGGAAAAGTTGATATCAGGAAGTGTAGAATAAAAATAGGGGGGATGTAGTAAGCAACACTTGCAAATTTTTTTTCTTCTTTCTTGATATCAGAGTTGTTTATTTCTCGGCACTCTCTATTCTATTGCGTATTAAACTGAGCCGTTGGTTTTGTTTGGATACTTTCAAGAAATGCATTGCTTGGGAAGTGTTTGACGAATGAGTTCAACATCATACAACATCTTGAGCTTTCAAGTGGAGTGAGACAGGTGAGAGAACATAATAGCAACGACTCGAGAGTATGTGGTAGAAACGAAGAGTTGAAGAAAAATTCTATATCATGAAATGCTATGCACAACGACCAACGCCGCTCGTGGACAGACAAAGCCTGTCAAAAGATGCCCAACTCCAGATGGTAATGTAAGAAGTAACAAGAAGGGATTACAGCTGGATATCATTGTTCAACAGACGCACCTCCTCGCCAGGCTTGAAAGCAGGCAAGCCAATATACGGGCATCCATCACACCTAAACGCATCTCCCAAAGCACAGTTACCGCAACTGCCAACCTTGCCCTGGACTGTAAAGTCGACTTCGGCCAAGTCATCGGTATCCAGCTTCATAGTCTTGAGTGCGCTGTCAGCAGCCTCGCGCTTGGCCTTGTCTTCGGCGTCAATTTTCTGCTTCAAGCCGCAGGTGCAATCTTTGCATGCACGTCTTCGCTTGCCGTTTGGCTTGCAGGCTTCGGGGATGACGATGGGTCGTTTGCGGTCTTCTTCACTGAGTAAAGTGTTGGGGTCAATTGTGGCGCCATTCAGCAATTCTTCCTTGGATGGCAACTCCATCTCTTCGTCTTCGTCGTAGAATTCTACGTCTAGGTCATCACCCATGTCGAAGCCGACGCCTGCAGGTGCTAAAGGAGCGGTTGGCTGTGGCGTCTCGGTGATGGTCTTGTTGATTGCTTCGATGTTGTTCAGAGGTACAGCGGCGGCGTTGGCCTTCTTCTTCTTGCCGAAACTCAAGGTGACGGTTTGAGCGGCGGCTTCTGCTGGCTTGGACATGCCGCCACTGGCATCTTGGACAAGACCGGCAAGGATTGCCTCGGTCTGCTCGGGCGATGCAGCTGAGCCGAATTGATTGTCCTGGCTCTTCAGTTTTCCGCCAGCCTTGATTGAAGGCACCAGTTTCTCGATGACTGCTCGATTGAGCGGGTCGCGTGAGCCATCGACATTGGTGAGTAGGAGGATGAGGTCGTATGTGGATGCGGGGAGCGAAACTAAACCGAGAGCAAGGCGATCAAGCATTTGAATGTCGGTAGCATTGCGGTCGTGGGCTTCGACAATGCTGTTGAGAGCGTCGGGGTGTGAGGCGATCGAAGGTGGGGCGAGAAGAAGCGTTCTGCCTTGCGACTTTGCTGGGGCAGGAGCGAACGAGAAATCGGATGTGTTGTCGATGGTGATGGCGGGTGCCATTTTTGGATGTGATTGTGTTTGGTCGATTGACTGGAAAGTGAGCGAATCAATGTTTCGACCCAAGTTTGCTTTGAGCGCGAGAGAAGCACCTCGAATCGGATCGTCGGTGGGGTCGAAGGAAGTTGCTATGCTGAGAAATGCAGGTGCGATCCGAAGTGAGAGGCGACGTTGATGTTAAGACGGAAGTTGCGATGTAAGAAAAGTGCAAGTACGAGTGAAGCAGCAAAAAGATACGGCAGGCACGACGGCGATAAAACAATTGCGCAAAAAGGTGATTATCAATGTACAGAACCCCGCGTATGACCAATCCGCGACCATGACCAATCACCTGCTGTCCCTCGCCGCCGAACTCGCTCGGCCACACTCGCTGCCAAGCTTTGCGCTCCCACTCTACCAATGTGGTTATATCAACCCGAATTCACTTCAGCTCACCTGCGCAGCTGGGCATCTTCAATGATTGAACGGAGAAAAAGTCGTATAAGGAATAAGTACATAAAATCTTTCGTACAAAACATACTGGTTATTAAGAAGCTCGCCCATCAATCATGGTCTGCTTTCCTCGGTCATCTCGACATCTTACTTGACGATCTTGCAGATAAGGTCCTGGCCATCAACAGAGTCCGACTCCTTGACGCTGAGCTCGCCGACCTTGCCAGAGTGAGGTGCACTGATAACCATCTCCATCTTCATGGCGCTCAGGATGGCAATCGGGTCACCCTTGTTGACCTCACTGCCCTCCTTGACTCTGAGCTCGACAACAACACCACTCATGGGTGCACCAACCTGGCTGCTGTCGCCAAGGTCGGCCTTTTTGCGAGACTTGTTCTCGACGGCGGCGTGTTGGTCGTCAACCGTGACTTGACGGACCTCTCCGTTCATCTCGTAGAAGACTTCTCTTTGACCAGTCTGCTCCGAGAGAGGGCCAATGGCCAAGAGCTTGATGATGAGCACCTTGCCCTTCTCGAGTTCGACGTGGAACTCCTCGCCAATCTCGGGCTTGGCCAAGAAGTACTTGGTAGGCAGCACTGAAAGGTCACCGAACTTCTGTGTCCACTTCTTGAAATCCTCAAACACCTTGGGGTACATGACGTATGATGCAACATCAGTCTCGGTGTATCCGCCAAACTGCTCCTTGAGCTTGGCACGGACCTCGTCGAAGTTGACGGGCTCAAGGTAAAGACCAGGTCTCTTGTTCATCTTTCTGCGCTCACGCAAAGCCTTTGTGCGCAGAGGCTCGGGGAATCCACCATAGGGCTGGCCCATGAGACCCTCAAAGAATTCCAGAACGGATGAGGGGAAGTCGAGTTGCTCGGCCTTCTCGAGAACATCGTTGTAGCTCAACTTGTTGCTGACCATGAATTGAGCAAGATCACCAACAACCTTGGAGGTGGGAGTGACCTTGACAATGTCGCCAAGCAAGTCGTTGGCCTGTTCGTAAGCCTTCTTGGTTTGTGCCCACTGCTCGCCAAGACCCTGCTGAGAGGCCTGGAAGATCAAGTTGGTAAGTTGGCCACCAGGAATCTCGTGCTCGTAGACCTCGGGATCAGGTCCGGTAAGACCAGCCTCGAAAGGTGAGTAGAGAAGACGGAGCTGAGCCCAGTAGTGGTCAATCATTCTCAGGTGGTGGGCATTGAGACCGGGGTCGTGCTCGCTGCCCTCGAGAGATGCAACGAGAGCACCAATGCTGGGCTGAGAGGTCATACCAGACATGCTGTCAGTGGCGGCATCAACAGCGTCAGCGCCGGCCTGAGCGCAAGCGACCATTGAAGCAACACCGGTGCCAGCAGAATCGTGAGTGTGTACGTGGATAGGAAGGTCGGGGTACTTCTTTCTGATGGAGCCGATCAGCATGGTGGCAGCCTTGGGCTTCAAGACACCAGCCATATCCTTGATACCAAGAATGTGAGCGCCCATGTTTACGATCTTCTCAACGACGCCCATGTAGTACTCGAGGTTGTACTTCTTGCTTGGGTTAAGCATGTCTCCCGAGTAGCAGACAGTACCCTCGGCAACACCGCCAGCCTTGAGAACAGCCTTGACACCGACCTCGAGCTGCTCGACGTCGTTCAAGGCATCGAAGACACGGAAAATGTCGACACCGTTCTTCTTGGCTTGCTGGCAGAAGTGAAGAATGGCGTTGTCGGGAAGCGACGAGTATGCAACACCGTTGGCACCACGCAGCAGCATCTGGAAGGGAATGTTGGGCACAAGCTTTCTCATCTTGCGCAGTCTGTCCCAAGGGTCCTCGTACAGGAAACGCATGGCGACATCAAAGGTGGCACCACCCCAGCACTCGAGAGCCCAGGCATTGCTCAGAGCGTAGCTGGTCTCCTTGGCGATGTTGAGGAAGTCGACGGTGCGGACTCTGGTAGCAAGAAGAGACTGGTGAGCATCTCTCCATGTGGTGTCCATGATCAAGCAGCCCTTGTTGGCTCTGACAGCCTTGGCAAAGGCCTCGGGACCCTGCTCGACGATGATGTTTCTCCAACCCTTCTGGCAAGGCTCGCTCACGTCGAGGACTTTTTGTTGCTCGTCGTGCAGAGTGGGGATAATGATATCACCCTTGAATTTGGGCTCGCCGATCTGGCCCTTGATCTGACTGCCGTTCACAGCAAGGTCACCAAGGTAACTCAGCAACTTCTGGGCACGGTTCTGGCTGTTGACCAGAGCGAACAGCTCAGGAGTATCATCGATGAAAGTGGTCCAACATTCACCAGCGATGAAGGTAGGATGGGTAAGGAGAGAGGCCAAGAAGGGAATGTTGGTCTTGACACCACGGATTCTGAACTCAACCAAGGCACGGAGCATCTTTCTGCGCACAATTTCGTAGGTAGAGCCACGGCACGAGCACTTGACGAGCATGCTGTCGTAGTGAGGGGTGATGACTGCACCGGCGAAACCGTTACCACCTACGTGCACAGGCATAGTTAGCATCGTTCAGACGATTGTTCTGTTCAGATCTGATTCAACCTACCATCGAGACGGACACCGTTTCCACCTGCGGAACGGTAGACCTCAATTCTGCCAGTGTCGGGCTGGAAGCCCTTGGTAGGGTCTTCGGTGGTGATGCGGCACTGGAAGGCATAACCGCGGACCGAGATACGGTCCTGGGTCAGACCGAGCTGCTCAAGCGAGGCACCTGCAGCGATCTGGATTTGAGCAGCGACAATGTCGATGCCAGTAATCTCCTCGGTGATGGTGTGCTCGACCTGGATTCTGGGGTTGATCTCAATGAAGTAGTGGCGGTTCTCCTGGTCAACCAAGAATTCGGCAGTACCAGCGTTGCGGTAGTTGACGGATTTGGCCAGCGCAACTGCGTCGTTCAGGATGGCCTGGCGAGTCTCTTCGGGCAGGTCCTTTGCAGGAGCAAGCTCCACGACCTTCTGGTGACGTCTCTGGACACTGCAGTCACGCTCGAAGAGGTGGACGACGTTGCCGTGGCTGTCACCGAGCAGCTGGACTTCAATGTGCTTGGGACGGTAGAGGAAGCGCTCGACGAAGACGGTACCGTTGCCGAAGGCAGACTTTGCCTCTGACGTGGCACGCTCAAAGGCCTCCTTGAGCTCTTCCTGCTTCCACACGACTCTCATGCCACGACCGCCACCACCAAAGGCAGCCTTGATGATGATGGGGAAGCCGTGCTCGTCGGTGAACTTCTTGACTTCCTCGTACTTTTCAACGGGGCCGTCGGTACCGGGGACAACGGGGACCTTGCACTTGATGGCGAGCTCACGGGCCGAAACCTTGTCACCCAGAGCATCAATGGTGTCGGGGGTGGGTCCAACGAACTGTTGCACATCAGTACGACCGTGTCACAAGACGCGAGCTCAGCCAAAACTTACAATCATGCCGGCAGCTTCGACCTTGCGAGCAAACTCGGCGTTCTCGCTCAAGAAACCGTAGCCAGGGTGGATGAGGTTGACATTGTGTGCCTTTGCGATCTTGACAATCTCGTCGCTGGCCAGGTAGGCAGCGACGGGCGTGTACTCTCCTCTCTTGCCAATGACATAGGCCTCGTCGGCCTTCTGTCTGTGCATCGACAGACGATCTTCGTGACTGTACACGGCTACCGTCTGCAGCGAAAGCTCGTGGGCGGTACGGAAGATGCGGATGGGGATTTCACCACGGTTGGCGACTGTCTTGAGGTTAGCAGCTGACAAAGCTGTCGTGCTCGTGGACCGAGAATGGCATACCCAAGATCTTCTTGGCCTTCATGACCGAAGAGTTGGCGCGCAGCCGGGCGTGGACCGTGTTCTGTGTGTGCGTGTCGACGCCATCCTCAATGGCCTCGTCGTTGGGGTTGGAGGTCTGCATCTTGTTGGTAGCTGCGACGTCCGACATGTTGACGGGTCAATCAATGCCTCAAAACAGCTGTGTTACAACCAACAGCCGCTCTCCGAAGCTCGGTGGTGCGGGATTGGAAGGATTGGGAGGGTTGCGTGGGAAGTGATGAGGAAAAGAAGAGCGACGGTACACAAAGTCTTGCGAGTCACAGCTGGTGGAGCTCAGCAAAAAAGCGATGACGGTGAGCTTATTCCAACTTGCTATCTCGGCCTCTGCTTGGGAGCTTGGTCAGGGTGTTTCGGGTGAAAGACCCCGCCAATCGGCTTCTTTGGCGAAGATGGCGAGATAAGGCCGCTGGCTGTCTTAGCAGAAGAAATTATGAACAAAAACCTGCCTCTGGGCCGCTTCCAGCTCAATGTTTTCCAGCGACGACATTTCTATACCATCCAAGTAGCTATATAGCATCCATGCAATCATCCTCGGGCTATCATTAACCCCACCTGACGGACCTGGAGAAGTATCGTCAGTGCACTGGGGGTGACCCGAGTGCTTCTCGTCTATTCGCGGGCAGGATCGGAAGCCCGCTGTTGGCTGCGGCGTCCCTGAAACTCCTTCGGCCATCATTGACCGAAGGCGGCTTGCCTGTCCGCTGCCCTGCGCCTGCTCCTCTCCGCTTTGCTCCCCACCTGCCTCTTTGCTGCCCTTGTTTGTACCTGCACCTCAGCATCTTTGCCCTTCGTGTCCCCACTCTCCGCTATATTTATCCTTTCGTCCTTACAAGTCTAAAGCCGTTGGAAAGCTGCCGACTCATCCTACCATATAACAATCGGTTTACTGTGGTCTTGACCTACGGCGAGACAACGATCTGGGCCGTGTGAGGGAGTTGCTGGAGAATTGCTCATAATTCTTCCGACGGGTTTATTCTGCATGCTCCTAGCCTCGGTCGACGACAGAGACCCTCGGTCTTAGGGAAATACAAGTCTTTCCTGCGTTTCCATGACCAATTGCCTCTGGGTGACTTGCCCAGGAGTGGTACTGTTATCATGGCATCGTGGCTAATCACCCACTTCAAACTTCTTCCTCCTCTGAGGACTTTGCAAGCACTTTGGGGCCTTCGATGATTTTGATCTTTCTTCCCTCCCACCAAGACACGACGCCAGCAATCATGGATACTGCACAGCCCAAGCCAATAAAGAGCCCCGTTGTCCAAGACGGGCGGTCGATGCGGTTATAGTGCCACATGCAATACGCCATTCCTACCTGAAACAGTGTATTCCAGACAATCAGCCTGTACCAAGAAGCTGTCAGCATGATTTCGCAAGGAACGTAGGGTAGAAAACAAACCAAACAACAAAATCCAGCTTCCAGGCTGCCGTTGGCGGTGCGTGTTTGCCGGTAAAGGTAAGTCTCTCGTCCTCGAGATGCTCCTCGCCACGTCTGGCTCCCATGCGGAACCAGTCGTCATTTCTCTTGGCCAGTTTCCTGAGAGCATCATGCCCATTATCAGGTCCCCATCCGGCACGCCAGCAAGCACACCAGTACAGGTCTCTGAACCTCCAGGGTGCCAGGCCAAACGCTGTCAGGCAGAACAAGGCGTTCAGGATCTGTGAGTCGATTTCGATCCATATCTTGCGCGGTGAGGAGTCTGCATCACCATTGTCAGGATGATTCATGGCGGGTGCGGCCTTGAGAAGCAAGAAGAAAAGCATAGCCCCCCAGGCTACAACGTTGAGACCGTAAATGGTGATCAAGAATCCAGTGGGTGTGATGATGAATTTGCCAGCTGCAGACAGACCGTGTCTGAATGCGACAGACCAGGGTACTTTCTCATGGTGATATACATCATGATTGTCTGCCTCAGGAGATGGTGTTGAAGAGCCTCGGGCACTTCCTTCGCCTGGTAACGTACCCTTCTCAGTCGAAGGCCTTGATCCAGATGGCGATGTTGACGAAGTTGTGCCTTGTCCTTCCTGCTGCGTCCGTGTTCGGACAAGATAATCTTGCTTTAAGTCTTGTGCAGGAGCCACTCGAGCACTATGACCATCTTCGTCGAAGATGATGTTATCTCCTCCCACAGCCGGCGACCTGAGGTCCTTCAAGTTTGGCGCATGTGCGATGGCTGTTCCAGTCGCTTTCCACATTCCAAGCTGGGGATTGAGATTGATGACCTTTGCAGCGGCACTCACGGACATGCTTCGCAGCCGTCCTACAGTACCAGGCGTATCATCGCCCTGCGGTGTCTCTGGATTGTCTGCCATTGCTGCAAATCGATATGTCGAGTAAACAGAACAAAATGTGCAAAATGTCAAAACAGTATGGACTCGGGGTGGCTACAAGGGCCTATCCTCAGTTTCAGGCTGAGATGCCATTTCTATCTGATACTTCCCGTGAGAGCTCTGGTAAACTGGTAGAACGGTTGGGAGCTCGATTGCTCGGGGGCTGGGGCATCGGAGGTTGAGTTTCGATAGCAAACCGTAAACTCAGCTGCCTTCGGGGTTGTTCGCTCCAGTTAGAACTCTGACTAGAACTGCCAAGTTAGACGGAACTAATTCGCTTCCGATAGCCGTCACAGTTAAAAAGTTGGCAATAGGACTGCCGTTCCAGTCAGAACTCTAAGGGGTGATTGTTTGACAGTCGAGCGTCGCCTTGGGAGATATCGCTCAAAAAAACAATTCTCCCTGAGCTACAGCTCCTCAAGTTGAATCTTCGCATACGATCAGTTCATCATATTCAGTGCTTCGCTCGCTCTTCACTCTTCTGTCAGCCTCTGGCTGTCTTGCCGAGGTTGTAGAATTATTCGTACGAGGTATCGTCGATACGCGCAAGTCTAACCTCTTTATAGGCAGGATCTGAATAGAACGCATACAATATTGGCAAACCGGCGCAGGGAAGCTGCACCCGTGTTACTTCCTCGTTCCATCCCTGGTCAAATCTTAAGCGCTAAGCGGTTCACGCTCGCAACGATTTCCCTGCGTGACAGCTGATCGTCTCTCAAAAATGAAATGGCAAAACTTGTTCCAGTTCTTCTTGACAAGCGCCGCATACGGGCAAAAATTGGATGAGCTTAAAGGCCCAACGTTGACATGATCTGGCAGCTGGACATATCGTCATCTTCCTCACGGATGGCGGCGGAATTCTGCACAGAAGATGTGTTCTAGAAAGGCCAGGACTCAAGAGCATGACATTTAAGGTTTGCCTGGCCGTTGCGCATCAGGGACTGTAGCCGGCCAAGTTCCGAGGTAGACGACAACGTTTTCTCAGACTTTTTCGATTATACACAGCGCATCTGTTTCAAGAACAGTTTGATCATGTCCAGAGGGCGGTCAATATAGGACATACAAAGACGTCAGCTGATGCTCAGCGACGGACGTTCCAACAGCTGTTCTGGTCATGTCCCAATGTCCAAACTAGACAATAATGGCAAAACCGTTGCCGATGACAACAAGGCTACCGGGCCTGTATGGTCCGCGACGAACCCTGTTAGGAGCTTCATTTGATCCTCTATGTCATAGTGTGCCTCATGGTCAATTTTTCGCGACGACGTGCAGTCTTTTCTTATCATCTTCTCTCTGCAAAACACACCTCTTGCAGCTCAGAAGCAAGCTACACCGTACCATACTGTGCCTAATTTACAGGCATTCGCAATGTCTTCCTGCTTCTCTGGATCAGACAGAAAACTTCAGAGGAACAACTCGAAAGTTCTCGAAGATGGCCGGGCCGATATCTCCATCGACGAGAAACTGCAAGCAAGACTCGCGCACAAATTCAGTCGACAAAACAAACGAGACGCGAAGAATGCAGATAAATCAGAACCAAAACATGCGAATCTTCACTGGCGCACCCGGAAGGATGATTTTGCGCCAGATCTTCATGGATTTGAAGGCGTTCCCCGTATGAACATCGCCATCCTTATCACCGGCAGCAGAGGAGACGTGCAGCCATTCATAGCACTAGGAAACGTTCTGAACAAACCACCATACAACCACCGCGTGAGAATCTGTACGCACCCGAATTTCAAAGATTTTGTGACGGAGAACGGTCTCGAGTTCTTCTCTATTGGTGGCGACCCAGAGAAGCTCATGTCGTACATGGTCCGCAACCCTGGTGTAATACCCAGTCTGAAGTCCATGAAAGCTGGTGATATCGGCGATCGCCGTGAAGAGATCGCAGAGATGTTGGAGGGTTGTTGGCGAGCATGTACACAAGGTGGTAACGGAATGGACCCGATCAAAGTTCCAGCGCCGGGCAGAATCAGTACCGAAACGATCATGAAACTTCCGGATCCTTTTGTCGCAGATGCGATCATCAGTAACCCACCCTCATATGCCAATATCCACATCGCCGAAAAGCTGGCTGTGCCGTTACATATGATGTTTACGATGCCCTGGAGTCCCACTACAGCATTCGGACATCCTCTGGCCAACATTGATAATAGCAAAGGCGACAGAAAACTTGCCAACTACCTCTCGTACTACAGCATGGAATTGCTCACATCAGAAGGTCTGATCGATTTGGTCAATGATTTCAGAGAAAACACTCTGGCGTTGGATCCCATTCACGCTGCCTGGGCACACCAACTCTTGCCACAGCTAAAAGTTCCGTTCACATACTGCTGGTCACCTGCGCTTATCCCCAAGCCCGAGGATTGGGGATCACATATCACGATCAGCGGATTCTTTTTCATGGACCCCAAAAAGGACTTCCAGTTCGATGCAGACTTGAAGAAGTTTTTGGACGCAGGTCCGCCACCGGTATACGTTGGATTTGGCTCGATCGTTGTCGATGACCCTGCAGCGATGACCAAGATGATTTTGGATGCTGTAAAGGAGCTCGGAAGTAAGTTTTTGAACATTTTCTGCCGGTGGAATTCCCATGCCGCTGTTCTCTGTCAGATACATGAGCCAGGCTAACAATCGTGCAGTCAGAGCTCTGGTCTCCAAGGGTTGGGGTGGTATAGGAGGCGAAGACGTGCCTGACAACGTGTTTTTACTGGGCAATGTACCGCACGACCAACTTTTCCCTCACTGCTCTGCAGTTGTTCATCATGGTGGTGCTGGAACAAACGCTATCGGTATTTCGCTAGGATGTCCAACTGTCGTTGTCGTGAGTGACATCATCTCACATCCCAAAAGTCATACTGACTGTATTTCAGCCCTTCTTTGGTGACCAGCCTTGGTGGGGAGAGATGATTCACCGCGCTGGCGCGGGCCCATCGCCGATACCATATAAAGACTTGGATGCCAACAAACTAGCAAACCAAATCCGAGAAGCCCTGAAACCCGAGACAAAAGAACGTGCAAAAGAACTCGCCGCTCGCATCAAAGAAGAGACTGGCGCCATAACTGCCGCCAAGTACTTCCATGAGACAAAACAGATGCAGAATGTAGGCTGTTTCTTGTGCCCTGATCAGGTCGCCATTTACCGTCTGAGGAGGACCAACATTCGACTCAGCGCCCTAGCTGCTGCTATACTGGTCGATCGTAACATTTTGCAGCCTCACCATCTGAAGCTCATCAGAAGCAAGAGGTGGTATGTAGAGAAAGGTGCCCAAGACCCTATCATCGGCACTTTTGCTGCATTTGGAACCACTGGAGTCGGATACAAGAACTGCGTCACTCGTCTGCACAAAGATCTGCATGCCAACAAGGCCGGATCGTCACACACGCACATCATAGTCGGCGATGCAGAGGCCGCTGGCGAAGTACCGGGCGCGCTGAAGGCCGTCTGCAAATTCGGAGGCACGGCGACCCTCAACACACTTCGACTGCCTGTCGACCTCCTATACAACATCACCTCGGGCTTCCATAACGTACCATGGACGTATTGCAATGACGACACTGTGCGCGTTCGTGGCGAAATCAACGGTGTGATATCAGGCACAAAGGTCGGATTCCAAGAGTTGGTGTTTGGTTTCTACGACGCCTTTACAGGCTTAGTAACACAGCCTGTACGCGGTTACAAGAAACACAGCTCTGAAGGCGTAGGAGCAGCAACCTGGGGCGCTACCAAAGGCGCTGGAAAAGGTCTCGTCGGACTTGTATCAAAATCCGCAGCCGCGTCGTTGGGCCTTCCCGGCTACGGCTTCAAAGGCCTTGAACGCTCCGTCCGCAACGGCTGGAAGACACGCGATTTACCCAACGAAAACAGCCTGAAGCTTTTGAACGCATTGCGGCAAAAAGGCGCCCGCGCAGGTGATGTGGAATTAGGAAATGCGGCATTGAGTATTGTTGTCGAAGCGCAGGGTAAGAGTGTCAGGAAGCAGATTCGCGGCAGACGCGGTTGGCAATGCTTCATCGACCTGCAGCATCTCAGGCAGAATCCGGAAAAGGCTGCTGCAAAGGAAGAAGAGGTCTTGCAGAGGTGGAATAATTTGAATGTGCCGAAGGTGTTTACGCATGTCGAAGAGTAGGGCTTGATTTGTCAGTATGACAATAATTGTAATAGTAGTAACGTTAATGAGACATGTATTCTGATCAAGACTTGGTAACTCCGTCTTCCAATCCTCTCGTGCAAAAAATTGGAAGAGAGAAGGGAACACAAAAAAAAACTGAATCAAGCCTTACAATCCCTCTCCATGGACCAAATTCAAGCCTCGCCATCCCTCTCTCTGACCAAGTCCCATATATACTCATTAACAAACCACTTTTCCAATTCCTCTTTGCTCAAGTCTTTGGCACCTCTGACCTCCCCAATACATGCCTGCTCCCCACACAAACACTCAAACCCTCTATCCATATTCCACTCGGTACTCGGATAGAAAAAACTCAACATATCACCCTGTCTCAAGTCCCTCCCTCTCGCAACCCTGACTTGCATCTTTTGCGTGTCGATTTCCAGCGTGGGATCACAAGAG
Source organism: Aureobasidium sp. P6 (assembly GCA_003992365.1). Taxonomy (NCBI): domain Eukaryota; kingdom Fungi; phylum Ascomycota; class Dothideomycetes; order Dothideales; family Saccotheciaceae; genus Aureobasidium; species Aureobasidium sp. P6. The sequence continues at coordinate 206,653 of RZIQ01000024.1, forward strand.
TGGTTGAGATAGGTAAACGCAGAGTCCAGCGAGATGTGACAAGAGGCCGAGATCTGGAGGGTGTGCCATTGAGGTGCAGAGGTCAGCGTGTAGGCTGTGATGGGGGCGAAAAGGGAACCGGCGGGTAGGGAGACGAGGGAAACGAGACCGTGGCCGGACGCGTGGGTGGTGTAGCTGAGCAGGTCTTGGAGGGTGTTTGCCGTTACGGGGAAGGCTGGGGTTTCGTGGTCGGAGGTTGGTTTTGGAGATGACATGATTTCGTCTTTTGGCTTCTTTTTTTATTTTCCTACTTGAGATTGGGATTGGGTTTGATGTTTGGTGATATTGGAAGTTTCCTTTCTTTGTTTTTGTTTTTTTCTTTTCGAATTTCCAAAGGCTCGATGATGGTGTGGTTGAAGATTTCGGGATGTTTGAAGAGGATGAATTTGTTTGGTTGTTAGAAGAGGTGATACAAGACTTTTGACACGAGTTGCAGTAATGATTAGTCGATGATTTTGGATAATAACCGAGTTACCGAGTATGAAAGTAAACCATGAAGCCCTTGTTTCCGAGGTTCGTATAGATGCATACTTGTCATCTATAGCATCGATGTCATTGTTTGGTGTCTGAGCGCCGCAAGGTTTTGTTGGTAGCATCACCCTGCTCTAGATTGCTGATCTCATAAGATCTTGATTTTATCTCTGCCAGAGGAGAATTTGGGAGCAGAAACCAATTCAATCATGCTGCTTGGTCGAAGATATCGTGGTTAGAATGTCGTCGTAGCAATTTCTTATTACTCGGTAGTGAAGAAGGGAATACACGGCGAACCGCGTCTCGCTTTCCCACCATAAATATTTATGCTTTCTGAAAGACGCTGGTGCCGCTGCAACAACTGATGCACTCGGTATTTGGAAAACAATAAAGCCGAGATCGAGGTCTAGATTTGCAAACAACAACAGCATGCCCTCACTGCCCGAAAAACACCCTCAATTTCTCATCCAACCACTTCACATCCTCGGTACTCTGCCCAGGCCCACCAGCCCAATGGCCCCAGACCGAGTCAAAAGCCACACACTCTCCAACACCCTCCCTCATACACTGCACCTCAAACTCCGAATCCTCAGGCGGGAAGTACAAATCCGTCTTTCCCGGCAAGACCAACGCTTTTGCTTTGATGCCCTGCATTGCGGCTTTGAAATCATTGTTGTAGGGAGGTTGGGCGGAGCAATCGCCGGATTGCCAGGTGTAGAGCATCGCGAGCATGTTTTCTGGATCCTTTGAGAGAGCCCAAGTTTCCCAGAACCCGGTCATGAAGCTAGCCGAATTCAGTATTTTGTGAGGGATGATGGGGGAAAAAAAGGGAGGTGGAGGGGACATACCTCTCGAGATCTTTATAGCCAAGTGCCGTTTCATACAGTTTTTGACGGTAGAAGGCTTGACTGAATCCCCAGCCTGCGTATACCCTTCCTAATGCTTTGAGTCCCGTCTCGCGCTCTTGGTCATTCCACCCGCCTTCTTTTTTCCCTGCTGTCTGACCCTGACAGATACCTTTGGACACCGCGCCTTTAGCAGCGACCAACGCCGTCTTGACACCTTCCAAAAACACTTGGTTATGCAAGCTCGTTTTCGCAGAGCCGCAAAAGGGGACTATCTTATCCATGAACTCTGGGTATTGGGTAGCCCATTGATAAGTCTGTCCAGCGCCCATTGACCAACCTAGCACCGCAAATGCATGGTCAATGCCAAGGTGTCTAGTCACAAGTTGATGTTGGGCTTTGACATTGTCGAAGAAAGTCACTTGGGGAAATGGGGATAGGGATGTGTTGGAGGGGGAAGAGGATTGGCTGTTTCCGAACAGGGCCACGATTATGATGAAGTAGGTTGACGGGTTGAGGGTTTTGGTGGGGCCGATCAGCCATTCGTTGTCTGAGATTACTGAATTGCTTGTTAGTTTGTTCAACTAGGACAGCATTGTGTCGAGAGGTGACGAGAGCAGAGACGTACAGCCGCTGTACCATGTAGGGTAGATTATAGCAGGTAAGGATTTATCGCCAAAGGTCTTGTACGCAATCTTGGCCGAAGGAATCGTCTCGCCATTTTTGAGCTGAAAGTCACCTAGGTCGTACGTCTTAAAGTCTGACATTTTGTCTCGAAATCTGGCTGATCTTACTATATGTCACGAGAGGAAGTGTCCAAGGTTCATATACGTACATATCGTTATCTACCCCGCCATGATGTGGCCGAGGGTGAACCTTCCTTGACTGGGGGTCCATCTGGCCTATCTTCAAGGGTCCATATCTGGATCGTCGTCACGATCAGAATAGTTGTGTCTTTGATCAGCATATAGATGACTGCACATTGAGAAGATTTATGAAATGAAATCAACGATAAGAAATATGAATTGTCCGCTAATGAACTATGATTTATGCAACATCTCCAACTGCTTTGGGTACCCAGCGAGGGAAAGAAGATCAATGTCCTACTCCTCCAGCAACCCAATTCGCAAACTCCGGGTCTCCTGGTGGTGGAAAGAACCCTTGACCTTGCTGCTGCTGTGGTACTGCATTAACATCGAACCCTGCCTGCTGACCTTGTTGTTCCGCCCGACGTCTTGCTTCTTGTTGCCTCTGCTGTCGATAATACACCAAGAACGCAAGTGCGGCGGCAAGACCAACAATCACCAACATTTCAAGCATACCATCGTCGATTTCTCCAGCGTCGTCGTAGAAGTCGTCACCACCGGGCATGTGCTGATGTGTATCGTCCCAATCGTCGGCTTCAAAGTGGTCGGCGTAATATGCAGCGTCTGCCTCGAGAAAGTCATTGAGCCATTGACTCAATGTACGACTAGGTTTCTGAGCTGTGTAAAAATGTTTCAGTCAATCATTGTTTGGGATCAGCGTGTTGAACAACACTTACAAGGCTCATCTCTGATAGAGTTGACACTACCACCACTGATACCATTCCACCAGCTACGAAGCCTCAATTTTGCAAGACTCAACTTGGCAGGAAGGTAAGCCTCTGCGTTCGTTCCTAGTGCCTGATCGTAGAAACGTTTGGCCAGGTGAAAGTCCTGCTCAATACCGATACCATTCTCATGCATCCAACCAAGGTTCCACATGGCTTGAGCACTTGACATTCCTTCAGCAGCAGCTTGATAGCAAATTGCTGCATTTTCTGGCGAAGGTGCAGTGCCAACGCCATCAAGATAGTAATCGCCCATTTTGACAAGCGAGTCGGTATTGGATTGTTTAGCCGAGCGAGTCCAGTAGATGAGAGCAAGAGCTGCGTCGCTGGCGGAATCAATTCGACGACGCAGGAAAGGAAAGATTGACGGAAGCGAATAGCGAGGGCGTGTATGGTCAAGAAGGTATCCCACGTTTGCTTGTGCATGCTCGTAACCTTGTTCCGCAGCCATCATATAGGCAACGATTGCAGTCTCAAGATCCCCACGTTCGTATGCCTCGTTTGCTTCGATGAATGAAGAGTGAATGACTTCGGCCTTTTCAGCAGCTATCTTGTAATAGACTGAAGCCATGCCACAAGAGCGATCGCGACCAATGCCTTGATTGCTCAACTCGGCCAGATAGTAGAAAGCCTCGATGTGACTGTTGCGAGCGGCCAACTCGAAGTAACTTCTTGCGGTGTGCACATCTCCTTGGTCCATGAACAAGATTCCGAGGTTTGTTTGAGCTACGGCAAGATCTTGATCAGCGGCTGGACTGAAATAATCAGCAGCCTTGATAGAGTTCTTGGGAACACCAAGGCCTTCCATGTACATGACACCCATGGAGTACTGCGATAGAGCATCACCATGTTCGATACCTCGAGAGAACCAGATCTTGGCCTTGGCGTAGCTCTTCTCGGTACCCTCACCGCGCAAAAACATTCTACCAAGATAACCAGCAGCCTTTGGCGCAAGCTTCTCTACTGCAGCAGAAGCATCAGATTTGACCTTGCCAGATTGCGTCCAGTAGAGTCTGGCGACTTGCATGAAATGGTCTTTTGCTGCAGGGTAATCGCGAGGCAGGACGCGGGAGCCGTCGTAGTAGAGTCTGCCGAGGTGGAAGGTGGCCTTCAGGTCACCTTTTCTCGACTGGAAGTCCAGAAACTCGAGAACATCGTCCAGATCGGCATAAGCATCGGATGTAGGACCTCCGGTTTTGGCATTGGGACCCGAACTGCTGACACTTGCGCCTTCACCGTAGATGCCTCCTACCTCATCAACCAAGCGATAAGCGTTCTTGTTGAGCGAATGACCACCAGGAGGGCCAGACTTGTAGAATTCAACAGCCTGCTTTGCGACCAGACGGTACCAATAGACAGACTCTTCACAGTTCTTGGGGGTAGCGATTCCGGCATGATGACGGTAAGCCAGAGTCATTTGCGAGCGAATGTCGCCTTGCTCGGCAGCGAATGTATGGTATAGAAGAGCTCTAGCCTGATCTTGTGGGACTGCGTTTCCAATGCCGGTGGCGTACATGAAGCCAAGCATGTACTGAGCAGAACTGTTTCCGTCCAAGTAGGCCAGGGTCTGGTAGTACTCAAAAGCGCGGGAGTAGTTTCTCGGGTGGCTAAAGTTGCCGTGGAAGTTCATGTCGGCCAGCAGCCACAGGGCGTCTGGGTCGTGTTCGGCGGCGGCATCAAGAAGGAGGTCGACGGCACGCGAAAGCGTAGAAGACAGTGGCTGGGGAGAAGCATCAGTGGCGAGGAGATGCTTTTGGTCGGGCTGGTTCATGAAAAGGAGGACGAATAGCTCTTTGGCATAGTAGACGGTATTGGCCACGATGCCTGTGGGCTTGCTGAGGCGTGCGAGGCGACTAGTGACGGGGCGGATCTTGCGCAGTATAGCGACGGCTTCTCTGACGGCGGGTCTTTGCTCGTACGGCCGAGAATCATGGTGTGCTTGGGCGTGGTGGGCCTTGGTGGTGGTGGTGGTGATGTGGCCTGTCGTGCCATGTTGCGACGGATCCTGGCAGTTGGCAAAGGCCAGCAAGAGACACAACAAGAGCAGACACACGGCTCGCCACGACTCGGTCCTCATGGTGCGCTGGTTGACATGTCGCTGTCGGACAGACTGGAAGATCCACGTAGACTTGATTGCACTCTCGTTATCCAATCCCCGCCTAATCTCCGAACCCGCGTCATTGCATGCACTTTGTCATGATCTTTTCACGAGACAATTATGATAATCATGACATTCAAGAGACCTTTAAAGAGCAACGTGAAGACCAGCTTCACTCCAAGACAATGCTCTCTCCGTTCCCAACATCCGCCCAGTTGACCCCCTCGAATGACCCGAGCACCTGCTTGCTGCCCGCGTCTATCTGAGAGCTTCTCCGTTTTCGTTCCGCCTCGACTGCGTCCTTTACGCTGACTTTCTTCCTCTTCAACAGCCAGCCGACGATTCCTGTGCCCTTCTTGTCTTCGTCGTGCGTCGCAATCCAATACTTCGCTTGAAGTTTACGCTGTGCCCTGAGTCCGTTGTGTGCGCCCAGATTAAGCTGTTGTGCTGCTCCGAGTGTTATGTCTTCGAGACCATGCAAGAATGCCAACGTCTTTATCCGAGGGTTCGCCTTTGTCACAAGGTCGAGATCCTCGCTATCGCTGTGGATGCCATGTGGTGTGTAGATGACTGCCTCGGCACTCTCGTCCTCTTCTTCCACCTCGTTGTACTGATGCGAGCTGCTTCTTCGACATGTCTGCCCGCTCTGCTTGTTGTTGAAGGTAATCATGAGCGCCGAATGAAAATACAGCATATCCTTGCCGGTCACGAGGCGAGAGATGCCCAGCCATTCGGGCAAAGGAGGCACTGATGTCGCATGCCAGTCTGGGTCCTGGGAAAAGTGCGCTATCTTTTGTACCACACGAAAGTGCTTCCACGACTCGATCAACGGTATCGCTTTCTAGTACAGCTCCATGAGTACAAGTCCTCGTGCCAAATCTCTCTCGCTGCTCACCTCTGTCGCAAAGACGGGCACGTTCGGGTGCACATCTCGCATTGTTTGTTCATGACAGTGGTCAGTAAACTGATGGCTGATGGCAACAGCATCTATGAATGTCTCGACGTCGTTGTCATCTTCGTCCTCTTGCGCGCTGCTCTTTCTGCCTTGTCCGAGGCGTAGTCCGCTGGCCAGAATTTCTGTCTCGCGGATGAGATTTTCTACTGCGGCAATGCTCGGGACTCTTGGTTCGTCGGCATGCCACTGTTTGCTCAACCAGCTCGTGTAGTCTGTCTGTGTTCCGGACAGCCATGGGTCGATCAGGATGTTGAAGTAGACTCGACCTCCGCGCTTGGTTGCAGCAACGGGACGAGGTATCATGAGTAGCCATGCTGTGTCGGCGCTCAAGTGGTGAAGAACAGGTCGACGCATGGCCAGAGCATCACTCACGGCATCTCGCAAGTTTTGGTGCAGCTGTGCTGCTGGGCTATCCATGTCGCCTTGTTCAACATGCTGACACTCGTCATGTTTTGTTTTGTTTGTGAAGCGCCTCATGACATGTACATTTCTCCCGGACTGTGGGGGGAGCTCTTTATAGTTTCAACACCCATGCTTCCAGGACCCCCTCTAACATATCCGTCACTTTGCAATATAGACTTGGCCTGTCCAATATATAATTCAATAACATACCGCGACCTGAATGCGTCTAGTATATTCATGAGATGGTGTTGTATGTGCAAGGCTGTTGAACGCATTAGAGTACATGGGTCACGTTGCCAACACATCCTCCAGCATCATCATCATCATCATCATCCTTCCTTGGCTCATCGTTGACACTGCCCTCTCATGACATTCCGAATCTTGAAACCTCGTTCTGCGCCCACTTCCAAGCCACGGCTATTCCCAGTTCATAATCCTCATCCTCATCACCAATCAGACCAACACCTTTCTCAAATTCTGAATCATGACCAAGGATTCTTACAATCCCCCTCCCGGACCTCCTCCTGGTTGGAGTGAAAAGCAGAAAGCTTCATCATCACAAAACTATGCTCCTCCTCCAGGCCCGCCTCCAGGATATCAGAGATACGGTGAAAAAGCTAGCACTTCTGAGCAGTTCGCACCTCCTCCGGGTCCACCACCATCTCACAACCACACCGACGAAGCTCCACCTGATTACGCCCCATGGTTGTCCGTGCCAGATACCAGCCTGTTACCCCCTGCTCCTGCCGTGACTCACGACTACTCGCCAACAGCAAATGCAACTCAGTACTCTGCAGAACAAGCAAAGGATTGGTGCAGTCGCAACCGTCTTTACCCGCCTGGCCAGATTCCTGCTGCCGTCCATGAGGACTTTCGTCAACACGGCTTCACTTTCAGCCAGCCTCCACCGAATTTTGCAGGAGAGCTGACGAGAGCAATGCGTCAACACAATACGTGGTCTGTCCGCACGCGCAAAAACTGCGAAGACTGTATCCTTACTACTTCCGCTCCTTTGTATTCTGCAGCCCTCAATGATCCTCTGAGAACACAAGGCAGACCAGTCACCATCTACTTTGAGATCCGGGTGACGCGCATGGGATCAGACTCTGGAGACGAAGGTGATGCTGGAATCGCACTTGGATTCGTAGCGCCCCCTTATCCGCCTTTCCGACTTCCTGGTTGGGAAAGAGGCAGTCTCGGTGTTCACGGTGATGATGGTCGCCGTTACATTGACGACGACGGTGGTGGTCAAGACTTTACTACCTACTTCAAGAACGGAGAGACGGTCGGCATTGGCATGAAAATACGACCAGCGCAATTCCCCGGCCGCAAGAGAGATGTAGAGGTATTCTTCACCAGAGAGGGGCAAAGGGAAGGAGGGTGGAACATGTACGAAGAGCGCGATGGAGATGACTCTGGCAGTATTGTAGGCCTTGAGGGTGATCACGATTTGATGGCTGCGGTGGGCATGTTCGGCCAAGTCGATTTTGAAGTCAGGTTCCGTCGGGACGAATGGTTGTACCGTCCTTAGACATGAGTCCAGCAAAGCCCAGAGTCATGCAAGGTGCATCTACATATTGAGACGGCGTTTCAGACGTTGAATGTTTACCGCTGCCCACGCTTGAAACAAGCCAATAACTGTGACCCGCTGAGCTCGAAATGTATTCACTTTGAGATCAGATCTTTGGCATATATTCCATAGACAAAGAAACTATCAAAATACCTTTTTAGTGGTTTCTCCATTCCAGAGGATACAGATGGGTGGACAGAATACGAGACAAAATTGCAGGTGAAGCCCGAAATAGAGTGACGCAAGTGGGGGGTTGAAGCTTGGATGCATGTCGATGGATGGTGATTGTTGATCAGGCCAGGCGTCGGCCAGCAGGGTCCATGCAAGAAGAAAGTGGCAGCAAGCCTTTCGTGTCTCTATTCCCTTCTCCTCCTCCTCCATCCATCTCTGCCTCTTCTCGTACCCTTGCCTCTGTCCTCCGACAATACAGCCTCTTGTACCCTACCACGAGCCCCCTCCCGCTAGACCTCTCTCTTACACAGCACACAACATGGCCGCCGCCATGATCAACAACGTCCTGGAGAAGCTCCATCTCACTGGCAGCCACGAGGCTCCCGAAGAGCCCAGCCAGGAAGATTTCAAGAAGCTCTTGGACAAGTTCACCAAGGCCGGCCAGGAGCAGGTCTTTGCCTTCTGGGACCACATCAATGCTGCCGAGAAGGGCCTCCTTTACCAACAACTCGTCGACATCAACCCTGAATACGTCAACGACATTACCAACCGTGCTCTGAACCCTCCCAAGCCCGAGTCTGAAGACACGACCCCCAAGCTCGAGCAGCTCCCCGAATCCGCCACCTCATCCATTTACGACTCGAAGCCCGATGATCTCAACAGGTGGTACACACAAGGTCTGCAGTTCATTGCTCAGAACCAGGTCGCTGTCGTTCTCATGGCTGGTGGCCAGGGCACCCGTCTGGGTAGCTCTGCACCCAAGGGATGCTACGACATTGGGCTTCCCAGCCAAAAGTCCCTCTTTCAACTTCAAGCAGAGAGGATCTGGAAGATTCAGCGTCTGGCAGAAAACGAGCACAGCAAGGACGAGGTCGTCGTGCCGTGGTACATCATGACCAGTGGCCCCACCCGCAAGCCTACCGAAGACTTCTTCGAGAAGCACGCATACTTTGGCCTCAACAGGAATAACGTCATTTTCTTTGAGCAAGGCACTCTCCCCTGCATTTCAAACGATGGCAAGATCTTGTTGGAGTCCAAGTCCAAGGTTGCAGTTGCACCCGACGGCAATGGCGGTCTCTACAATGCCCTGATCAAGTCGGGTGTCGTCCAGGACATGTCAAAGAGAGGCATCAAGCACATTCACGCATACTGTGTTGACAACTGCCTTGTCAGAGTCGCCGACCCTACCTTTATTGGCTTCTCGGCATCCAAGGAGGTTGACATTGCTACCAAGGTGGTCCGCAAGCGTGATGCCAAGGAGTCTGTTGGTCTCATTCTGTCAAAGAATGGCAAGCCTGATGTTGTCGAGTACTCGGAGATTGACAAGGAGACGGCCGAAGCAAAAGACTCCAAGGACTCAAGTCTGCTCAAGTTCCGCGCAGCCAACATCGTGAACCACTACTACTCGTTCAGCTTCCTTGAGAGCATTCCTCAGTGGTCAGACAAACTTCCCCACCACATTGCTAGAAAGAAGATCCCCTACGTCGACACCAACAAGGGTGACACGATCAAGCCCGAGAAACCCAATGGGATCAAGCTCGAGCAATTTGTCTTTGACTGCTTCCCCTTCCTTTCCATGGACAAGTTTGCTTGCCAGGAAGTCAGGAGAGAGGACGAATTCTCGCCTTTGAAAAACGCCAGAGGTACTGGTGAAGATGACCCCGATACCAGCAAGCGCGACATTTTCCGCCAAGGCACCAGATGGCTCGAGAGCGTCGGTGCAGTCGTCACTAGTGAGGATGAGAACGCAGGTGTTGAGATTTCACCAAAGATCAGCTACGTAAGTACAAGCACATTTTAGGCCCGAGGGAATCCAGACTAACAGACATGCACAGGGTGGTGAGGGTCTCGAATTCTTGAGCGAGCGCACGATCAAGGCACCTGCAGTGATCGAGCAGGAGAAGCAGTGAATTAGTCACAAGGTGCATGAAGGGAGCAATGAGGCGTTTCGTGATGTCGGAGTTAGTTGATGCGGTCAAGTCTCGCAAGTAACAAAGAATCAACAGCGAGTTTTTCCATCGAAGGTGTAGGGCAAGAAGGCCTCAACCACAGCCACAGGGTGATTGATTCGGCTGATATACCACTTGCCGTGCACGGATCAAGCAGAGTGCATGCGAGCCATCTTGAAGTCGTCGACGAGTGCAGATGAAGGTACGGTCTGGCATTGCTAACTGCTTGGATTGTGATTTGGAATGTCTGATTGATAATGTATCCAGATGGCTGGTCGGACGAATGATGACTATGCCATGCAAGTCGGAGAATAAAGCCGAATAATGATGATGATGATGATGATTGTGCAGGTGCATGGGTGGATCCCCGTCGGCGGCTCCTTCTTTCTCATGCCGCCGCCATCGCAACCGCTCAACCTTTGTTGATTCGATCCAGCTCACGCAGTCGCATTGCTCATACCTTGTCTGCTTCGCTGCCGTTGACCTTTTGGAAGGGTAGAGATTGGAAAAGACAGACTTTCACACAACTGCACAAGTGTAAGACAAAGCACCCGCTGTTTTGCGACATGTGAGAGCTGTAGACGCTGACGCTGTAGCAGGTCAAGCAACCTCGCACATCACCAGGTCAGTCCTTTCGTTGGTCGCATTCTGTATGCACCTTTCCGTCGTGTCAGCACCCATCGACGCCGTCGCTCTCGTCGTTGTTCTTTGCAGTCTGCTTCGCATTCGCAATGACTCAGCCGAACTGTCCTTGAGACTACCACTTCGGACGAGTCATGTTGCGTACGACCTTGTACTTGACCGTCTCGACTGCCAACAGAACGACGAGGATCAATTGGCCGAGCACATATCTCAAACACGCGTCCAAGAGCATGCAACATGGTCAACACAGTCTGACTGAGGCCCAGCTTTCCCTCAACACAACCAACATGTCTTCTCTCGCGCGCCGTGCCTGCTACAAGTGTGGCAACGTTGGTCACTACGCAGAGGTCTGCTCCTCGTCCGAGCGTCTGTGTTACAACTGCAAGCAGCCAGGCCACGAATCCAACAACTGCCCTCTTCCTCGCACCACTGAGAGTACGTCGGAGGTTATGCCTACTTGATGGAATCGGTCTTGTTGTGCTGACCCATCTCCTAGCCAAGCAATGTTACCACTGCCAGGGCGTCGGACACGTCCAGGCTGACTGCCCTACTCTTCGTCTGAACGGTGGTGCTAACGGACGTTGCTACTCGTGTGGTCTGCCTGGCCACCTCGCTGTATGTCCTGGTTTAAAAATTGACCGTGTGCACTTTTAGCTGACCACATAATCACAGCGCGCTTGCCCTACCCCCGGGGCTGGTGCTGCCGCTGGTGCCGGTCGCGGTGCTCCTGGCCCTCGTGGTGGTTTCGGTGGCTTCCGTGGTGGTTTCAACGGAGGCGCTCGTCCTGCCACTTGCTACAAGTGTGGTGGACCCAACCACTTCGCTCGCGATTGTCAGGCTCAAGCCATGAAGTGCTATGCTTGTGGCAAGCTTGGCCACATCTCGCGTGAGTGCACCGCTCCCAACGGCGGCCCACTCAACACTGCCGGCAAGACCTGCTACCGCTGTGGCGAGACTGGCCACATCTCTCGCGAGTGCAGCCAACAGACTGAAGCCAATGGCGAGGCAGCGTTCGTTGCTTCTACCGACTCTGCCACTGCTTCTTCTATCCCTGCACAAACCACCAATGCTGCGGCCGCCATCGTTCCCGCTTCTGTTGCTGCATGATTGCGCACGTCGAAATTCCATGAGGATGCTTGAACATGGTTCTGGCACTGACTGGTCCTCTTACTTGCATAATCGGCCATCCGGCAATTTTCTTGGTTTCATTTCTCGTCGACAATCTTCGTTCAAGCGTGCGCACGAGCGACTTTCAGCATTTACAAGACATCTTGGCCTTGTTCTTATTTCCTTTTGCATTTGTTGTTTCTATCTGATGGGGCCGTTTGGCTTTTACGACCTACCAATGACCTGCGGCAAAAGTTTTTATCACGAGATCCCGACCATACTAATGATGCTTTTTCTTTTTCTTTTCTTCAACGACCAGCATACACTCTCGTGGAGAGAGAAGCACGGCATAGTTGGACGGAGGGGCTGATCTCTTTCTTGACGATGGCGAGATGATCATATCTGGGTTTCGAACAAGTGGAATCGGCAGCCGCAGCTATGACGATGCAGAGAAGGACGCGTGAGAGGAAAGAGGATATGGAAAGGAAAAGAATCGAGAGCATTAGACGGAGAGGGAGAGGAGAGATGTGGCAGATGTGGTATTGGACCAGCCATCTTTTGCGGTTGGTTGTGGAAGGCATAATATAGTATGGCAAAGAATCGACAATTTCTTGGTACCTGTCGTGCCACCAACAACATGCACTCAATTGAATGGAGAAAGCATGAGCTGTGATGGCATGTGAACTGTTGACGTATTGGAACCTCGCAGTGAAGGACAGGGTGACAGTTCAGTGACGGGGGCGGAACTAGTCCGCACAGCCATGGGCAGGACTTTTGATAATTTTCTGACGCTTCAAACGCAACAAGCTCCGTCGTCGCAACATCTCACACACTACAAGACAAAAATGGCGCCCGTACAAAAACCCAACAGCAATCGGATACCGACAAGCGTCAATGACTACACAGTCCTCGCACTCACGATACCAGCCACCGCCTCGTTTGCGCAAGCGACAAAACACTACATGTACCTACGACCCAACGCGCCCAAGATAGCGACGTCCAACACGGCGCGCGAAGTCTTTATCGTAAACCTGCCCATCGACGCGACCGAGACGCATTTGCGCAATCTTTTTGCCCAACACGGGGGCGGTGCGAGAGTCGAGCGGGTGGAATTCGAGGGCAGGCGCACGGGCAAGAAGGTGACGGCGCCGGTGACCAGCAAGGCGAACAAGAAGAGGAAGAGGGGTGGTGAGGAAGGGTTGAAGGTCGAGTTGCCAGAGGTGTGGGATCGGGAGGTGGGAAGGGGTGGCGGGACGGCGGTCGTCACGTTTGTGGATGCCGCGGCGGCCGAGATGGGGTTGAAGGAGGTCAAGAAGGGGAGCAAAAGTGGCGGTGAGGAGGTCATTTGGGGGGAGGGGGTAGAGGGAAAAGTTCCCGCGTTGGGAGCGGCGAGTGAGTCTGCGAGTGAGTCTTGATTGGGGTTTGGATACTGATGATGTGGTATAACAGGATATCTACAGCACCACGCCCTCCGCTTCCCCTCGACATCGACCCTCCAAGTGTCGGTCGACGCATACATGACGGCGTTCGCCGACCAAGAAGCCACACGGGCGCGCCTACTCGCGCGCCAACGCGCAGAGCCCGACGAAGACGGCTTCATCACCGTCACGCGCGGCGGACGCATGGGTCCGGCTCGTCAAGAAGAAGCGCAAGAAAAGGCCGAGAGGCAAAAGGAAAAGTCCAAGGGCAAGGAAGACTTCTACCGCTTCCAGATGAGGGAGAAGAGGAAGGAAAAGGCCAATGAGCTGTTGAAAGGGTTCGAGGAGGACAGGAGGAAGGTGGAGGCGATGAAGATGAAGAGGAACAAGTTCAGGCCTAATTAGCAGAGGAGGAGGAGGAGGAGGAGGAGGAGGAGGAGGAGGAGGAGGAGGAGGAGGCATGGCATGTCCTTGGACGCACACTTATTTTGCTCTGTCGTCTGCAGTTTGTCGCTCTCGGATAGCAGTGACGAGCGGATAACTTTCTCGAATAGCAGTGACGAGAGGACAACTTTCTCAAATAGCAGTGACGAGAGGACAAGACATTCTCCGGACCGAGGCAGTCGAGCATATCAAAACACTCATGACAAGTACAATGCGATGCAAGAACAATAAATGCTGGACTGCTTGTTATGTCGTGAAATAGAGTTTTGATCGTACCGAGAGCGACAGGGCAATAGTTGCCAATTACTCGGCAGGGCGTCCGTTTGGGCGGAGACCCCAGACAGGCACAAGACAAGACAAGACAAGGCTCGGTGCCTCGGTTCTGCTCGCCCCGCATCTTCTCCCTGCACGTCACTTTCCATCTTGGTTATTCTCTTTGATCGTCACTTTCCATCTTGGTTATTCTCTTTGGTCTTTTTCTCCTTGCACATCATCTCCAACACACACATACACACACCATGGCCTCTGTCGCAAGATGTATGCGTCCCCTCATGCGGGCACCCACCCTGCAGCCTTCACTCCGCCAACGAGTCCTCTCCAACCCATCGTCAGTCGATCGTGAACAACATGGTCACAGGTCAAGTACTGACGAGCAATCAGCTGGCGAGCCCTGTCATCGTCGGCCTCTCGAAGACAGACCACCACCGGCGAGCCAAACGATCTCACCGGCGCCCTCCCCACCCCAATCTCGCACATGTCCGAGACCGAAGCCATGATGGCCGACTCGGTCTCCAAATTCGCCAACGACATCATCCTGCCCAAAGTCCGCGCCATGGACGAAGCCGAGAAGATGGACCAAGACATCATCGAACAGTGCTTTGAGCAAGGCCTCATGGGCATCGAGATTCCCGAAGAGTTTGGCGGCGCCGGAATGAACTTTACCGCTGCCATTGTGGGCATTGAAGAGTTGGCCAGAGTGGACCCGAGTGTGAGTGTCATGGTCGACGTACACAACACTTTGGTCAACACTACTGTTTTGAAGTATGGTACCAACGAGAGCAAGAGGAAGTGGCTGCCCGCTCTGGCCACCAATACCGTCGGTGAGTTGATCTTCCCCCCTTCACCTGTTGCCAACTGCAATCTAACACGTCCAAACAGGCTCCTTTTGTCTCTCCGAACCAGTCTCGGGCTCCGACGCCTTCGCCCTCAAAACCCGTGCCGAAAAGACCTCAGACGGCTACCGCATCAACGGCTCCAAAATGTGGATCACAAACTCTCTCGAAGCAGGTTTCTTCATCGTCTTTGCAAACCTCGACCCCTCAAAAGGCTACAAGGGCATCACCGCCTTTATCGTCGACAAAGACACCCCGGGCTTCAGCATCGCCAAAAAGGAAAAGAAACTAGGCATCAAAGCATCCTCGACCTGCGTCATCAACTTTGACGACTGCGAAATTCCAAAGGGCAACCTGCTGGGTGAAGAGGGTCAAGGGTACAAATACGCCATTGGCATTCTGAACGAGGGCAGAATCGGCATTGCCGCTCAAATGACCGGTCTCGCCATGGGCGCTTTCTCCAACGCGGCAAACTACGTCTGGAACGACCGCAAGCAATTCGGTACCCTCGTCGGCGAGTTCCAGGGCATGCAGCACCAACTCGCCCAGGCGTGGACCGAGATCTGCGCCGCACGCGCACTCGTCTACAACGCCGCCCGCAAAAAGGAAGCGGGTGAGGATTTTGTCATGGATGCCGCCATGGCCAAATTGTACGCCAGTCAAGTCGCCGGTAGAGTGTCGGGACAGGCCGTCGAGTGGATGGGTGGAATGGGTTTCGTGCGCGAAGGCTTGGCCGAAAAGTATTGGAGGGATAGCAAGATCGGCGCCATTTACGAAGGGACGAGTAACATTCAGCTCACGACGATTGCCAAGTTGTTGCAAAAGGAGTATACCAAGTAGGGATATGGGCAGAGATGAGAAGCTGATCTTTGAAGCAAAAAAAAATCGAGGAATTAAAAATTTGATCAAACAAAAGAGTCATCAACTTGTGTTTATAAAAAGAATGATTCGTCTGGTCGGCCGATGATTACCATAAATATATGTATATAGTATTATTATTAAAAAAGAAAAAAAAATAGAAGGGGAAAAGAAAAAAAACACAGTTCGACTAATGGTAATAGAGTGATTATTACGGCAGGTTTAATCAAGCAAGATAAAAGACAAAAGAAAAAAGAAAAAAGAAAAAAAAAGCGACGGTTTCCTTAAGCAAAATAACAAATTTAAAAACTAATGAATTTTCTAAACACCAATAGATGTCTTTGAGATTTATCATTCCCATGTAATAATACAAAAAGTACGTAATTTTTGGCAGTGTATTTTTAATCCTGTGAGAAGTGACATGGTGCAGGTACGAGACAGATCGGGTTGAAAGATATGCGTCGCGTCCGGATGATACTACCATGTCCCTGGTCGCTACCAACCAAGCTCAGAAGGAGGAAATTCCGAGCAAGGGCGGCAACATGAGAGCATCGCTCCAGCGGCCCTGACTGACACCCGATCTGTGAGAAACAAAGAGTGCCTATACCCTCATAGAGCGGGAACAAGGTGGACGGGTTGAGAACAGTACTCGGTGATTGTTGATGGATCGACAGCTTGACGATGAAATGGACATGAATTGGATGTGGAAGTAGACTGAAACCATTCTGTGGATTCTGTATCTGTCTCTCACAAGACATTCAAACTCATATAGCAAGTATGAAGGACACCCACCGAAAGCATTTGATTGAATGCACGCCCACGAAAGCGCCTTCCGGATTCAGAAACCCTTGCTCATCTGGGAGACTCATGCTGTACTCAAGCTGTTAGCTTGCAACAGTGGAGGGATCATAGCCCCCAATGCATGTCGTTCGTTGCATAGACAAGTAACTCGGTCATCTGAAAACCGGAAGATGGTCCAGCTGTTGGGTTGTTCGACACTACATTGACTATCAGCGACAGAACCGCCTGATAATGGCTGCCGAATATGGATTCGCGGGCATACATTTGTGTCAAAGCTGCAACGACCAGAGAAGCCGCACATGCCTCGAATGGTTTGAGAGTTGTCAGTGTATCGAGCACCAGCTTATGACCATCCTATATGTGTGTGGTCAGCCGTTCACAAGGGTAGATGAGGCTGATCCAAGCGCTGTTCAACACAACTACCGAGAAGCCATAGGCTAGCTCTGACGCGCGGTATCAGAAGTATTGCGCTCGTGCCTAATTCATATCAAAACCCACGTGAGGACGAAGACCGGGCTAGATATTCCCCGTCACCGCTCCGACGGCAATATTGTAGACCCTCAATGTCACTTGAGGGCATAAACCGTCAGCACTGATCACCCTTGGGCTTCATATTGTGGGGAGAGATATATTCGGGATGGCGAAGGATTTCGCATAAGACGCTGTATTTGGACATCCCAGCGGTCGAAACAGACATGCAAATGATCAAGCGTCTGTTCCTTGATCCATCTTCGCCAGGGGTTCGTACTGTCATACAATATAATTTCGTCGCAAGGTGGCATGATTTGTAGGCAGGAGAACCCGGTTGAGTGATTGACAAGCGGGATAGTGACCAGGGTATTGTTGAGTGTTCTGTTTCAGGAAGCGTGTTGCAGGCTGTGACGAACAACAACCAATATACTGCAAATAGTACAGTCCACAGTAGCAATGTCCTTGGAGGCTTGCAGCATGCCTAGTTTGGTAAGACATGTAATTTGCAGACGCAATCTGCATAGGTAAATACCGTAAAAGCAGGGCTGTCCGCCTGCCAGGTCAGCATAGAAGAGCACCAGGTGACATCTGATCCGAAATGGTTGAACCGATGTGTTCGCGAGAAAGCACACTTGACAGCGGCAACTTGCGTACGGGTAGGGAGATTGCCTAGCCCTGTCACTCATCAACACGGCCACGTGCGAAAATGATTAAAAGAGGGGGGACATTTGGTAAACTTGGCGAGGTTGGTTCTCCATAACAGTCCCGCATCTTCCTGGAGCGCATCATGCACGTGCATTAGCAGCAACAAATTCCGCGATCAAAATGGACTATTCGGTGTCGACCCCTCGTGATTGGTAGCGAAGGTAGTACAATATATAGGGCTTGTTCTGGACGCGTGCATGCTTCACCGATTGGATGCATAACGCCACGTTGTGGCCATGTCGCTGGCCGGTTGAAGGGTCTATCTTCTTCAGAGGCGCCGAAACAGGTCGAGGATGTGAGCACGATGAGGATATCCTGATGTGAAACCCGAAATCCAGCACCCTGGGTGGTACGGAGTACTTGCGCCAGCTTTTGTCCGTCCCTGTCAATCCCCATTTATTCGATAGAGTGTGGCTGCCAAGAGAACACGAAGGGAGGGCCGCAGTCCCGTTCGCGCGCCGTGAGAAAAGCTCGGATGCGCCATCACGGTCGGCCTGGCCGTGCACCGAAATTTGTGTGATTGGACAAACCTGACAAGAGTACCCGAAGGAATGGAAAGCGCGAGCCGATCTCGTGTGAAATTGTTGCGTGCAGGCTGGTGCCAATTCGCGATGTGGTGGATACAACGATCGCACTGACATCGAATTTTCCCTTGACCGTAACGGTGGTTCATGGCTGTCGACGAACACAACAGTGACTAGTATGTGTCATCCGCAAAGACCGGCCATCTGACGTGCTTCTCTAGCCGTCCGTCAAGGTCAGAGAAGGAGTTGTCGGTACGTTCTGACAGGCTTGTTTACGAAATTGGTGGTGGTTGGGTTTCCATATCTCTACATTTTCGTGAGTGAACGTAAGCCGGTGATATAGAGTGGATCAGGTCTTGAAATGCAGGCATGAGCACTGTCCTTGGGTCAATTTGAAGCACATCACATCACACCCGTCACAAATGGCCCACCAGTGCTTTTTTCTGCCATCAGAACCTTGCTGGAGACGGTTGCAGAAGTAGCGGCGGCAGGCACCGATGCACCAATTTAGCCCAGCCGTTTGCACAAAATCCTGCTGGTAAAGCGCCATTTGACGGAAGGGATTATGATGCAGTCTCGGTTTTCGCTTTACGGCACATTTCTGTGGTTGTATAAGAAACATGCCTCGAGAAGACAGGGCGTAAGCAGGTGTTGCTTGTTCCGATTTTTGCAATTTCCAGCTTAGTCCTCTAAGCAAAGTCTGTGATGTCAGCACTCGCAAGCTCATTTAGTCGGCTGACCCGATGTGCTGTTCATGGTGTGCTCCTCGCATGAACAAATCCGGTACGTAGTCGGGAAAAAGTCATGAGTGGGCGAGTTTCATAAAGCGGTCTTGTCTAGCAGACTTTCTAACCTTGCCTAGGTGGAGAAGCAGAAGAGACTTGGGGTGTAATAGCGTATTAGTCGGCTACGCTGAAGAAAACCGACTGTGTGGAAGGTTTGCGGTGGTTTGGAGCGCCGGCCAGTTGGGACAGCGGGCTGTTAGCGGCAAGCAGGGGTCTTGGAACCGGGATCCGAGATAACAATATTCTTGCGATATTAATCTGCTGCTGTGGTGTCGCCGTGACGCGGGCAGCGGTACACTTAGCAAGGAGAGGCAAGTGTACGGGAATGAAGCTGCTGTGGAACCAGAGCAGAAGCTGGGAAATCAGAAAGAAAGGTGAGCGAAACTTGGGCTGCACGAAGGCGTGTTTTCACTTGTCCATTTGAGAGCGTGATCCGTGGATCTGGGCTTGGATTGCAGAGTTCAGAGAAACGGTGTGTCCCTGCCACGTCCTCTAGCTCATATCCGCCTGGGGCGATATGTGTTCAAATCGACCGACACCGATGGCGTGGTCAGCCAGTCAGCCGCCAGAGGTGAGACGGTGTCGTGCCGAGCCTGAGCATCCGACGCCGTACCGATCCAACCTGAAACCCCCGTCTGCTGTGGGGGGGTGTGTGCAGCCGGTGTTTGGGTAGAGATGAGAAGATGCTCGAGTGATACGCAGCAAGAGATGGCGAGATGCGACAACGTCCAAAGGGGATGATGCTGTCCGCTCCGGCGGTATGCACGAGCTTGTGTTGTAGAACCTCTCGATCCACGGATCCCAAGCCTGCACCGAACCCTGGCGCCCTTTTTATGTTGTTTCTGTGAGATGCTCTCTTGCCCTTTCCCACAAACACATTCGCTAGCAACTAGCCCGGGAGCCATCCGAGACTTGCGCAGCTTGCCGTTGTTGATGACTTCTCTGCACCCGTCTCTCTGGGAAACCTCGACTGCGCGTGTCCTTTAAAGTGCCCCCCTGCCCCGCCCCGCCCGCCCACTCCCCCGAGCCTTGTCGACGTTAACTAAAAGTCGCTGCTGGCTGCTATTACCGCTACTGCCTGCTGTCGCTACTTTTTAAGCTGCTGCTAAATCTTCGCCTGCTCACGCCTCGGGGCGAATCGCTCCTCTCTTGGCCTGGCTCTTTATTGCGCTTACTTGTAGCCGCCCACGCGCCGTCCTTACTGTCATTGGAGATCATGTGCTGTGGCTTTTCTTGATAATGTCTAGAATAGCAGTCGCGTCTCTCGTTGCCCCTCAAGAAGTGCTGTGCGTATCCATTCCCACCCCCCTTCTTCCTCCAGCTTCGACGCGCTTTCCGTCAGCCCACATCCTCGACGTTCCTCCATTCAACGGCCTGGCATTTTTCTCACTGCTTTTTACAGATCCGTCTCAGTAAGAGCACCAATGCAGCAAGAATGGTATGAAGAGAATGGCCGTTGGTACCATGCATGGCAGAAGGGTCTATACATGTACCCGCATGACGAGGTGAGCCGCTTTTCTTTTAGCTTTTCGCTCTCCACGCATTGACTTGCCATTGAC
Source organism: Aureobasidium sp. P6 (assembly GCA_003992365.1). Taxonomy (NCBI): domain Eukaryota; kingdom Fungi; phylum Ascomycota; class Dothideomycetes; order Dothideales; family Saccotheciaceae; genus Aureobasidium; species Aureobasidium sp. P6. Next base: position 227,170 of record RZIQ01000024.1, read on the forward strand.
ACATACTGACATCCCGCTGAAGGAGGAGCGCCATCGTATGGATGTGTATCACAACCTCTTCTACGACAAAGCTGGACTGAGCCTCCATTCAGCAAGATTGATCCCCGAAGTCGCTCGTCGTCCCCGGATCATGGATCTTGGGTGCGGGACTGGCTTCTGGGCAATTGACATGGGCGAGTAAGTTTTGTAAATCAATACATTGAAACGATTCTGTTCTGATGTTTTTCGTAGGCAATATCCCGAGGGAGAGGTATACAGCTTTCCAACCGAATGTCGATTTCTCAATTGCTGATCAAAACTCTCTAGGTCCTCGGGTTAGACCTCGCCAATCTTCAACCAGCTCAAATACCACCCAATGTCCGTTTCCAGATACCGTTCAACTTCGAGACACCTTACTGGAGCTTGGGACAAGACTCGTGGGACCTGATTCACCTGCAAATGCTGTGCGGTAGTGTCTCCAGCTGGCCGAATCTATACGCCAAAGTCTTCTCGTAAGAATTGCACAAACACGACTATCTACTAAGCTGACATGACCAGACATCTCCGACCTGGATTCGGATGTATCGAACAACTCGAAATAGATTTTGAGCCTCTTTGTGATGATGGTACACTGCCTCCGGACTCTTATCTCAGGCAATGGTACGACTACCTGGTACGAGCTACAGATCAAACACCCAAGACCATTCGCTACGCACACAACACTCGCCAGGCCCTGTCGCAAGCTGGTTTCACTGACATCTCGGAACGAGTCATCAAAGCACCATACCGAGCATGGTCTACTGATCCCACAGCTTTCAATGTGGGCAACTTTCACCAGACCGCGTTGGATCTCTGCGCCGGCCTTGAAGCACTATCCCTGGGACCATTTTCACGAGTGTTTGGCTGGAGCAAGCAAGAGATTGAAGGCTTCCTCGCCGGGGTGCGAGCGGAAATACGCAATCGCTCAATACACGCTTACACCAACATGTAAATGACGCTCAAACTCTAGTTGAAGTTTTGTTACTGACCTTTCTGACAGTCATGTCTGGACTGCGAGAAGACCACTCGCAAGATGAAAGCACATCTAGATTGGCCTTTACTCACAAGAAGCTGACATCTTGACACGCTTCTGTTCTGTGCATGAAATTCTCGATGGTGCGCACGCATCTGATCATTCCATCAAAAATCCATTCCATGTTCTCAGGCGTTTCAGCATATTTTACTCGGACGACATCATGATCCGCACCGCGATTTTCGGCAATATCTGTTATTTTTATCGTCGTTCTTATTTTTCTTTTCCTTTTTTTTTTCTCACACTAGTTTCAGATGTAGCGGTAATCTGAAGCGACCATTTTTCGGTCTTTGGGAAGGATTCGATAGGCGTTATTGCGAGGCTACTTTTTGATCACCAAAAAGCGAGCTTTGAGTTTAGCATGGCGTTATTTGGCTTCAAGACCTTGATTACGGGTTGTAAATCTCCTCTCATCTTTTCGGCGGCATTTATCAAGATTGGGCATTTCTTTTGGCTTATGGAAAGCACATGGGAGGTTGCAGTATTGCTTCGAGAGCGTTTGTGAGAGCGTGGACAATTACCCTCAAGGGCGTGTGACGAATGGAGATTGAGAAGAAGTTTATTTACTCAGCGATATACGACACGTCAATCAAACGACATATTCATTATTGTTGTAGCTTTGACACGTCGTGTCATGACTGGCGACAAATCAAGTGATTCAGCGAAGCGCTTTGCAAGGTTGTTGAGACCAGAGAACAGCCAATGATTCCTGGATGCTTAACATTTGGGTAGATTCATTCCTTTCTTACGATTCGTCGTTCCACTCGTGTAGACCTTCAAAGCTCTAGAAGTGCAGGAGCAATGTGTTGGAGAGAATTAATATGGAAAGAGCAATGATGTCGTCAGGCAACGGTCGCGCGTCAACAACGCGTCTCCCTCAGCCAATTCGCGCCTGCGAAAGTCGAGCCACATGTGGCGAAACCATTGAGTGTCGACCACTTAGTTCCTGCGAGGCAATATGTACAGGCCTTTCAAGTCGCCGTTGCTTACAAGGCCGTCCGGTTCAACTCCTCAGCTGACTCAGGACTCCATTTCTGAGCGACCTAATAAGAGAGTCAAGGTATCGCCACAGGAAACCAATGGGAATTCGAACCAGCCTGATCAGGACGAAATTTCAGACGCTCTCTGCGACTCACCAGAAAGGCCTTCTGAGGGACCTACGGATGCACGATTTACAGTTCTATGGCGCAAAATCACAAACAAGAAGAACAAGATCTGGGACGGAGATGGCATTCTCATCGTTTCACAAGGCTACGCGAACCTCAAGGATTCAGATGGACGAGACATTGGCAGGACAGTATGCAAAGTTCCATTGCTCCCGGGATCGACGCTCAGTATGGGTGGTAAAGAAGTTGAGATAGACTCGCGCATCTCTAGGGAAGAAGCCAAGTCGATGTTACCTCAGAAGAAGGCGCCAAAGGCGAGTACTATCAAGACTAGTACTGTTGCTCGGCCACCGGTTGCTGTCACTCGCACACCTCTGCGATCCGTTCAGATACCAACTAAACCGAATAGCATGCTTGGCAGAGCTGCAGCTGCATTCGATCCAGCTGCGAAAGTCGAAGCACCTCGATCTGTCAGTATGCTCAGTAAGCCGACAGCTGCTTTCAAAAGCCCGATGCTGGACAAGACAAGCATGCCTCTGGCACGGTCGATGTCCGATGGAAGGACCATCTGCCAACCACGTCACGATCCCAATGAGCCAAATGCTCTTGTCATGAAGCGACCTAAACAAGCACCTCCTGGCAAGCACATCGTAGATGTTGTTGTTGATCCGAATCTGACCAAACACCTACGAGAGCATCAGCGAGCCGGTGTGGCTTTTCTATACGAGTGTATAATGGGTATGAGACCATTTGTTGGTGAAGGTGCAATCCTAGCAGACGAGATGGGTCTGGGAAAGACGCTGCAGACAATTGCTTTGATCTGGACACTCCTGAAGCAGAACCCAATCTACGAAGATGGGCCAGTGATCAAAAAGGCTTTGATCGTATGTCCAGTCACACTCATCAACAACTGGCGCAAGGAATTTAAGAAATGGCTGGGAAATGAAAAAGTGGGTGTCATGGTTGCCGAGAATAACAAAACCAGACTCAGCGACTTCACCAAAGGAAAGAGCTACAACATTCTGATCATCGGTTATGAGAAGCTACGCAATGTCCAAGAAGAACTTCAACAGGGATTGGGCGTGGATATCGTCATTGCCGATGAGGGCCACAGGCTCAAGACAGCCAACAACAAGTCTGCCATGGCAATCAAGTCGCTGAACACAGAAAGAAGGATCATCCTATCGGGTACGCCAATCCAAAACGATCTCGGCGAGTTCTACACCATGGTCGACTTTGTCAATCCTGGACTGCTTAAGACGTATTCTTCGTTCAAGAAGCAGTATGAAAGCCCCATTTTGAAGAGCCGGACTCCAGGTGCAACCGTGAAGGACATTCAAAAAGGCCACGACTGCAGTGAAGAGCTTGCTTCGATTACTGGTCAATTCATTCTTCGACGCACTGCAGATATTCTGTCGAAATATCTACCACCAAAGACGGAATATGTGGTGTATTGCCGACCGACTCAGGTGCAGAAGAATGTGTACGAGGCCATCGTTAGTACTGGTGTCTTAAACAATGCACTGAAGAGCTCCGAGGCATCATTCCAGATGATCAATATACTGAAGAAGCTATGCAACAGTCCTTCACTGCTCACGAAAAAGACTGACGATGGGGACGAGGGCACAGTCCAATCTCTATTGACAAGAGTTCCTGCTGTAAATCTAAAAAGTCCTGGTGGCAGCTCCAAGTTGCAGGTCTTGGATGAGTTCTTGCATCTGGTTCGCACAAAGACACAAGAGAAGGTTGTCGTGGTTTCGAATTACACATCCACCCTCGACATCATCGTCAAGCTTCTGAGCGCACTCGACTACCCACACCTCCGTCTCGATGGCCAAACTCCTGCGGGCCAACGTCAAGGTCTCGTCGACAGATTCAATCGCACATCGGCCAACAACTGCTTCGTTTTCCTTCTGTCAGCCAAAGCCGGGGGCGTAGGTCTAAATTTGATTGGAGCAAGTCGTCTCGTCCTTTTCGATATTGATTGGAACCCTGCGACCGACCTCCAAGCGATGGGCCGCGTCCATCGTGATGGCCAGAAACATCCCGTCCACATCTACCGTTTACTCACCAAAGGCGCACTCGAAGAAAAGATTTTCCAACGACAACTCACAAAGCAAGGTTTAGCGGACTCGATTGTGGACAACAAGGCCAACGCGTCTAGTTTTTCGCCTGAAGAGCCGAGGGATCTGTTCACGCTTGACCAGCGCGAAGGATGTCAGACTCATGAGTTACTTGGCTGTGACTGCGCATGCGATGGCTCTGTACCTATGCATACAGAGCCTATTTTTTCACCTGCGACCTCTTCCTCTGCCACCAAAGACGAAGAGGGGCAAGAGGGAGAAGAAGAAGAGGAAGACGACGACGACGATGAAATGCCCGCCCTCCCCACATTCCTCCGCTCCTCCCAGATCGACCCAGAGACACAAGAACGCCTGCGCCGTCAACACCACTCTGCCCTGCACTCTCGCCTCTCCCCGAAGAAATCCAAAAGTTCAAAACAAAAAGCCGCCATGGCTTCGCTCATGCAATTCTCGCATTTGGATGCCGTGAGGTTGAGAAGAGAGATTGCAGAGGGAAAGGGAGAGGTGGATGGAGAGGAAGAGGAAGGGATTGTGAGGGTCAGGGAGAAAGCGGAGGATGCGGTTGCGGATTCGGTGCTCAGGGGGTTGGTGACGCAGGGGGATAGTAGGATCGATTTTGTTTTTGCAAAGACGAGTGGATGAGTGAGTGTGGACAAAGACAAAGGTTGGGGAAACAGTTGGTGGGTCATAGGGTTTTCCTCTTGCTGTAGATTGCGAGGATTGAGGGGTGCTTTTTTTTTTCTTTGCTTTGCTTGGTGAAAGGGAGAGGTTGGCATTTGGGAGGCCGTTGCTGCATTTTGCACCTTGGACGAATCATGGCTAGAAGTTATGGTTCCCTTCTTTTTTCCCCCTTTGATCTCAGAGCATGGCATGAGAAGCTGACAAGAATCAAATAGCTTTTGCAAGAGTCCGGAGTGATGGAGAGAAGAAGACGGTGCAACGTGATATCTTACATGCTTTGGGCAAGTCTAAGTGGATATATATAAGAAACAAATCGAGATAAACGCAGATGATTACTACTCATCTTTAACCCAGCCAATAGACTGACCAACCTGTACATACTGCCCGGGCTTAATATTCCACTTCCAACCACCCCTTCTATCCTCAGAAGTACCTGAAGCTTCACCCCATCCCTCGTCAAAGCTCGGTCTTCGGCCTTTGGGCGCTTCAAAGACCAGCACAATCGTGCTTCCTAGTTGGAAACCACCCATTTCCTCGCCTCGCTTTAGAGGTTGGCCGTGTAAGAGTGCAGAGGCGCCGTTGTAGGTGGCTTCGGCAAAGCCAGAGTAGGGTTGATTGTTTGCTGCTGCGGCTGCGGCGGCGCGGTCGGCTGCGGTGTCTGTGGTGAGGGAGTTTGTGCGCAGTTCTTTGTCAAAGTTGATTTTGATAGAGCCGACATTGGTGGCGCCGACGGGAGTGTAGGAGAAGAAGCCATAGCGCCAGCGGCCGAGGAGGACTACGCGCTCGTTTAAGGTGAAGAGGCCGGGGAGGGTGCGTTGGAGATAGGGAGACACGGAGTAGAGTTCGCCGGCAAAATGGCGGCGGGATTCGACGACCCAAGAGCATGGGGAATGGAAGCGGTGGTAGTCGCCGGGAGCGAGGTAGATGACTGCGTAGTAGAGGGCTGTAGGTCTGGAAGGGGTTGAGACGGGTGCCCACCACGAGTCGGAACCTCCATCGCCTAGTACAAGAGAGTCACGGACTTCCTGTTCGGAGCCGGGGCGTGCCGGGGTAGACTGGTCTTCAGTGGCCGTCTTGGGGGTTTCGCTTTCGGGACCGGAGAAGAGGTTCGGCAGGGTGTAAGAGATGCCGTTCACCTGAGCAAACTCCTCATCAGCGCGGATGATTTCTTGGTCGGCTGACTTTGAACGGTCCTTGCTAGGCTTGGGGTGGGGCGTTGTACGAGTGGGCTTTTGCGAGCCCAAGAGGGCATCCAGAGAGTAGGTGACGCCTTTGACTTGTTCGACTTCGCCGTTATCGATGGTACCGAACTGGATGACTTTGCCGTCTGCTGGACTTAGAAGAGCATTGGGGTTGGGGTCTAGAGGACGGACGCCGGGCTTGAGAGTACGGTAGAAGAATGAGGCTAGATTGGGGAAGACGTGAAGATCGGGTTCGTTGATTTCGTCAAAGTTGACGCCAAAGATCCAACCGTACAGCTTGAAGCCGGGCACGCGCAGGTAATAGGGGATTTCTAGCTCGTTGAAGCGACCCCAGATGCGGGACATTGCTTTGAGGGGCAGAGTCGACATGATCTGAACTTGCCAGGGTCCAGAAGGTCTTATGCGTTGTCTCTTGGGAGCCTTTTCTCCATCTTCGAGGGCATTCTGCTGACGAGCCTGTTCCTCGTCATTCTGGCGAGCCTGGGTACGATAGAACTGGAAGCCACCGAGGAAAGCGATACCGAGACCGACGGGGATGGGTTTCCAGACGACTTTTGTGTCGCGCAGAGCATTGCGAAGGCGGGAGCCAAATGGAGCGTGCGAGGGGCGGGACGAGGAAAAGTGTCGCGAGGCTGCGTAGTTGAGTCGATGCGAAGCCCTCGGCAGAGGGAAGGCACGATGCCGTAGTAATTGTGTCGAGGCCATGCTGCACAGCTGAGAGGAAAGAAGAAGGAGAAGAGGGAGAAAAGTGAGTGACATCAGAGCGCGGTATACACGACCCCGGATTTCCCTCTGGTCGTTCCTTCCCGAGCTGAACGAACGGCCAGCTTGACCAAACCTTGCTCCTGCCTTCTCGTTGTTCCTTCCACTTTTCGTCCTGACCCATTCCTCCACTCGCACAGCATCAGCATCAGCATCGGCACCATGGCCCAGCCACCGCGCACACTGGCGCTCCGCATCCTCTCGCCGGCCGTCGAACTGGGCCATGGCATGGACATGGCTGATGTGCCTGTCGACACGACCATTGCTACCTTGAAGGCCAAATTGGCCGAGCTGCTCCCTTCGCATCCTACGCCAGAGAGCATGAGGCTCATCCACCTCGGCCGCCTACTTGCCAACGACTCGGAATCACTCGCCCACATCTTTGGCGATGCCGCCCTGTCCCAGACCGCCCCCTTCACCTTGCACCTGGTCGTTCGCCCTCCTCCGACTCCCACAGAGACTGCTGCCAACCGCCAATCGCCCTTTGCCTCGTGGCCTGCTACCAACATCCTCCCGCCTGGCGCGTCCCAACATCCATTCTTACCACCGGGTGCTACCTTTGTTCCCCAGCCACAAGCTGCCACTGCCCTTCCACCACATCCTGCCGCTCCCCCAGTCCCGACACCCAACATACAACATGCGACCTCGCCCTCGGCCAACCTATTGCAACAGCTTATGGAGCGCCAGCAAGAACAAGTCAGGCAACTTCACAACCCCCGTCCACACTCCAATCCTCCACCAAACTTTCCTCACGGACTGATGCCAGGCATGCCGAGACCGCCTCTCCCGCAAAGCGCTCCTCACACTCCGCCGCCTTTCCCCAATCCACATGTGCCTCAAACACGCCATCATCCATTGCTTCATCCTCATGCTCATCCTGGCTCGCATAATCACACACCACAGCCGTCTCACCATCATACGCACGCTCATACACCACAACCTCCTCAGGGACAGCCACAGCATCGTCATGCAACCATCACCATAAATCAGAGCACAGTTGCTATCCCTATGCATCTGCCCAATGGCATGCCCTTGCCCGGCTTCCCTCCCATGCACAATCTGTTCCACCAAGCCGCGCAGCCACAGATGCAGCGATTCAATCCTACATCATCCACCGTCTATCTGTTGTCTTCTCCCACAGGTCCACAGGCCCTCCTATTTTCTCCACAGGGCACATATGCAGGAAGCTTACCACAAGCATCCATGCCTGGCCTGTCAAATATCGCCAATCCTCTCTTCGCCCAAACACGTCCTCAAACACCTGCCGCTCAAGTTCCACCACCTGTCGCTATTGACCATCAACAGGTTCCAGAACAGCTTGCCCAGCAGATTGTTCAACAGATGAATCATGGTGGTCAACAGAATCAGGAGTTCAATCTTCTCGCCCCTTGGCAGCCTCTCCTTGCCCAAGGCTGGATGCTGCTTCGCCTCTTGTTCTTCGCATGGATCTTGTTAGGCACAGGTCAGGGTTGGCGAAGGCCATTGACTCTTCTCGCGATAGGCGTCGTGTTCTGGGCCATTAATGCTGGCGGTATTGGTAACACAGTCAGAGACGCCATCCGATCGTGGTGGGAAGCAGTCGTTGCACTTCCTGGTCAGGCTCAGCAACAGGAGCATGGCGCAGTCAGGCAAGCACTGAGACCTGCTGAACGCCTTCTAGCTCTGTTAATTGCATCGCTCTGGCCCGGGGTTGGTGAACGCACTGTGGTCGCAAGAAGAGAGGCAGAGGAAAGGCAGAGACGTGAGGAAGGGGAACGACAAGCTGCAGAGGCTGAGCGCCAGAGACAGCTAGAGGCCGAACAATCCACTCCTCCACAGGACCAAGCGAATGCTGAGGAGAGTAACCCTGTCACCACTATCGCAGACCAAGCCACCGTCACAGCATCTGGAAACGATGTCACCTCTGAACGACAAGAAGTCAGAGAAAGGAAGCCAGCAGATCAGGGTTCGAATGTAGAAAGCACCTCTACACCAGGTCCCTCTTTGACGCGCGATGAACAGAGGGCGCAACAGCTTAACAACCTCACCGCAGACTGGTAGGGATTTTTAGCAGGGCAGTGCGGCCTGGTCTAGAATGCCTCATTCCAAAAAGAGATTTACTCCTCAAACGAGTCTGCCCTTTGATGGAAAATTTCCTTTTTTTTTTCACAGCGTAGAGAGAAGATACCACCTTTTGCAGCCGCTTGAAATAGCATTCACTTCAACATTCGATTAGCCTTTTTCCAACTAGGACTACGTCTTCCGTTTCAATCAAGTGTAATTGGTACTTTCGTATAGAGTGTTGTGTATTCGAGACATCAGATGTAAGTTCAAGGGGACGAAAGGGAGAAAGCATCAGCAATGCCAAACAATACTCCATAAGAAAGCTTGAGGTAAGATTCATACAAAGTAGATAGTTCTATAAGGACGGACAGGAAAAAGACCTGTACTCCTGGCTCTAGACTGAGAACAACGAGACGAGAAAAGAAAGGACAATAACCTTCGAAACACATTATGGGATACTTCTATCAAGACCAAACAAAACAACAACAATTTAAAGATCTAAAACTGTTTTTTTTTTCGCGACAATTGGATTGTTTTTTTCCTTTTTCTTTTTTTTTTACGGAGTCTATCTTGTACTCTCTAGAAACCAATGATACTTAGAATGAAAAAGAAAAAATTGAAGGGGAAGAAAAAATGTCCCGAATGGTAAATTACGACCAAAGAAAGCAATCCTGAGACAAAATGACGAAAGCAGTCGTACTCAAAGACCTTCGGGGGGTTTTTATTTATTCTTGTCCATTACTCTTTTTTTTTGAAAAAATTCAAAAAAAAAATGAGTATCCAGCTCGAAACTTCTTGATGAAAAAGGCAGGAGGTTGAGCGAGGCAGAGGACGTGTTGGGGGTGTTTTGTTTGTTTGTCACACTGAGAAGGAAATAGAGATGTGGTGCAAGTGAGCAGGGTAAGGGTGATGTGGAGGTTTGGGTATGGCCGGGTTTGTTGCGACTTTGCTTGGTCTTGTGGCATGACACTTTTGCAAAAGAAGGGCCATTGGCCTGCACGATGCCGGTATAGACGGCAACGAAGAAATCGCATCTTCAATCTCCCCACATGTTGAATGAGGTGGGAGGATTACTGACCTAGTAAGCTGGCACTTTCGAATGCCCATTCAAAGACAAAAAGTCGAGAGAGAGGAGAAAAAAAAACAAAGGCCAACATCGGTACGACTCTGCAATGCGCATGTGAAAGATCAAGGAGGTCGCAAAACCCTAACCCTCGACTTTCCGGAATGCCTATGCTTACCTTTTGCAGTAAAAACAAAAAAGAAAAGAACATCTCCATCGGCACCCTTCTCCTTTGCGGTGGGAGTGTGTGAGAGAGACTCGCGACCTTCCACGTTCGGGTCCGACGATGTCAAACTTTTTCGTCACGGAGCTCCTCTTTTGGAACGGACAGACGGGAATCCGCAAAGCCCTTGCTCTTCTTTCTCTGTTCTCGCACACAGCCACCGCCAGCGGCGCTGCAGGTATAATAAAGCTGCTGATCGAGACTTGGCGGGAGTTTTCAGCTGGTCTATGGAATCGAGTTGGAAACTGTTCAACGCGTAGATGTCATGTTCAAAGCAGAAGCGTGAAAATTTCTGAGAGGATGTCGGGGGGCACGGGCTTCATTTGGAAGGGGTCATGGAGTTCGGCAGGTTCCGTGATTGGTTGATGAGTTCTACATGGAACGTGTCTTGAGCACGTAGCCAGTATAAGAAACTGTGCATTGCATGTTGATATGCTGTTCAATTGAACAAATTCAAGCCAACGAAATGCACTGCGGAATACGTGTCGTAAATGCCAACTCAACACGCCCTCATCCGAATTCAAAAATGCGTCTAAGTTCCTAGCCAACCCTGACTTCAGCAGCTCGCGTCAAAACCCGAGAAGAGAGATCTCTTATTGACCTAACGCGGGACATGTCACAAAGTCTATCAAAACGAGAAGATCGGGCTTTCGTTTCTGGTGTGAACCTTGTCTCTGCTCTCTCCAATCTCCTTCCGTTTATGAACGACATGGCAATTGCAAAAAAAGATCTCCGCTAAAGATTCGGATATCGTAAAGGAAAACCTAACAACAGGCCGGCTCCCAACGCAACTACCGGCCGTAGAAAATTATAAAAAAGGTGATCGTCATATCATTGCCGAAACATAAGAAAAAACGCCTCTGCGATATGCTTGACGGGAAAATATCAAGAAGAAGCGGCATAATAAAGCGACGACCGTGATCTTCGTAGTGAAACAGCAAATGCAGTTATTTTAGCCAGCCAATCAGGATCAATAGCTGGGGAAGCAAAGAAAACGTTCCGACACCCAACCTCCTCCTTCTTTTCGTGCGATGATCTACCTTTCTCCTCGGGCTATGCATGTGCTTGAAAAACAGAAATGACAAAACAGAAATGCAGTATCGGTAATGCGTATGTGTCATGAGCGTCCTTGATCTTTCTAGATGATATCTTTGATGCTGATGCGAGAGCTGGTGCCTGTTGATGTTGGAGTGTTTGATGGTCCAGCATTGATCGGCGCGGGGGTCATGTGAGGTGTGGGTGCTCGTGATGGTTGGAAGTAAGGCGCAGAGGGCGTCTGTTGGTGGGGTTGAGCATACTGTGGCGGCATGTGCTGTGCAGCGTATTGCGGTGGTGGAGGTGGTTGTTGCTGCTGCTGCTGCTGCTGCTGCTGCTGTTGCATTGCTTGCGGCGGAGGAGGAGGAGGAGGAGGAGGCGGGCCCTGTTGCTGCATGCCACGATGTTGTTCCTGTTGCAATTGAGACAAGGTGTCCATGACGCGGTTCCATCCATTCCATTCCGGCTCTTCTCCCATAGAGTGGTCATAGGCGCTAGTTGCTCCTTCGGCGGCCGTGGAAGTGTGGTCCAGTGTTCTTTGCAGCACCTCGCCGCCATTCCAGGCCCAAGAGGTCTCGTGCGAGCCTTGCATATCGGCACTAGCATAAGCCAGCATTTCCTCATCTGCCTCGAGCATCTCAGAGCTACCTCTGCCATTTTGTATACGTTCTACCAGACAGTCCAGGAAGAATGCAATGTAGCGTCCACAGGCAGGGTTGACAATTACTCTAGTTCCGATTGCGTTGAGCGGCATCACACAGGTAAGAGCAGTCGCATAGTCTCCGCAAAGAGCAGCCACAAGAGTGCAACGCCAGAAGTGGAAAACGAGGAAGAACGGAGCAATATCAGCCATACGCGCGTTCCACTCTGGAGTGGGTCGTGAAGGCTGGGCTGCGTAACGTGGCGGGCTTGGGCAAGTCTGAATAGAACGCTGGAGGTAGACGGCCGTGTCTTTGGCGACAGACAGACAGCGGTATAAGGCGTCCTTGCGCTCCTGGGCACGGCATGGAGGTGCAAGGTTGTGGCGGTACAAGTGGAAGCGGGCGATCTGGAGCAGGAATATGGCGCTGAAATAGACGGGGTCAAGGGGAGCGTTCGAGTGGATCGGGTATGGGTCGGGCCAGGAACCCATGATTGAGCGGAAGTGCTCATCGTAGGCATTCAAGGTCGAGGCGGTTATCGTGCGTGACTTCAGGGTCTTCTTCAGCGGGTAGATGATGCGCACCACGGGAACAAAGACGATGAGCGAGTTGGGACGCGCACCAGAGTTGCCGAGGCCGTTCGGTCCTATGCTTGCATCGTCGACTGGAGTTGGCTCACTGACATCGACGTCGCCGTCATCAATGATGGGCACTTGGCCCAACTCGAGAGACAGAATTCTGTCCCAGTTGTAGACAGACCACCAGAGACGAGTCTGCATCTCGGCCTCAAACTGTGGGAGCTGGCCATGCTCTCGGTGCAGACCTAGAAGCTGAGCGAACCTCACGCCCGATCCGAGCCAGAACCAACTGGCAGCCTTGCGGTTCAGATTGGAGAAGCAGATGCTGAGCAGCAGCGAAGTGCGCACGTGGTCCGGTGAAATGTCATCGTCGACGGACTTTGTGCAGTATTTGGCCACTTCGGCGAATTTGATGCACTCCGAGTCGGGATGCGCCGACCCTCTTGCGTCTTGTATGCTGCAACCACACGCTAGGACAGCAAAGAACAAGGCCTTCCAGATCTGACGCAGTCCTTGAAAGGTGCCTCTCCTGTATAGCTGTTCGCATTCATCGACGAATGTGGGCCAGTGCAGGAACGGACACAGAGGTTGCAGAACCGTGTGGTAGTTTTGCAGAAAGTTGTCGACCACTTGTTTGGGCGGTAGTGCCGTCGAGTTGTCGGCGCAAAGAATCTGTACGGTAGGTTGACTGTAAGGATGCGGTGGCTTGAAAATGCCCTGGCTGTATTTTCGAAGGTTTGCCCGGACGTTGTCGAAGCTGTTCATGACAATCGGGCGTCCATTCCTTTGCTTGCTAGGTGTGACTTCGGGTGGCCCTGCAACGCTCGTTGATGGTGGTGCCATGGGCGCACCTGCACTTGCACCACCTTGGTCGCTGAGCATGTTGCGCAGTTGACGATTCTCCTGTCGCGTCTCTTCTAGCTGGCGTTCGAGGTCCTGTGCATGTCTATCGTCTGTCAGTCAGTGCCTTATGGTACCAGGAGCAGCTGCCTTACTTCATCGAAGACATGCGTCGGTTGGTCTCCTTGGTGAACTGGCATTTGACGCTCCTGCTCGAACACTCTGTGCAGCTGGACGTGTCAGTAGCATCACACTGCCACCATGTTAGCTCTAGGCGTCATGGCCACGTGGTCTAGCTCCGAGACCTACTTTGACTTTTCGTTCACGACACGCGTCGCAACTCGGATCCTTGCGGCGCTGGCGATATGCACGCTTGTGTGCAGAGAGCATGGCAGCAGAGTGATGTCTGGGCGACATGCCTGGTGCGCCCATGTTAGGATCGTGCATCATCATGGGCGCGTCCGGCATGGCTCCGGGAACGGCAGAGTTGGGGTTAGGAGGCATCGCGTAGGCAGGAGGATAAGGCGCCGGAGGGAGAGATTGCTGCATTGACATCTGAGGAGGTGGTCCAGTTGTCACGGGGTGGTAGGGTCCCGGTGCAGGTCCAGGCATTGCGTAGGTGATTGGAGAAGGCTGTACCGGGCCATTGTGGTGAGAGACGGTTGGCGAAGCTCCGTTGCCAACATACTGGGGCTGAGGAGGGTAGTGGTCAGGCTGCTGGCTGAGCGGCCTTCGAATATCACTAGGCATGGCGGCCTCGGAAGCGAGATGTTTTGAATCGTTCATCAGACTCTAGAGGTCAAAAGAAATTCCACGAGTGCGTCAAACGTCAAAGGTCAGTCGGCGCTATCGCATCCTAGACTCGAGAAGATGGCCAAGACGTGACGTGTGGCAGGAAGCCCAACTCTGAGACGACGCAACACAGAAAGCGCGATCACGCTCCAAGACCAGTTAGGTTATCACAGAACACACCGCCAGTCAGGCAGGGATTGGAACGAAGGCGAGTGTAGGGCGGATTACACGAGGCGATTTGCCTGCCAAGTTTGCGATTGACGAGGCGGGAGGAAGCTTTTTCGGTGAGAGAGGTGTCAGGGAAAGGCGGAGAGGAGGAAAGTGCGCAAAGACGCGGAGCGAACTGCGGAATAATATGTGTGTGCAAGGAGAGAAGGGGCGCTTCGCTCGACAGAGATGCGCAACACGCGCTCGAAACGAACAAGCCACGGCAAGAAACAGACTCAAGACGTCAGCGCGACTGCCGACCAAGGCACAACAAGCATGAGAATTGGGTTGCTCGACAGACCTCAAGAGTCAAAAGATTATCATTACAGTATTATTCACGGGCAGGTTCAGCACAGACTCTCCCGCTCTCCCTTTCGCATGGCCATGCGGCCAAAAAAAACGTGCACAGCGGCGGCTAATCTCGCCTTGCGCTGTAGTTCCTTCTGCCTGCATCGTTCGGCTGCTTCAACAGTCATGCACATGGGTAGCCTGCCTATTGATATTGCCCTCGTCGTCTGCGCTAGCATACAAATGGTCCTCTGCCAAAAACACTCTGTGAGCCTCTACTTTCTGTCTCCGACACATCGCTGCCTCGCTTGCCTTTTCGGTCGCTTGCATAATTGTCAGAAACTGTCTCTTTGGTCTTACCGACACGGTGGAACAGCTTCTACCACTAGAATCACTCAAAAGTCTAAACCCTAGATTCGTACCGTTTGCTCAATGACAACTGCCGCTACCACGCTTCCCGCCTCGTAGCGCAAGCTTGGCATGGGTGGTGACATTCCGGAATCGACCCATCCACTGCTCTGTGCCCTTGCAGCAGCAGCATTTACACATGTGTATGTGGTGCATTGTGGGTTGTTCAGTCTCCTTTGGGTGCCAGTCAGCGGGCAAATGTTCATCGAGACTCAATACTGCAAGCTTGCTTATTTCTTTCCGAGACTCGAGTGGAGGACAATTGCAAGACGCTTGAAAAGATGCCTAGCGCCGCCGAATGGTCACCTTGGCCTTCGCGTGGCCTATTCGATCAACTCGGGCCTTCAGGGAGCGAAAAAATCCCTGCCTGCCTATTTCCAAAGCTGACCAATACAAACCGAGAACCTCAAATGTCAAGTTGCCGTGAACTCCCTACAACACTGCCGGCATATCCTGTAAGTTTTCAGGAGAATGATCCATTGTTTCATTGATCAACGGCCTCCTCTGCTCGAGCGACATGATCGTCGCAGTTGTTTCTGCCAGTAAGCTTACATTTTCTTTTCACATCGTCGCTCTCTTCCGATCGGAACACTCGTTCCTTGCAGCCTTGGATTCGTCACCTTGCTCCTTCATCGTTTTCTCCCATCGCACTCGCTCCGGTTTCTCCAAGTATGACCGCAGTGGCTTTCTCATCAAGCCACCCTTGAGCCGCTAGAGGGCATTTCCCAGCACTTTGGCTCCGACCCGTCTGACGAGTCACTGTACGAGCCCTACCGTGGAGATGACCTCGTGCGGCACCATGCGTCGGTACACACAGCCGCTCTTTGGGAGACTATGGATCTATCCGCCGTGATCGTCGTCATAGTCCGGGACCGGGAAACACCGTACCACTTGTATCGCGCTACCTCTGCACCTCATCTAAAGCGTAGTCCACCTCTCAACAGAAGGTTGCATGGCGAATGGTCGGTACTTCCAGCCGTGCACTTCCTGCAAATGTGACTCGCTTGTTTCCTTGGCTAGGTCCCCTCGCTGCCTTGAATCTGGAGGGCGTGACAGTGCCTTCTATCCGTGCCTGGCAACGGCCACTACACCACGCAAAGCACTATTCTATTCACATCATCGGTCGGCTATCCGAGTGAGAAATTGCGGAGCGCCAACCGCATTTCAGTTGTTTTAAAACTCGAAGGCTGGGGAGCCCCGCAGCCGAATGTCCTTCTTGTCCGGCACTTGCAGAAGCTTTCTTGCCGAACCGTAAACCAAACAGTGCGTTTTGAAAGCACATGGCAGTCTTCCTTCCCTCCCATGGTTCCAGAACCACACATGTGTCGTCTCTCGACTCTGGCCTGGCTGACTGTTGGCTTTGCCGCTGTCTGTGCAGATTTCACAGCGATTCTTATGCGCCTCGCTGACGAGCTTCTTTTCTGTAGTCATAGCACCTGGACCTTGTTGTATGTCACAGCGCTAGCCCGGCTGTAGTAAAGCTTCTGGCGCGTTCTAGATTTTCGGTCGATAAATTCGCGCCATGATTGATTTGGATGTGCGCTTCCTGCAAATTTCCAAGATTGAATCATGACATGCTTCTGCATTCTGCTGATTCGGTAAGTCAGTTGATGGTCTCATGGTCCTTCGAGAATAGACTCCTGCCCGCGCCGAACTGGCGTCATTCTGGCAGAGATACTTTTTCTTAGATGACATTGCTCTGCAAACATCCCGGAAGGTTCAAAAGTGCCTTTCTTTGACATGATCAAAATCGCAGATGGTCATTCGAAAGTGTCCAAGCCCTAATCACTTGCCAATTTCTGGCATGCAGGGCGGGAGGTACGGTTGAGCACGGCTGAGTGAGCCGAGCAAATCGGGCCTTCCGGAACTTGCTTGTCTCGCTTACGTCGGACAATTTTCCTCACCACCGACGGGCCGACGGTCTTGCATCTGATCGGGCGACGATTCGGACTATCGGACAGGCTGCGTTCGTGTCGTTGTACAATACACCTGGATAGATCCGACCCGAAAATGATATCAAGATCCTCGAAAAGAACGACGTGTCTTTGTTGCTTACCCGGTCTCACAAGAAACGAAAAATTAGGGTTATCTATCTGTAGCGGATGCAAAGGATGCGTTTTATCCTCGCTTACTGAGGCAGCAGACTCAAGCCTCTTAGAGTCAATCAATCAATCCTCCAGGCACTGCTGGTATATCAGTAATCCCAAAACTCCAGCCTTCAGCTCACCGCTGACTACACATCCCTAGGGGTGCACTCTCCGTCAAACGGCTCGTAGAGTTTGTTCTCCGCCGGTCAACGACTGCTTAGGCAGTGCGCTAGTCAGACCGCTCAAAGAGATCCACACTTTCACCATGGCTTTGCCGTTTCGACAATCAACAGTCTCACGTGTTCAGCTCCGCTGTTGTCCTCATTGGTGATTGCTTGAAGGTGCTTTCATTTGACCCTGAATCCGCCAATACTAGGTATGCAATTCACATTTGTCCGGGAAGTTGTTCCTTGAGCAAATGCGTAGATACAATGCAGAGAGAAGATGCTGGTTTTCTCGCATTCACAACACGTCGGAGCCGGCCGAGACGTTTTCAAACCTCCAGGCCCTGTTCGGCCGTGCTTCGCGACAGGGCAAGAGAGAAAAAAAAGATTAGATATTTTTTTTTCCCAGGCGCAAAGGACTTGAATCGATTGCACAGAATAAAAGGCGTACCGACCGCTTGAATAGAATATTTCTAGACCTTTTTACAACCCTTTAAACTTTGTTTTTGTGTCATTGGTCTGCTCTGATTGTTTCTACATTCTACTTCGACCTTGACAATCATACATCAACATGTGCAAGTCCACCTTCCACTCATTCCTTCAGGAGCTTCCTAAATGCGAGCATCACATGCATTTGGAGGGATCTCTCTCTCCTGAGGTACTCTTCACTCTGGCAAAGCGCAACAACATCACTCTTCCTCAAGATGACCCTGCCTTCCAATCTCCAGAGACTCTCCTTGCGCGTTACGACCGCTTCACCTCTCTGGATGATTTCTTGCACTACTACTACATTGGCATGTCTGTCTTGATCTCGGATTCTGACTTTGAGGATTTGGCAATGGACTACTTCCGCCATGCCGCAGCAGATGGTGTGGCTCACTCTGAAGTGTTTTTCGACCCCCAAGCACACATCGAGCGTGGTATCTCTTACAACACTGTCCTCACTGGCTTCAGCGCTGCTCGTGTTCGTGCTCAAAAGGAATTTGGTATCACTAGCGAGTTGATCTGCTGTTTCCTGCGTCACTTGCCGGTTCCCAACTGTGTCTCCATGTTCAAGGATGCCGATGTGCAGGCTAGCTTCAAGAATGGCTCGGTCGCTGGAATTGGTCTCGACTCCAGCGAGAAGCCGTTCCCTCCTGCCTTGTTCGAGGAAATCTACGCTGGAGCCAAGGAGCTTGGTCTGCGTCGCACTGCTCACGCTGGTGAGGAGGGTCCTTCAACTTTCATCTCTGATGCCCTTGACATCCTCAAGGTCGAGCGTATCGACCACGGAATCCGCCTTGTCGAGGACGATGCTCTGCTTCAAAAGATCGCCAAAGACGGCACCATGCTCTCCGTCTGCCCTCTAAGCAACGTCTTGCTGCGCTGCGTCAAGGAGGTCAAGGAAGTGCCCATCCGCAAATTCCTGGACGCCGGTGTCAAATTCAGTATCAACAGCGACGACCCGGCTTACTTTGGAGGTTACATCCTCGACAACTACTGCGCTGTGCACGAGGCCTTCAACCTGTCGGTCGCAGAGTGGACGAGCATCTGTCGTGCTGGTATTGAGGGCAGTTGGTGCTCTCAGGCCAGAAAGGAACAGATGCTGGTCCGTCTCGATGAGGTTGTCCGTCTTTGGGCTCCCAAGCTCTCTGCTTAGATATAGGCTAAAGTATCTCGTTTGACGAGATCGCTCGGGGGCACCCTGTCCCACGTCTCTAGGATACCTTGAGCATCAGACACAATCTGGAAGCTATCATGCACCAACCACATCACATCTATTTTCGACCTTTTGGATCACACCGAAGAGGATGCAACTACCCGCTGCACGGTAGTGTTACATCTGACTTGCGGTTGCCTGCAGACGCACCTTGCCAATCCGATATTCCTTGCATAAAAGTCACTCTTTCCCTGCAGCGGACGGCGAGAGTACCGGCCAAGGAAGTAATAGACGAGGTACCATACTGCTTGTCAAAAGTAGAAGGAGTCCAGCGCCTGGAAGGACAGTTATTGGAAAGAGGCTGTCGGCGTCGCTTCCGACTATTATGACCATTGGCCTATTTTGGAATTTGCTTGATAACATATAGTGAGATTTCTGGGTATATGCCCCATAGGGCGTCAGAATATATTGGATAAACATATCAAACACATACCAGACTCATACCGTAATATTGTGTTGTCGTTCGGTTAAGCAATTGTCACAATCCGTAGGTAGCATGGTCCATGGTTAAGCACGACTGCTATGCAATAAGATGATTCTATTCACATGTGATGCATACCCTTCCACCAACTTCTTTGCTCAAATGACTGTTATAGAAAACTTGTTTGTCGTGACGAGTCCGATGGCCATCGTATGGTCATTTTGATCAGGGTGACACGCTCAACAATGCCATCTGCTCAGTCGCATTCAAATCTGACCAATGATCAGGTGGTCGTGTAAACATCATTCTCTTGTCTCAAACAGGAGCGTAGTCGGATATATAACTTGGTTCTAAATCGAGTAGTTACCCTTTCGAAAGGTTCAATACCTTCTATAACACAAATCCTTACTGGGAGACCAGAATCTAATGACTAAAGTGCCGGCATGGCATCTACGTAACCACCTATTTATATCCATAGCTCGCTTGTCAGCGTCTAATTCTGACCATCTTGCCAATTTACCTTCTCCAAAATCTATATCATATTATTGTTTGTGATGGAACCTTTTGCGGGTTCTCGGCAACTTTTCTCGCTGTCCAAACTACGAGGAATCCAAGACCCGCGAAAATAGGGATCCGGTCCTGGATACCCAGTGCCCCGGCGTCCGTGGGGCCCGTGGACTACCATGTTGGCATTTTCGTGATGTATACTGAACCAGGCCGCGACGACAAACGATTCATGCGAAGCCACCTTGATGGCGGAACTATGATCAATTTTGGCCAAGATAGCCGAGATCAATGCTTCTGTTGCGTTTTACACAAGGCTAGAATTACTTTGTTATTTCCATGCGAGTCGTGACGGCCGCCTGTGTCTTTCATCAGGGGATTAAAAAAAAGGGTAGAAAGGAGACTTAGTTGTCGTTCTCTTCCCAACATCTCAAGAAGCCGAACACCCGGTGTATTGTTTCCTCCTTGCTCATTGCGAACTCCTCCTCCTCCTCCTCCTCCTCCTCCTCCTCCTCCTCCTCCTCCTTCTCCACTGGACGGGTAATGCTCAGATGCTTCATGAAAACTCCTTCCGGATTGGCCGATGTATGCAAGTTAAGAAATGGAGAAGACATAAATCTATGCTTCGTGCGGAAAAGTCAAACATGGGAAAAGGATTCATTCAGGAATTGAAAAGCCGAAGGTTGTGTAGGTAGCGATTGTGTTTGTTTTTTTTTCGTGATGTTGTAGATGTGTTGGATGCTTTTTGTCGCGATCAAGGCAAGAACTGTCGGTGTCGAGAAAAAATTGGGTATCATGCGGGCTGGCGGTGCAATGGAATGACGGTAATCGAACGAGGGAAAGTAAGAAAAAAGTCGACAAACATGGTGTCCGTCCGAGGGACGACATCCGAGCGTGAATCTAAAAGGCAGAAGGGTGATGCGCCTGCAGCTATCGATGAATCTGGTCATCGGCTGCGGCTTTGCGAATTTGGCGTTTGGTAACCATGAGGAGTCCTGGATCGCGCAGCGTATTTTAGTTTTTGTTTTAACTCCTTGGGATGTGTTGATCATGCCCAGATAGTCGGGGGAACTACGAACCCGCCTCGAAAGCTTCCGTGAGGTGCTTCTAGTTGTTCAAAATCATATGAATCGAATGTTTGTTCTCGGCTGCCTCCTGCATATTGGTTGGGTGGGAATGCCGGGGAGTGTGTAGTGCCCCAGTGATTTGCGCCATCAGGCAGGCCGCTTTCGTATGACGATGTAGGGGTGGGAGCGCAAAGGTAAGGTGAACCTGCCGAGGGGTCCGAAGACATGCGCTCACGAACGTGGTTGACGTTTGAAGGTACAAAGCCAGGGCTGAGATTTCCAAAGTCCATGAACGGAGTGTTTGCTCCATCTAAGTTGAAGACAGGCGCGTAAGGAGATTGTTGAGGTGTTCTCTGGAGCCGAATCTGCTCGAGATGCTGCTGTGTCCACGCTAGTCGTGTGCGGTAGGCAGAAACTGCTTGCTGGGGAAAATGCATCAGGGAGCTGATTTCCAAGGCGTGCTGGCCGAATTGGTCGCCCTGTTGCATGGGAGCGGTCATCTGGATGATTCTTTCGAGTGGAGGCAAGCTGATGGCTGCACAGAAGGATGCGCCTAGATTAGGGAAAAGAGGTTCTAGTGCGAGTGCTGTCGCATAGAGATGAGAAACCACAAGCATCGAGGGACCATCGACCAATGGCTTCTCCAGGAGCAGACATGGTACAAACAGTACCCACTTTCGCAGGCTATACAGCTGATCGAATTGCTCAGCAGCCGTTTGTGCAGGATGCGTATTCAGGAGATATGATATATAGCCCAAAAGTTGTTCGATCCAGTAAGCTTCAGGGCTGTTGCTTATCAGGAGAGGCTGTAAGCGCTGAAGAGATGCTAGAACGTTTGTGAGTATGCTGTGACGCTCTTGCATACTGGGAAGCGGGCGTGGGTCATCCGAAGGTTTGTAGGGGCTCAAATTGATCAGGTCCGCAAAGACAGATTCGTGATTCCACCCAGCCATGGCGCTCGCGACTGTACGGATTCCAGTCTCAAGCGATGACCAAGTCCGCCAATCATTCGCTTGAGTCATGAGAAGGATTGATGTTGCCAAGATGGCATCAGCGTTGGATTTCGAAAAGGAGTTGAGAGCATCATGAAGTCCACGCAACGCAATGCCGCCATGCTGAATCTGAACTTTGCGTGTGTCTGGAGAGGGAGAGATAAAAGCCAGATGGCTGGCAGAGAATGCCAAGAATGCGTGCATGACGTACGAATACGAGGTCGCTACACTGAGATACCTAAACGGGCTAATTAGGGGTGGGTGATCACACTGAAGAGGGGTAACACGCACTTTGGCACCTTCGAGGTCCATACTGTCATATCGCTGGTGCTGCTCATGAGTAGTGACCTCGAGATCGAGGATAGATGTTGAATGAGACGCAGCTCAAGCCTTGAATGATTTTGAACTCTAGGAGGTGGAAACACTTGGAGCTCTGGGTAAGGGAAGCTTCCCGTCTGTTGCCAAACATCTAGCATGTGCTCGACGCCTGACGACGAAGGTAGAGGCAATGGATCCAGTGGCATCATCTCTGCTTCGGGTCGTTGTTGGTCCATGTAGTCACAGCGAACTTGATGCTTTGTACAATTGCGACTATCGAAGACATTAGCAATTGACGCAGCAAAGAGCTAAGAAGGGGCAGCTGCTGACCATTGAGGGAAAGTCTCATCACATCTGATATGTCTACGCTTGCACGTCTTGCATCCTGTTCTGCTCTTGGTGTGACTGCGCCGCGAGGGGCCCGCGCCTTGACCGGCCATGATAATGGTAGACTGTAATTGAGTGGTCAAAAGTGTAACGCCCTCGGTTGGTGAAGAGACTGGCTCTTAGGTAGCAATTGATGTCCCAGACCGGTGGGTGATTCGGCAAATAAGAGAGAGAAAGGAAAGAAAGAAAGTCTAGAATGGCCAGCAGACGCGTGAGGTTTGCGAAAAGCTAGAATGTGGAAAGTGGGTGAGTGATAAGAATGAACTAGGCAGCGTGCGGCGTGGTTGATGATGTGCAGGGAAGCGAGTGAATGGGCCCGGTATTAAGTGGGACCCCAAATGCTTTTCTCTGAGTTTAGGACGAACTGATCAAGAACGCAAAGGCGGTATACATAGTGTTCACCGGGAACCCGTCGAGGAGTACTATTTTTACCGAGAGGGACCTGCCAACGGGTCAAAACGTCGCATGACATAGCTCTCCTGGGGGGGTAGGTCGGGTCTGCGTGAGCTGCCACCAAAGCCGGAGGATGAGCTTGTTCAGGGCATGCCACATGCCAAAGCAGTTTAGACTCGAGGTAAAAAGCATCGCAGCATCAGATCTCTTCATTTTCGCATCCAGCACAGTCCAGTTTCGTCTTTCAACGCTGCTGACAGGCAGGCACGCCCTTCCGTCCGGACACACCGAGATGGTCGTCCATTCCATCACATCGCTGTGCAACGTCGAGTGATCTGCCCTTCTTCCTGCCTCCTGGACGCGCATGAGTCCGCCATGCGCGCCCAGCCAGCTTACCACTTCTAGCTCTCGATGAGTGAGTCTGGTAGTCTGTCAGGCCGGGCGAACCATGATTTGCTGATCACACGTGCTGCCCTAGGCTCCATCCGAGAGAGTCAAAGAACGGTAGGTATTTCTTCGCTTGGGGTTATTTTTAGCAACTGAGAAGAAGACGCCCTCCACCAATCGTTGGACGTTGCCACTTTGGAATCTATGGGCGCCGACTAGATTCAGCGTCGGGTCTGTCCCAGAAAGTATTCATTTCGCGCAGCAGTGTTTTTCTTCGCTTTCAGTTCCGCCGAGGCGTGCGCTTGTTTGCCGTTGCGCCCTATGCCGAGTAGTGCCATCGGATCATTCCCTGAGCTCCAGCCTCTCATTTTCGATGCTGAAGAAGAAGGATCTCTCCTTTGGCGGGGTCTTCGTCCGACGCCCAGCGTCATTTCTCGTTTTTCATGGCATTGAGTCTTGGGATTTCTTTGGCACACAAGAGCTGCGCTAGTAGCGCAGTAGGAATATGGCTGCGATCAGGCCCTGCATCCTGCTGTCATATCAGATTCAGAAGAATGCGACGCTATCGATAGCCCACAATTTTTCTGAGGTGACATGCAGATGCCCTCTGTTTTCCGCCGCATATAATCAATCTACATGGCAGCGTAGCGTTACTTTTATGGAAGCTCTGACCTAGATCACATACATTTTCTTTGCGAACCAAAATCCTTCAATGTCCTGTACGGACCGAGGTGCCGCAAGATCTACAGCAGAGTAAGTTGCATCCTCCAGGCTCCGTCGGTTACTGGGCAAATCAGCCGGAAGGCCGATTGCAAGATATCCCTATAACCGAGGAAATATTGTACAAAGTCGGATACACTTGAGGAAGGGGGTCTTGCGGCTCTTGCTATTCATGGAAGCATGTCTCCAACCTTAAGGTGAGCTGTCACTTGCGGTCAGTAGAAGAGGTTGGCTGGCAGGGGAAGGGCTTTTGTGAGCGGTCCGCGCGCAGCGAGCAGAAGTCTATGCTTTTCAAGCAAAGAAACGATCTTCAAACGTGCGCCATGCAGAAATGGCCTGTATCAGTGGCACCATTTACCATCGCCAGAGCAGACTGTGCTCTTCGATCTTTCAACGTTGCAAGGAACGTGCGGCGCATTTGTTCAAGAACCCTTGCTCTCGTCTCGAGATCGAGCTTCTCCGGGGCGACTTCCTATAAAAGGCATGGTGGTATTGGCGAAAATTCAATTGATGGCTAGGAGATTTGACAATTCGACACACAAGATCTGCTAAAAGGGAAACTGTCCCAAGTCTGGCGACACATGGCTCAGAGCTTTGTCAAATGGAAGCGAATTCCGCCAGCAGCCCTCGAAGATCGAGTCAAGGCCATCTTTTATCGTTCCGGCCGACACACCAGTTTGTCACCATTCTCTTATTTCTCGATCGCTCTAAGAAGACTGTGATTACGAGATGAGCGTATAGCAGCTAATAAAAGAATGTGCATTTATTTATCATTCTATCTTCTCTCGGCTTCGGTCGGGTATGTGTTCTTTCCTGCTTGGCGACAGCATGACCATTGACCACTTTCTGCTTTTGAAGTCAAGTTTGGGCTTAGGTCCAGTCTTGCCGTTGCCTACGTTGCCTTGCTGAGGAGAGAAAGCCAAACACTTTCGCCTCTGAACATCAACACTCTCTCCGATGCACGACGCCGCATCCTTTGGGCAGCTGCAATATCGAGATACAGTCACATCGGTTATGGTAGTCCTCGCGTATTCCCCGCAAAATGTTTCGACAGACCCGGCGCGAGACGGCACGATGATGTCTTGCTGGTCAAACAAGGCAGGTCAAAAGCCATGAACCCTTTATTTTTTTTCCATGCCCTCTTTCCTTCGGTCTGGCTTCTGGAGCCTTTTAGTCATCGCTTCGATTGCATGAATCGTTTGATGCTTTCTTTAGATGGCAGGTCCATCCACTTGCAATGGGGGCCTCTTCTCGCTTGTTCAAGGCGTGTTGCTCTTGTTCTGTTCAGCTTCTTGCCCAGACTCTGGAGCGCTTCGTAACGCTGGGTTGCGGCGGGCGGGGCACGCTTTACTGCTCACACGCCGACAACTTATGAACGCGCTCTAGAACCAGGACAACTCGTCGGTCCAAATGCCCCGAACGAGTCCCCCTCCGGTCCCTTCGGAATTGACACTGTTTCTCTATTCATTCCCGAGCGACGTTTCGTTATTCCCAAAGGCTGATTTTGTGAAAAAGCATAATTCTGAACATTCGTTCTCTCCCTTTCTTTATCGCATGCGCCCATGATGAGGGGTAGAAGCATCCCACCACCGGCAGGAAAGCCAAAAGGTTCAAACGTCTCATGGCTCTGACTGAACTCTGACGCCAGAACCCTCGAGTCTAAATTCTCGCCCATACCGTCTCTATATTTAGCTATGGCTTTTACTGGTAACGTCGCTATCACTTTTCCTTAGATTATGTCTCGCCTCTCACCGACCGCATCTTGCCATTGAGGCTACCACTACTCGATGACGCCTTCCTCCTCGACCGTCGCTCCGTAACACTACTTCGAGTGTGTCTCGGCAATATTGAGAGAAAGAACGTGCCTACTGGTAATCCTATCTCTTTTGATCCTTACACATGTTCCAGACTTTCGGGCTTTGAAGGTAAGTAAGTCGGTATCTCTGTCGACTGGTCCACGACAGTAACCCTAAAAGACGCGATCATCTAAAAGGAGAGCTATGGTTTATGTCCGGAATCATCTTCGACAGCCGAATAACGTCTCTACACGCCGCCACAACCATATTCCTGCCAGCGCGGCTGAGCCCTCCCGTATTCACAAAACATCCATCTCGCAACGAGCGGTGCTGAGACCTGGGACGACCTTTGTCCAATATAGGTTTGGGAAAGGAAATGACAACGGGCTCCACGGAAAAGAGAAGAGTATGAGAAATCTTCGCTGCAAGTGCTAGCCATGGCCGTCGAAACCCAGATCTCGTCGCGTCTTCAAAACAGAGCTTGCGAACTCGCCCATAAACTACGACGACTTCGACTTGCTGCTTATCAATGACAAAGTCCAGCCATGCCTCGCTACCCACGAATCAATGCTTCTACAAAAAAAAAAAACAAAAAGGTAAGCAAATCTGATCTGGATCGACTGGTAACTCCAATGCTTCCCCTGTCAAAAACCCACGTTTGTGGAGAATATACGGAGGTGGCCAACAGCTGAAACACGCTACACATTATTTTTGCTTACACGGTCGCGATGGCCGACCACAACAAGCACATGGCGAGTCCCTCCGACAGAGCCTCAGAAAGGTTCCTTCAGCCTTCAGCTACAAGCCGCGTGTCTCCAGCCAAACCACGCGCTACTCAACGGGAGTGAACGGCTCAAGTGAATCTCGATCAGGGCTGGGCGAAATCTTCCGGTCTTGGGAATCTTCTTGCGAGAAACATGCAAACAAGAAAAGAGAAAAACGAAAAAGAAAACAAAGTTCAATCAAACCACCCAATGCATTTGCTCGATACGAGGTATTATAATGAATCATCAAAAAAACGCCTTGACCAGAAACTCTTTCTTCTTCCCAACCTGCTCCTCCCCTCCCTGTACTTTGTTGTTGATTTCGCGACTGAGCACCATAAATGGAAATAATGCTCTCATATGTGCTCTACCTAAGCTTCTTCGAGGGGCCAGGTCACCCTTAGTGTCGCTTGTATTTCTATTTTCGTAACACATGTTAGCCCTGTAAACACTTCTCGTCGTCATATCATAAGAGCGTAAACAAGGGTATCGGTAGGGCTTCCATCGCGAAGAAAGGAAAAGGGAATCACAACTTACATCTTCCGACCTCTTGATGTAGTCACGGTCGACCTGATTCCCGACACCCTTGAAGGTTTGGCCAACCGCACGGCTAACGCCAATGACAGGTTGCAAGAGAATGGTAGGCGCATGTCGCGCCACCGCCCTGGCAGCCCCAGCGGCAGTCCCGCTCGCCATAAAGTCTCCTTGCACAGCAATGATGGCATCTCTAGCCGTGGTGAGGTCGCGCTCGAGATAGCGGCGCGCCGAGTGCAACCCTGCGAGCACGCCCAGGGGCTGATCTGCATAATTGCTGACCTGGCGTTGTTGGGACTCCTCGTATTCTTCGTCCTCAACATCGGCGTGGAGCAGGCCAGCGTTTCTGCTGTTGCGTTGTTGCTGAGCTGAAGTGGCAGAGGAGGCAGAAGCGGGTGATAGCATGTCTTCGACTTCTTGCAGTCTGGTGCCCGTGCCGATTGCGACTTTGGCGATTAGGCGCGCAAACCCGGATGAAGTCGTGCTGAGGGCTCGGAAGGCGCCCTTCTGCACGCTGCGAACTTTGAAGCCGTCTCTTCTGATCTCTGCAACTGGTACCGCGACGATGTCTCGGATGCCGATCCCAAGTTCGACTAGAGGTCGTGTCATGCCTATACCTGCCAGCACACCACGCAATTGATTGTGTATCACGTCAGGTGTCCAAATATCACTAAGAGTATCGTGCAATGTGTCGAACCCTCTGAGTCCGTAGATAATAGCGTGCTTGAGCTTGATGTCGGCTTTTTCGAGCGTCACAAAGTTTTTGAATTCGGACATGCGTCCACCTCGTAAGCCAACATAGTCGACCTTCTTTGGCTTGTAGTCAAGACACAATTTGACTGTATTGACTTCAAGCCGTTGAATGAAGGGAGGCTCGGCGTTAACATCGGCAAGCTTGGAAGTGTCGTCTTTGAAGTCGAAGAAGCGGGTCATAAACTCCAATGCGTCTTGGTCGACGTGCAAGCGAAGTGGAAGAATCGAAGCCTAGTCTGATTGTCAGCTGGAGTGGACGGCAGGTCCGAGATTTCCCGTTTACTCACACGAATGGTCATTTCTGTAGCTGCCAATTCTGGCACAGGTCGTACGTTGAGGAGTTCTAGATGGATCATAGGCTTCATCATCTCACGCATATTTCTCCTGTCGTTGTGCAATGTCAAGAACTTCTTCCAGGTAGAGGTTGGCACATGATCAAAGATTTCAAAGTCAGTCACTCGGACATCCACAGAGCTTTGTACCTCTCCGCTTCCGAGAGGATAAATCAGGAAATCAAGAGAGACACGCTTGAGTTCAAATCCGATTTTATGAGATACGCCACGTTGAAGTCGCAGTCGCTTCTTTCGGAGTTTTCTTTGACGATTGATACCAGCTTGACTCGGCTTAGAAATACCAGTGGTGGCATAACTCTCGGTCTCACTGGCGGCGTCGACACCTTGATTGATCAGGTTGCTGATTGAATGGCGGAGATCTGCGGGCTCACGCGCTGAGGGCACGCCAATGTAGATCGAGTTGAACAGGCAGTCACCAATTACGGTCTCAGCTTCGTCGTCTAATGTGTTAGACCTGCGTCTGCTCGACTTGCGTTCCTCGAGCTTCATTTCCACTTCTTCAACTGCTTGAGTTATCGCTTCTCGAGTTCGGCGCCAGTCGTAACCGTCGTATAGATTCCAGATGATATTAACGTCTCGGACACGAACTTGTATTGGGAAGCGCTTCTGCTGTTCTTGGGCTTCACCCAGTGCTCTCGATCCTCCGTACGTCTTGTCAAGTTGTTGATCGTCCTGGTGAAAAGGTCGAATATTTGATGGGTTCCCGCACGAGTTGCCAAGCTCTTTTCGTAGACTACGTAACAAGGCATCGTCTCCAAGTTGCGGTGAGTCGGTCATCTCGAATGGGTCCTGCTCCAAAAGGCTTTCCACGGTATCTGAAGGAAAGTCACCACCACTGTAAAAGTCTTCATCCTCGAAGTCAACAGTCCCTGTGTGGTGAATTTCAGAGGCCACCATCAGATCATCTTCTTCAGATGGTGGTACATCAATTTCAGCATCAAATAGCGACGAGGGAGCCGGACCAGGCTTCACAAAAGCCTCACCCGTGAAGGAATTGACCATGTCATCAAGTGTCATAAAACCAGGGTCGATTTGGGTACGGAATTTGGGATCATCATTGGCGATGGCGGGTGGCGCCAAACCATTCAACACTGCGATCAAAGTTTGGGTAGAGTCTGCGCACGTCTCCAGAAGGAAGAATTCGTCGCGCAGCTCGACATCGATAAATTTATCCGTCTTGGAATCATTTTCGACGACAGTAATGGTAGCTTGAGCAGATCTGATGGAGCTGACAGAGACGTAACCTTGACTTAAGAGATAGCTTTGCATGCGAAGGGAGTAATTAGGCTGAGAGAGGGGGCCAAGAGAAGTTGGAGAGTCAAGAGGTGCTACGATAAATCGATCCACGATGTACAACGTTGATTGTCGAATGCTCAAAGTAGCCTCGAAGGACCCATTCTGTAGAGCAGAAGCGCCAAACTTTGTGTTTTTAAGCAAAAGGACGCCTTTCGATGCCATCTCTCTAGGTTGAAGCCCAAGAGCGCAGTCATGCAACAAGACGTCTATCGCAAGTTTCTTGCTGGAGCTTTCGGGTGAGCTTTGAGGGCCGGGCTTTACTGACAATGTCTTCTTAATTCCTGAGGATGAGTTGTCGAGAATTGATGCCGCAAGATCCTGGACCTTCTGTTCTACTTCCGAAGCCGTCTCAGTGCTCGTAAGAGATAGAAGTGTTGGAACATCATACTCGAGACAAATATTGAACAGTTTCACCTTGACAATAGGCTCCACTTCGTCTCCGATCATGCGAGCCATGAGCGTAGGATATTCTTCGGTGCAAGCACCTTGAAGCATCTCGTGTACCAAGTCATGCCCGCTAGTAGAGCCCATGTGCATGTTGCCAACTGAAACGGCATATAGCGCAGGGAGTCCCACTTGAGCGGCGTGGATGCTCTTGAGAACAAGGCTCATGTCACCAAATTCCTCGTTCACTGGTATTTGGACTCTTGTATCTTCGACTCGAACTAGTAGCAGAACTCCAGGCGTATCGTCGTCAGGCAGGTATTTTGTGACCGCTGACAATTTGCTAAGTTCGTCTCCGAAAGTCTGAAGATGTGGCAAAAATTCCCAGCCATGAATGTACGCTCGGAAAGTTGCTACCTGCACGTTCAGCACCGAGCCTTTCCTCCGTTGTTGAAGAAGAGTATGAATCAAGATGTCATCATCGTTCTCGTACTTGTTCTTGGATGGAGTGACAAGTGACAATAGGCGGCCCAGATCCTGCTCGGATGGTGAAAAATTATATCTCATCATGACGGCTCCCAAAGAAATATCGAAATCTGAATGGCCAGGAGATGTGTTTGGCATAGGCATAGCAAGACTTATTTTCTCGATCGAGACAGCCGTGTAATTGTGTCGAGATAAGACCTTTGTCGTAGATGCCCGCAATTCTAGACAACAAGATTTAGTTGTCAGCCTCGCTTCAAGACCTTGCAGACGAGCACTGAATTTGTTTTTCATGGGAGTGCTCAGATTCACTCCCGACTCTTGGAAGCGGACACCTTTTCGTGGATGAACAGGGACCCCTGCCTTGTGGAAAGATCCTCCGCTTGATAACAGGGAGGAGCTCATTTCGATAACGCCCATCAACCCACCTAAAGCATCAAAGTCCTCGTCGAAACGAACCAGATCGAAATTGATACGAAAGGGAAGAACTTGAACGACTATGTCCCTGACATTCTGTTCTTGATCGGTGGTCTGACGAAATTCAACGGAAATGGCATTTGAAGCAGCCTCGTGATTCTGCTGGTGTTGGAAAGAAAGAACGTCGTTGGTGCCAGCAGTGAATATCAAATCTCCAACGTACAAATCAACCTTTATAGGGAGGAATATATTGCGGATTCGGAGGCCGATATGTTTCAGCCTCAGCTGAAGCAGTGTCTTCTTCTCCTCATTCGGTAAGTGACTTGGACGCCAGGTAGATAGGTCGGCAAACTCGACTGGCGTCTCTGGTAAATCTTCCAGAAGTGAGACACTGATTTCATCTAGCTGTAAAGACAATCCTAGGTGAGAGTCCTTTGAGACTGGCCCTTTCTCATCAGCGGATTCTTCTGGTGTCGTTGAACCTTTCACGACTTGTATCAACGCAATGAACGAGCGGATCGTGTCCGCATCCAATTGTAGAAGCATTGGAGAGGCCCCGATTTCGAGAGTTGTACTCCAAGCGTTGTCGGTCTCTGTGGGCAAGACTGGTTGATCCGATCTAGCAGGTGCGTTAAACCGGAAAGAAGAACGTCCTCCTTCAGCATAGATCGAGAATGCACCAGGAGCTTGCTGAAAGGCGGACGCGGTCATCGAACTCTGAGAAGTCACATCATCATTGTCAGGTGTAGTGGCGTCGAGGCTTTGGGTTTGACGAATGCTCATATTTATATGATGTAGAGTCAAAATCTCCCTTGATACATAACTCCGCGACGCTCTTTCCGGAACTGGTGGCTCAGCTCTAGGTTGATGCTCGAAAACAGGTGAACAATCTTGCAATCTTGGTGTAGAGGCTCTATCTTCAGACTCATATCCAGCTTGTTCGTCCAGGTGTTGCGACAAAAATGGAGGATCCAAGATTTCGTCATCGTCCAAGACAGAGTTCCAGCCGCCCGGAAGCATCCTGAGGTTTGGAGACCCTGGTTCTTGACCTACCGCGCTCATGTACATGCTCTCTGCCTCAGCATGACTGTAAACTACGGATTCGGTCAGATCAGGTCCGTCCACTGGACTTTGAGAGGCAGGAGCAGTTGAATTCTCTTGGACATGGTTGTCTACGACGTTGTCAACACTAGGACTGCTGAAAGGAAACCGTCTGTTTCTAAACAGAAACTTCGAACTCGAAGCAGTTTGCGGTCCTTGAGCACTAATGAACGATTGTGCAATGGGTGACTGTGAAGTTGTACTAGTTGACTCTGCAGCATCGGTTGTACCGAGAAAGACTGAAGCTGACATATCCTGGAGTATCTCTGAGGCTGGATGATTGTCTTCAGAAGCAAATGACGACCAGATTTGATCGTGATCTGACGAGCCCCGGCTTCGGCGCTCGGCCCAGGAAAAGTTGTCTTCACCAGGACGTATGTCGAAAGATGCGGTACTCTGAGTCATGTCATCAGGCAAACTGTCATGGTCCGAATCTGACAAGTAAGCATGAGCTGGAGACTGGATCTGTGGTAGAACACCAGATTCTGCCAGAGCTGGCTCGCTTTGGGATATCACAGTGCTTCTTTCGGCGTCACTCTTTTGGGAAATATTCTGTGCATATGAGGCGAACAGATCGGCGACAGATGTTCGTGTATGAGCCAAATCCTCTTCTCGCAACAGGTGAAGACTAAAGCCATGCACCGCAATGTGCCTCGTCTTCCCCGGAACGTTTGGGATGGCAGCATCAGGATAGGCAGAGGCGGCGCTGACATTGATGTCTGGAATGTGGGCGACAAGAACTATGGGAGAAACGTCAAGGACAGAATCTTGGAGTGACAATCTGAAGTTGACGTCTTTGATTCGAGCCTGGAAACGATCGAAGATTCCGGTTATGAAGGCGGTGAGCATAGCAGGCAGACCTAGACTTGTGCCAGTTCCCACATCATCGCCCGGATCGCTCAGGGATGTGGCCATGTATCGAGCTTCCAGATCTTGCCTCTCTTCCTCTGGTTCTTGCAGCAAGATGGACTGGGCGAGGCATTGCGTCGAAGGTAGGCCGTTTGTGGTAGGAGGAGGAGGAGGAGAGTGTATCCGTCGGTTCGTCTTGCGATGGTCGGGAGCCTTTGAGTCGTCGGGGTGGTCGCGAGACTCGGCGGCGACGTTGGCCGTGGCGTCAATGTCGATGCCATGGATTTCGGCGATGATGCTCTGTTGGAGAAAGTTGGCAGGGATGGTCAGTCGTAGTGACAGCAGACGAGCGCTGAGGACGCGAAGGTTCGGTGGGAGTTTGAGCAACTTGGAAAGTTCCTGAGCAATGTTAGCAGGCTTGGAGGAAGGCGCGACAGGGCATGAGTCTACTTCAACACGCAAGCCAACATTCTTGAGCTCGACCGAGCTGGTTTTGCCGATCTTGATGCCCAGAGAGTCGAGATCGGAAGAATCCAAGTCCAGGATGACAAGGTACGAAAGGACGGCTCGAAGCAGACGCTGCTGCAGCGAGGCCGGCAGCCAGGAAGCCATGGTGGCCGAAGAGCAGAAGGCGCGAGAGAGCAGAAAGTCGGGCTCAACAAGCAAGCGTATTCATGTTACGACACACGACAAGTCGCGGGGTACATTGTGTTGGTTGCAGTGTCTGGTCTTGTGCGTCACTCGCCTTCACAGAAACAACCGACGCTCATGTCTTTGTCGCCGCTTTGTTGTCTGTAGCGTGCACCTGACTGCCATGGACAAGCATTTGCCGCGTTGGACGTCGTCACTCTCCGCATGTCACGACTGTCAAGACTCAACTGTCAACTGCAACCCTTATCACCGAGCGGCCTCTTGACCTCGTCGATCACTGCCCGTCTTGTCTAGACTTGTCTGTGCGCGCGTCTTTGCAGCCTTGCCATCTTTCTCTCCATCTTCCGCCAAGCATCAGACCAACATATCCACCTCATCATCCTATACAGTTTCCTATTTTGATTTTGCATCTGGTGTGTTTTAGTAGAGAAACAACGATCCTGCAAAATGGACCAACTCAGCATTCAAGATGACGCCGATGCTCAATGGCTCAAGGAAAAAGGTGTTCCAACATTTCAAGAGCCCTTCCTCCAAAAATACCTCCATGGTAGAGATGCTCTGATTCATCAAGAAAAGAAACAGCGAAGTGGTTAGTCAATCTCCAAGACAAACACCATCAGCAAACCTCTAACTCATCCAAGACCATGCTTTCCGGGAGACCCTGTCTCCAATGGCTCGCGAGGCTTGTGCCATAGTATCTGCCATCAGGTTCGAGGAACAGCAAACTCTGTGGACAAAGGACTATGA
The DNA here is from genome assembly GCA_003992365.1 of Aureobasidium sp. P6. Taxonomy (NCBI): domain Eukaryota; kingdom Fungi; phylum Ascomycota; class Dothideomycetes; order Dothideales; family Saccotheciaceae; genus Aureobasidium; species Aureobasidium sp. P6. The sequence continues at coordinate 261,441 of RZIQ01000024.1, forward strand.
AGACAGCCTGGCTTCTGAATCCAAAGACATCTACCCCGGAATGATGTTCACACTTGCTCGACCCAAAATCGAGCGTTCAAAACTCTGGAAAATCGTCAAAAAGATGCCCAAGGGTGCCTTGTTGCATTGTCATCTGGAAGCCATGGTCAACATGGATTGGCTAGTCAACGAAGCTTTCAACACAAAAGGCTACCACATTCAAGCCGATCAACCGCTGGACTCCGAAGATGCCCAGTCTTCTGCTCCCTTTACGTTCAAGTGGTTGAAAAATCGCTCTTCCGAGTCTTCTTCGATATGGAACGAGTCGTACTCTGTCGGCAAATGGATTCCTGTCGACACAGCCGGCGATGCGTTCCCAAACGGCGGTCGCGATGGTTTCAAAACGTGGCTCAAGGAACGCATCACAATCACCCTAGACGAATCAATCCAGCACATGCACGGCCCAAACGACATCTGGCGCAAGTTCCAGTCATGTTTCGGCATCATCTCCAGTCTCCTGCATTACGAACCCACCTTCCGCACTTTTCTCCGCCAAATGTTTGAAGACCTAGTCGAAGACGGCGTCCAATACGTCGACATCCGCAGCACATTCCTCGACCCCTTCTACAAAGAAGGCTCTGAAGAGCCCGAAAAGGACAACGAACTCATGATCGACATTCTCGATGAGGAAATCGAAAACTTCAAGGCCTTGGGCAAAGGCTTCTGGGGAGCAAGACTAATCTACACCACGTTACGCAGCTTCGACAGCCGTAAAATCATCCAAAGCATGCAAGAATGCATCGAGATGAAGATACTATACCCAGAACTGATTTGCGGGTTTGATCTGGTGGGTCAAGAAGACCTGGGTCGCTCACTAGCAGACCTGACACCGGAACTCTTCTGGTTCAAGAAAGCGTGCGCGCAGAATAAAGTCGACATCCCGTTCTACTTCCACGCGGGCGAAACCCTCGGCGACGGCGACGAAACAGACCAAAACCTGTTCGATGCGATTTTACTAGGTACCCGCCGCATCGGACACGCCTTTTCGCTCTACAAACACCCGCTGCTCATCGACATGGTCAAGGAAAAGAAGATCCTCGTCGAAAGCTGTCCCATTAGCAATGAAGTGCTTCGCTTGACCGGCAGCATCATGTCTCACCCTTTACCTGCCCTACTCTCCCGCGGCGTGCCCGTGTCTCTCTGTAACGACGACCCGGCTATCCTTGGCCATGGACACAGCGGCATGACGCACGATTTCTGGCAAGCGTTGCAAGGATGGGAGAATCTAGGTCTCGAAGGATTAGCATCTCTGGCGGAAAACAGCGTCAGATGGGCTTCGTTTGAAGATTTGAATACGCAGCAGTGGGCTCAAGAGCTCAAGGATGGCGCGTATGGGAAGGGGGAGAGGGCGATGAGGATGCAGCAGTGGGCCAGAGACTTTGAAAAGTTTTGCCAGTGGATTGTTGTCGAGTTTGGCGAGGATCAGGATTTGAATCCCGACGAGTAGAAGTGTGATTGGATAGAGATGAGCGAATCCAGGCCTCTCTCAGGCACATGTACAGACATGAATAGATGTATCTGTCTACAGAAAGCTAGTATGCTCGAGCGAAACATACACGCAATCGAAATAGAACAAAGACACCAACCACAATCTAGCTGCACGGAAAAGGACAAAATGAAGAGGCATGAAGAATTTGATTTCGACAAGTCTATTGCACAATGATGGGTGTGTTAGGGGGTTCTCTTAGACATGGACCCACGGGGTCAAAGCCAAGTCTCTTCGTTCCCCTGCCGGCATGAAGGAGATAAAAGCGACGTAAAGCACTCCTCTCTCCCTCCGCCGGAACATTCAATCTACCAACGCTCCGTTCCGAGCTTCTTGCGCTGAAGAAAAAGCAAGTAGCTCGGGCAACTCCTACGAGCCGCATCGCTGGGGTGTGCACACGTCACTGATGGACAAGAGATGATGAGAAAAAAGCAACTGCAGAATGTTAGGGGGATAGTCATGAGATTGTCGTAAAAAGACTTTTTTTTTTTGGCGAAAAAAAGAATTTTTGATTTTTGTTTCTCTCTTCTGGCCGTGAAACACTCTTCACGAGCGGACTTGGATCATTCTTTCCACGGTCAAAAAAGAGTCCTCGTTCCGGTTCTTCCACGCCAATTCCCAACCAGCAGTAACGCAAGCAAAAATAGCGAACACGCTTAGAAGAAGGTGGCGGGGCGGTGAGCAGCGAAGACCTTCTTGCCGGCGGTCTTGGGGATACGGTGGGGAAGGGGGAACTTGAGGTTCTTGGTGAGGAGCTGCTTGATGTAAGGGCGGCGGATGTCCTCGGCCTTCTCGACCTCAACGACCTTAATGATCTGAATCGCATGTGTTAGCCAGACGACGGCAGCACGAGTGCCAGTGGAGTAGTCAACGTACGTGGATCGAACGGAAGCGGGCACGGTGGCGGGCGGCCATGTCCTGGTAGAGGGCCTGGACAGCCTCGCAGCGGGACATCTCGCGGTACTCCTTGTACATGTTGTGGGTACCAGAGCGAGAGTCGTAGCGGATCCAGATACCAAAGTTCTTGACCTTCTGGGGGCGCTTCTCATGAATCTGCAGGCGCGTGTTAATCGCGTCACTTAACGCCAATCGCTGCAGCCCATTTCCGGGAGATAGCATTGTATAGGTTTGAGATGTGGTGTCGTACCTGGTTGAGGGTGACGATCTCGCCGTTTGCCTTCTTGACCTTTCTCAGCTGAGACAAGAAGTACCAGAATCTGCTCTTGGCGACGACCTCGTTGGGAGCGAAGACGCGCATGCGGTAGAGCTTGGGGGTGGGGTTGGCCTCGGTGGGCAACAGACGGCCAACGACCTGGTATTCTTGGAGGCGAGCTGTACGGCAGTATGGTATTAGCCCAATGTTCCATGCTCTTTGATACTGACAGTCGACCGAGCCAGCCGATTCGATCCCTTCAATTCCTTCTCTTTGATGCGCGTGCTTCGGTGTTGGTTGTAAATTCGGTCGGATCCTTCAGACGTGTCGAGGACAGATTGCGACAGGAACAGTCGTAGCCACATTGACCCATACGCAGGATTGCAGACGATGCGATGGATGATGCGAATGTGCGCAGGTCGGACGAGAAGAAGAATCGGCGGGTGGATCGAAATCGGCGGCAGGAGGACATGTGTGGAATAGAAATTGCTTACCCATCTTGAGAGAATGTCAGTATGGTAGTCAGAAATTGACAAATGGAGCGGACTTACTGCGTTTGCTGGAAGGTTAGTACAACGTAAATTGTCAGGTCGCTTGGGAGAGAGAAATTCCTGCGCGCTCGGTGGATTTCCAGCGGCAGCCTCCTCGTTTACCGGAAGAAGCCGCCTCTCTGTCTTGGCATCAAACTTCGAGCCACCGGCAGCGGCGTTACTTTTGGCCGTGACACTTGGCATCTCTCAAGCTCTGACCATCTCGACTGACCTTCCATCACCATCACATGCAAGTGTTTGTTGCCAACTGACGTGCCGCGTATTCCATATAACTTTCCCATAAAGTACTCACTCGATCTAGGTCATCTTCCCCATCAGATCCTAGCCGTATGACCGGCCCCAGTTGACAAGATGAACAATGTCATGTCCGATTTCGGGCGCGCGATGATGAGACAGGATGGTTATGAGCTCGCCAGTACTCTATCACCAGTCGCCCCCAAGCACGACAGTGGCCGCTTGTATGCATTGCACAGAGACTCCAATGCCTATAGTGCTCAGTCCGACTTTCGTAATGCCCTTTCACACAACCCTATCTGCAAGCTGGAAAGACACGAAATCCCTTTCTGGGTTGATGTCTATGTTGCTTATTGGAAAGCTGTTGGCGAGATCCTCATTGCCGAAGAGTCACTCAATCTGGGAAAGAACGCATCCAAACCCCAGGCTAAAGTCGCAAACTGGGACAAAGTTTACAGTGCTTGGAAGGATCTTCTCAATGCCCTGCTAAGGGGCTACCAGAACGAGGTCTTCGATTCTTGGACGATTCCCTGTCTGTACATTGTCGGCAAGTACTTGCGTGTGTTCGCTATCAAAGCAGATGAATTTGCATCTCAAAAGGGGCAAACTTCTTTCACTGCTTTCGAAGAGGATGTTGGCGATTCAGAAGGAGGAAACGATAAGCTTGAGGATGCTGCTCGCCAGATTAACAGAGTCTTCAGTCTCTGCATTGGCGACAGAGCTGAGATTGACAAATCTCGAAAATGGGCTGCATATTACATTGCCAACCTGCAGTTCAAGACTTACTTCAAGGTATGTCTGAACGCGTAGCAGCCACAAAGGACGAGATGCTGACCGAGAACCCAGCTAAACTCAATTGCGCTCTCTCAAAATGTCATCCGATCACTCTCTGCATCAAACACAGATTTGCCAGAACTTGATCGTTTCCCTCGTTCTCAGCAAGTTACTTACAACTACTACCTTGGTGTTCTCAAATTCTTGCACGAAGACTATGCTAAAGCCGAAGAGCATCTGACTCTTGCTTACAACAAAGCATTGAGAAGCTCAACCCGGAACATCAGACTGATTCTGACGTATCTGATCCCAACCAGACTCATCACCGCCCATGTACTACCTACACAGGCAATGCTAGCACCCTATCCAAGCCTTCAAAGACTTTTTGCTCCTCTCTGTGCTTGCATCAAGAAAGGCGACTTGGCTGGCTTCGACACTGCCCTTCAAGCAGGTGAAGATGAGTTTGTCAAGCGTAGAGTTTACCTGACCCTCGAGCGAGGTAGGGACATCTGTCTTCGCAACCTCATTCGCAAGGTCTACCTGGCCGGTGATTTTGAGGAATCGAAAGATGGCGCAGAGCCCGTTCGACGAAGCCGCATCCCGTTGAAAGAGTTTGCGGCTGCTCTAAGGCTCGGAGGCGAGACTGAACTCGAGGGCGACGAAGTCGAGTGTCTGCTTGCGAATCTGATCTACAAGGGCATGATGAAGGGCTACATCTCTCGTGGTCACGCGATGGTTGTTCTTAACAAGAAGGGAGCTTTCCCTGGTACTGGCATATGAGCTCGCACACATCTTGGCCATTATAACATCATGAAGAAAAACCTGCCTCGATTCCAGTCAAATCTTCAACAAAGCAAAATTATCTCAGCTTGTACAACGAAAGATGGTACTCTAAGAATCGCAAAAGACAGCATCCCCCATTGAGCCGTCTCTCTGCCGATCGTCATGAGACCCATCAGAGGCAGAGCATGGTACGCAGCGGCTCTCACGAACGAAGAGGTCCATCTGAAAGATCGTACCAATGCCGCAAGGCAGGCCTCGCCACAAGATGAACTTACACGACGATGATGCATAGTTTCAGCAAAGCTAGAAATCAGACGGTCAGAGCGCAATTCAGAACTGATCCGCAGTCATAGACTCGCTATCGAAACTAGAGAAGTTTACGGTGCAGTACGAAAATTCTATCATTCTATAAATTCACGGCCTCTTTGTCAACCAAACCCTCAATCCAGGCATGTGATTACTCATCTCATCATTCTCGTAAGCCATTGCAACACCATTGGGGGTCTGGCACTCAAACTCCCTGCCGAAGTAGTCTCATTGAGAGCAACCACGCTGCTAACGTTCCTACCAGTGAAAGTCTTGATGTAATTCACTACGTTCACACAATGTCAGCCCTCAAAGAACGATTTACCTTTTGCCGTCCAAACATACCTTCCCAATAAGCATCCTCAAAAGCTCTTGGATTCTTCCTCACAAACTCCTCACAGCTATCAGCATACTTTCCACATCCACTCGCCTTCCAAGTCCTCTTTCCCCAGCTCCCACAAAAATTCGTATTCAACACCAATTGCATCTCATAAAAATGCGTCTCCATCTCACAACTCTGCGCGGGTATGTAGGCAGCCGGAATGCCCCATCCCTCCGGTTCTGGACTCTCGTTTTCAATGTCGGCGGGAATTGCGCCTCGAGGGAAAAACCAGACTTTGATGCCGGTCTCTGCAGACCACTCTGTCGCGTACACGCCGCCGGCGTTTGCGTTAAAGGCCGAGCCGTAGGAAAGTGCAGAGGTGGAGAGCATACTACACCCCGTATCATCCAGATCCGTGCAATCCGAAGACTGGAGCGCGGATGAGATTGAGACGTTGGCGTTTGTGCAGGCGCCCGTGGCGTTTGTGTAGCCGGTTATCTTGTTGTGGGCGTTTGTGTTTACGCCTTCGAGGATGTCGAGTTCGCCGCCTATGGGCCAGGTGGGTCCTGACATCCAACTGTGCCCTCGTCAATTTCACTCGGTCTTTTGAGAAGAAGGAGGCAGAGAGAGTGGGAAAAGGGGCGAGGGGTGACTTACAATGCTGGCCATGTCCCGCATATCCCCCCAGGCATGTGGTTGAAATCCGCAATAAACAGGCCATAGCTATAGATTGCTTTACTATTCAATCGCACGGCTTTTCTGCCGCTTTTGGAATTGTCGCTGAGGATGGAAGTGTGGTCTACGCCTATGCGGATCGAGTTGTTGGTGCCGTTGCTGAGCATGTCGTGAGACAGGGCGTAGGATTGGTTCACGTATGCCGCGAAGCCTGAGCCAGGTGGGTTTGGGTCATCTTCAAAGTCGAAGCCGGAGAAGAATGCGGGAAAGCCTTGAAAGGTTGTGTTGAGGGTGTAGGTGTATGTGTAGGTTGTTGAGGTGTGGGTGGTGGGGGTTTGGGATGCTGTTGCTATGGCTGCTGCTGAGAGTATTGAGATAGGGATGGTTCTATGCATCTTTTGTTTCGTTGCAAAGGGAGTGAACGAGTGAAAAGAAAAGACAGAGAAATGACAAATGAAGATTGGAAGGTGTTCATAGTCTTGAGTAAGTACATAACCTGTGCTAGTACGAGAGTCATGGTCAGTGACTAGATCAACCGACCTACCAGATCTTGGACTATACACAGCCCTATTCCTTCAGATCTTATGGTGTAGTTACTGTGTTGACTGCCGTTTCTCTAGCAAACGGTAGAATCTGGCCAAGCGACGTTTCACTGAACTTCAACGCTGCTTGTGACCACTGACAGACTCAATCTCAGCATACAGGACTCGAGAATTCTGTTTACCGGATGCATGTTGGTAGTTGACATTATATTCGTTATTCTATAATCGTGATCTATATACGCGTATTTTCTTCATAAAATGGCCTCTCCTCAAGTGTGATTATCATGGATACACCACCAGGACACATCTCAATGTGCTCCTAGCACTTGACCTTCAACTTCCAACCAAATGCATAAATTCTGGCGGCTATCACAAGACATGTTCCAATGGCAGCAGAAGAGCCGGACCAGGCTTGTGCATAGAGATACGAGCCTCCGTCTGCTGACAAGAGCGCACCACCAATTGGAGGACCGACGAGAGAGGCAAACGACAAAAAGGTAAAAACCATACCCATGCGAGTTCCAACTTTGCTGATATCTTTGGTCATACGGGCGACCGTGGTAGGTATGAGTGACTGGAAAGCTGCCAAACCGAGACCATAGAAGGAAACAAAGACGTAAAGTGAGTTTTGAGAACTGACACCCATCCAGCAGAACGCCAATACGTTCACAAAGAGCAGAACAGGAATAAGGGTGTTCAATGCACCAAGATAGCGGTCTGCAAGGTGACCAGCCAAGACACGAGCAGGAATGCCGACAGCATTGAGAATGATCAGGAGAATGACCGAGTTCGAGTAGGAGAAGCCGAGCATGTCGCGACCATACGATGCAATGTACCAGTTTGTGAAATACAGCGAGCTCATGTGGAAGCACATGCCAATGCTGAAGAGCATGTAGTCAAATTCCTTCAAGGCGGAAAAGTCGATGAGAGGACCAGACTTGCGTGGTGGCAGTCTGGGCTTCATCACAATACCAGCGGTACACAAGCAGACCAAGTTGACCAGACCTAGGACACGGATAGTCCAGCCAAATCCGATTTGCGGCAGAAGTTGACGAGCAATGAGTGGATAGAGAGCTCCACCTGCCGAGTTACCAGTAGTAGCCAGAGCGACCGCAAGGCCTTTGTGACTGGAGAAGTAGGTGCTCAAGAGAGCCATGGAAGGAGTAAACACAATTCCGGAGCCGATGCCAGTACATAATCCCTGTGCGAGGAAAAGCTGCCAATACTTAGTCGAGAGCGATGTCATGAAGATTCCGACAAGCTGGAAAGCAGTGCCTACAGCAAAAGTAGGTACAAAGTATCCAGCGTCCATTGCACGACCTGCAAAGGTTCCGAGGAAGAAAAGCACCCAGACTTGAATAGAGCCGATCCAAGAAATGGTCGAGGCAGACTCTCCAAGATTTGTCGAATAATATGCTTGAAATGTTCCGAAAGAGTTTGTGTAGCCCCAAGAGCAAAAGACCACGAGCCATGCCATTGCGCATTGCATCCATGCCTTGGTGCCACCATCTGGTGGAGGTCCTGGTTCGGCGAGTGAATGTGTCGTCACTCTTGACGCGATCCTGCTGAGGACAGTGCTGGCTACTCTTTCGAGATCGGTGGGTTGTGGACGTGTCTCTGGTTCATATATTTCCTCCTCATGAGGCTCTCGTATGCTCTTTTCTGACCATGATGAGGGTGTGGGTGTGAGTTCAGGGCTTGAGGAAGCAGAGCCTTTCTCGGTCTCGGTATAGACTGATTCGCGTTTTGTCTTGTTATCAATGAATAGTGCCATGATGCTGAAATGGTAGCAAGTTGATCAATGGCCAATTCCGAGGACTTGGATTGTGTATTTCGAGATATAGACAACTACTGAGATATTCCTGGGACACGCAGGAGTTTTGTTCATCGAGCCACATCTTCTGACGGGTCCCCATGATTCCAACACTTTGATACAAAACTCCCTAGGGCGCACTTCGCAGGGCGTGTGTTCGCATTGGGCGTGAACCGTCAGTGTTGTAGGGCGTGCACAAAAATTTGATAAGGCGGGTATTTGCGGGCTTCTACCCGCCCAGAGGCTCATGCTGATAACGAGAAATTCGATCGAGACACAGCGGGCCTGCTCGTCCAGAAGCCAAGTCGGTGTTGCCGACATCCGTAGGAGAGAGAAAAAAAATCCATGCATCAAGTCCAGGTGATGACACAGTAGGAACTGGCCATAGAGAGATGATTACTATGCAGTCACGCCGACCAAGCATGCTGCACTTCAACGGTGCAGAACAAGCAATGGTGAGGCTGCAATTCCCATCTTGTTTGGCTGGCTGACGATATCGAGCTGTCAACTAGTCGTTTAGAAAAGGAAGGAGACTGGTGTCGGTTGCCTTTGATGGATGCTTCTTTCCACATGCATGCCGCCGCGTCGGGAAGTCGCGTTCATGGATGCCGACACGACTTCGAGCTTCCTCCTTCTTGTTTCTCTCATTGTTGGCAATCTACACTACTACCTGTCGCGCGAGACGCAGTCGCTCAATAGCAATTCCTCGATACGTACGACAGTCGGTAGGCTGCAATCCACAGCTATCCCATCCCTAAGTACCTCTTCTCTCTCGCCTGTTCATGTGATCGCGTGTCCATCTCTTGCCACAAGGCAGATGGTCACTGTTCACCTTAGTGAAGCCATTTCCTTGCAATCATTTCGTCTTCGCTGTCATCACTATGTCCTTCAGTGCAACCGGCGTGCCCAAACCCTTACAGTCACGACCCAAAAAGTCCCCGATCCAACTTCTCCGCTCAGCCTCTACACCATTCGGCCATCATCCGCGGCGCAAACCTGCCACTACACCCAAAGCCGGTGTCAAAAGAGCACAGTCGGATATCAGCAGTAATGCAGACCAGCCTTTGGACAATACAGGCATCGTTACGACGTTACCACCTCCGAAAATACCCCAAGATGTCGTCAGTTTGATCAAGTACATACAACAACACACATGGTCTGAGATCCCCGAACGTGCGGCTGGCATGAACAGCACACGGATAGCAGAAGTCTTAAATTTCAGAAAAAACATGCCGCCCATCGTCTCGATGGCACATCTGCATGCCATATCCGTATCCACAACAGCCACCGAACGCGAACTTGCAAGTCTCGTTCAGAAAGGCATCGTGAAAAAGATCAACATACCAGGCAGAGGCAAAGGTGGCTTTGCAATAGGCGAAGGCGTAGTCCTGGTCGAAGACTGGATAAACACAATACAGCAACACTCAGCCCTCTCTCAAGCCCTCAAAGAAAGATATGCTGAAGTACTACAAGACCACACATCCTCCTATACCGTACCTTCAAATCTGTTTTCAGCAGATCAAGTCTCTGAACTCATAGCAGCAGGTTTCATGACCTCCACCAGCGCCCTCAGCGACCACCTTTTCACTCTCCCCGGCACAGTTTCCTCGCCTGGCTCCTCAACCCTAGCAAATTCCTGGAACACAGCAGCAACGGGGACACTGGCAGCAACAGGAGGTTCATCAGCCATCCACTTGAACGGCGGCGGCGGTCGTGGTCTCTCCACCCTTTCCTCCTCCACAAAACAATCACAAACCCTCACCTTCTCCCTCCCAAACACGGGATCCTACCTCCACCTCCTCACAAACGCACGCCTACACTTTCTGTCTCTGCTCACAAAATCGTCGCCCACATACAAGGAAAGCACAAAAACACTGCTCTGTGAACGCTGGAATGGCGGTGTAGCCTCCGAATCCGATTCTCAGCAGAGTAGAGCCAAAAGGGCAAGAGGCGAGTGGAGTGGTGTGTTGCCCGGCAAAACGAAAAAGTGGAAGGTGTTTTACGGGATGCGCTTCGAGTGGATACTGGAAGAGTGTTTGGGTAGTGGTGGGGTCGAGTGTTTTGGGACTGGGAGCGTGGGTCTGGGGATCAGGGTCACTTGAATCTTCCCTGAAACTTGACGCCTTTTGTTGGAATGAATATCACGAAGCACCTTGTCAACAGAAAGAAGATATCACGAACAGTCTCATCAACAGAAAGAACAATCGAGGCACGGATTTTTGGGTACCCAGTTCTGGCAAGGAAGAAAAAAAAAGCTGGTTTGGCTAAAAGGGAAAATAACGCCGGTTTGACTCAAAATATGCCATCAATCCCAGGGTTGGAAGATATCGATTTCTTGTGCGTAGACGTTCTTACTCTTCGTCGGTATCAGTGTCAGTGTCCGTCTCGCTCTCCGTCTCTTCCTCTTCGTCAGTGCCGCTCTCTTCATCACTGTCGTCATCGTTGCTCTTGAGTCTGGGGCTCGTAGTCTTCTTGGTAGCGTCACCACGCAGAGTAGCCATTTGTCCAGCAATAGTGTCTGCAATTAAAAAAAACGTCAGTATCGTCTATTCGCAGGGCAAAGAAGAAAAAGGCAGGAAAGGGTGCGCGGAAAAAAAAAACTCACCTTCTTCGGGCTCCGAAATGTCCTCGTCCTCCCACTCGGCCTCCTCAATCTGACTCGGGTCGTCAACACTGAGTATGACATCCCTCTTGTCGTCAAAGCCGATATAGCTGTCGCACGCAAGGTGCATCTGGAATTTGTAGTGGGCAGGTTGAGGCGGAGCTTGGAATTGCATCTTGAGAGTTTGGACGTTGAAGGTTGGCTTGCCGGAAGCGTCGAGGATGGGCTTGTCAAAAGTGGTAAAGGTGAAGGGCGGTACGGCGACTTTGCCTTGGCGTGAGTCGGCGAGGAAGAGGTGCCAGCGGGGGGAGTGGTCGCGGGAGAAGTTGGGGGCGTGGGCGAGAGGGGGTTGGTGTTGCTTCTGTTCGGCAGGGTCGGGGCGCGAGTTGGCCTTGGTGTCGGTCTCATCGGGGTCGATGTCTTCGAGGTCAGATGGGTGGACGTCGGGGATGTCGCGTGTACCGGGAGGAATGAAGCGGGCCTTGACGACGAACTGAACGAGAGAGTTGGGGATGATGTGCTTCTCGCCCGTCACCTTGAAAAAGGTGCGCTCAATGACGAGGCGAGGCAGCTGGGAGGCGACCTTGATGGCAGTGTCGAGTTGAGGTGACGAGATGCCAGCCAAAGAGGCGAGTTCACGGCGACGAGCGTCAGAAAAGTCCATGAAGGCCTGAATGGTCAAGTGAGTGCGCTGATCGAGCTTGTCTTCGATAGCCTTGACGGCCTGGTCGTTGAAGTGAGGAAGTTGCAACAAGGGAGACGACGCGGGAGCGACAGCTTGGATCAGGTTTTGAGAGGTGCGGTAAGCAGCGAGGACGGGGTTGGTGAATCCGTAGGCCAGACAGATGGAAACAAAGGCTTCGTTCAAGCTGAGAGCGGTAGGGGCGAGCTGGTACTTTTCGTCGTTCAGCGTCTGGTCGTTGAGCTCGACACGTTCCAGATAGGCCCAGAGCAGCGCAAGAGTCTTGCGACGCACAGTATCGTCCATGTCCTGCAAGAAGCGACGGTCCTTCTCGTTCAGCATTCGGGCGTCTTGGAGCAGACGCTTCTCAAGCTGACCGGTTCCGGCATCGGCCTTGTGGCCGTGTAGAAGTGCCTCGAACTCGGCACCAGAGCTGAGCAGATTGACAACGCCGTGATCGTCGATACGTTCGTTGAACTCCTTGAACATGTTGCCGGCCGTCTTGACCAAGACCTTCTCGCGTGTCACCTTTTGCGATCCGTACCACCAGCTGCCGACAAAGTAGGGCAACAAGACTCCCAACAGAGCGCCGTACACAAGCAAGATGTACTTTCCGTTGCCCTCGGTGATCAGGAACTGAGGCAGAGCAATACCGAAGCTGGTGCTCTGCTTGCCGTCCGGATTGCCGTATTCGATGTAGTTTCTGCGCACATCCTCGTCCGTCAGAGCCTTGTATGCCTTGATGACCTCTACCCAGCGTTCATTGACAGTGTCGATGGTCTCGTTCTTGGCCGGGTCGGGCACCGCCTTGTCGGGGTGCATGGTGACAGACAGTCTGCGGTAGCGGCTCTGGATCTGCTTCTCTGTTGACGACATGGGCACACCAAGAATCTCATAGGGGTCCCAGATCTTGGGTGTGCTGCGCTGTGTGACGGCCATGAGGTAGACCATCAGGGCAATCGTGGCCCATCCTGCGCCAGCCACCACCATTCGCTTGATCTTGCGCTCCCTCCTCTTTTGCCGTCTCTTGTGCGCGTCGATGAGGTCTGCATGTTCAGGTGTGTAGGACGATTCGATTCGCGTCGCTGTTGTTTCGAGGTCTGGATTGAGTCTGAGTGAGTGGAGCCAACTTGGACATGACTTGAAGGTTAGACTGACCTTTGCTAGGCTTGAGTAAAGAGTATGTCACGGGCAATGTGACCAGACCAGCCACTGTGACAAAGAAGAAGGGAAAGAACTGGCCCTGTTCGTCATAGTTGTATTCGGTCGACATGGCGGCGGCGCCTTTCTAGTGTAAGCGGGACCAAGTGCTCCAAGATGAGGTGTTGCAGCTATTGCTGATACGTGGCGCAATGAGCAAGACAACCGGAATTCAAAGTCAAACGCGCTGCGTCTTGACACCAAGATTAGTACTTGTAAAGGAGAGTGGACAAAGTTGCCATGGTTGCAATTGCGATTCGTGGCTTCTTGCTCGAAACTCGAATCTTGGCACCCATGACATTCCATGAGCCTCTCTACTTTTGCTTCTCACAAGACGTGGCTCGCAATGCAGAATAGAATTCATGTTGGATGTCTTGAAGATTACGTCTATTGCTTGTGTATCTTGTTGTTTGAATTTCCTGTGTCCGTATGTCCAATCGATTTACACAGATCGCTCCCTTACTTGTTCTGGTACAAAGCATTGAGCAACGCATCGTACGCTCCCCTCATCACCACCTCATTGTCCGTCTCAAAATCCAAGGCGAACCTCAGCCTTCTCGCTGCCTCTTTGATCATGTCATGGCCCTTCTCCTTTTCCTTTGCTTCCTTGAGGATCTTTCGTGAATCCTTCATTCTCTTCCAGAAACCTGCTACTTCCTTCTCATACGTCGTCTCCTCCAATGGGACTTCGTGTGGGTTGATGGCACTCGTCACGTTGCCCAAATACTTGTCCATCCTAGCCCACTTGTCTCCGCCAAGATCGAGAAGATGAACCATCAGATCGCCGGGTTCACCTTCATACGTCTTGTTCGAATCGAAAGCGTTGTACCAGAGTCGTGGTTGATATGTGACCCTGTTGCGGAATCGCTGGTTCTCCATGACTTGCTCGAGCGCCGCATGATCCTTGTTCAACGACACATGGTGTTTTCTGTCTGTGAGAGGAACCGCGAGAACTTGTACCAGAAACTCCAGTGACCAAGGGTCCACGCGCAAGAAGAACACACCACCATTGAAGTACCCGTCATCGTCATGAGTTGCGATCAAGTGAATTTCTTCTTCCGGAGGAGGCAGGAAAATGTCCAATGGCACCTGCTGATTCAACACAAGCGTGTCCGGATCAACCCAACTACTCGAATCAGTTTACAAATCTTCCCAAAGGCGTGCAGAATCGACGCGACTTACGCGAGCCATTGCATGCGCTCGTCCCATGGCTTGGCCAGTTCTTCTACCAGAACAGACATGAGATAAGCGGGCTTGGCCAGGAAACTTGCATGGATCCGTTGTCGTAGAACCTGCATCTGGTATCCATGTAGAGCATTGTGTCGTTCATGAGTAGCAAGAGCTGCCTCGTAGAGATAGTTTGGTTCGCCAAACACTGCTGTCACCTTCTTGATGCGAAGTGATCGTGCAGAGCGTTGCCTTGTGCCAGATACGACTCCAAACTTGTGTCCGCGGATTTTTGATTGAATCTCATGGATGCTTGGTGTTTGTAATGATTGCAGTAATGTCACTACTGCGAGAGATATGAGAACAACAAGACCTATGAGGCGGCACTATTGCACATGATTAGTTGTGGATTTCGAATGAGCCCCGAGCATGATGGCACAGAGCAGCGTCCATGGCATTATTTACTACATCTGCCGTCAGCAATGCTGTGTGATGAAAGACTTGATATAGCCATGATCCAAGTAGTGGATCTGCTCACCCTGCGCTCCCGCACCTCCGTACATCGTCCGTGCTTGCGGCATCTCGACTATCCAGAAAGTGTATATTTCAGCTGGCAAAATCTCTCAGCAGGACTCAAAGAGACAAAAAGATGATGACTGAGATATTCTTTCGCCTTGTTTGCGTGACACGGCACTTTTCACAGAAGAAGACACCACCGTCTCCCCTCGAGTAATCATTTTTCGCAAACCGTTCACCCCTATCGAGTACTCCTTCTGGCCTTGGCAACGCTTTGCGACACCTATTCTGCGGCTGTCCACGTCGTGGGGCACTTTTGGAGGACTGAACAGAGTGGCTAGCTGAGCGAACATATCTGGCCCTACGGACTGCGATCTTGTGCGTACATACTCCTGGATCCCCTGAACCTAGTCGCCCAACGTCCTTTTTGGTCTTGTAGCATCAATCTAGAAGTAGGTCCACTTCGTCCTTCGTTCTAACAAACCCCCAATAGTCTCGCTGCAGATGCGCGAGCCATTGCACTGAATCAGGGGTTGCTTAAATGCGGGTCGGGAGCACGCAAACAAAGTCTGGCCTATGACGAAGAGCAACACTGTTGTCTGAATGGGTAGTACAGAAGTTAATGATAAATAAGGGTATGCGGGGACTGGCCGGCCTATAAGCCTAGGCCTAATAGTGCATGAGATGCGTCCCCTGCCAGCTGAGCAGCTCTCGATCAAAGCCTCGCTGGACCTTGGTAAAATCCCGAAATGCAGAAATACAGTAATAGAGAAAGGGATCGCATCGAGTAATGATGGCACACGCCGTGAAATCAACCATGCGCCGATAATCCTGCATTCACCCATCCGAGTGTAAAACCCCTCCCATGCCGATGGTAGTCCGGATGCCGATGCGCCGTGTCGAATGCCGCTAAGTAAGACAAATGTCGAAGAAGATTATAAAGTCATGTCGTTATTTCACAGTACGGCTCTTGCCCTTCTTGGACGGAGCAGCCGATGTGATTTTGCTCGTTTGTATTAATTCACCAATGTATCTTGTGAGATGTCAGTGCAAGTTCTGGAAAGGTGATGGGAAGGTCGATACTCACGATTGGAGAAATTTGTTGCCGCCCTCGAGCTTCTCATGTTCGATTTTGACGGCTTCGACCCGATCTACGATGGCCATCAAGCTTGCTCTTAATGCTTGAGCTTGTCTGGGACAACAGTCAATATCAAATCTGTGCATATGCAGGGTCTGAGACTTGAAACATACTCGATGAGATTACGACGTGCGTCCTCGCCCAACTTCTCAATAACTTCACTCGTCCGTCTAGGGCTCATGCTTCGTACATCGTCGGGTTCATATTCTTCCTCGCCGGGTGCGAGCTCGACACGCGGGCTGTCTCGTGGAATGATCATTGTGCCGCTGCTTTTGCGGCTTCCAAGTCTGGGTCTGCAGGCGTCTAGGCGACCGCGAGTTGGGGTTTCGTCGGAAGATGAAGTAGTTGAAAGAGGTGGCGAGTAGGATGGTTTCGACGGAGGTTCGCTAAAAGCCTCGATGGGTGCAGAGTCGACGGTATAATGTGCGTATGCAATCGATGGCATATTGTGGTGGAAGAGGGGATAATTATAAGCAGGTCTGCCTCTGTTTGCTCAAAGTCGAGCGGTGGTGCAGACAATGGCCCAAGTGACGAGAGAAGAAGTTGCGGCGGTGTGTTGTGTTGTGTTTGATGAGATGAGTGAGATGGCGGAGTTCGGGCAGACGGCGGCGCTAAGAGAGAGATGGTAGCGCGTGAAACACCATTTCTTCCTTGAGGGTTGTAGCTGAGAGAAGTAGCAGAGGGCCCCGAAGTGAGGGCAGATTCGCAATCGGTATATGGGGCAGCCGAATTCTGGACAAGGGAACAAGTGGAACTGTCAAAGGACGAAGACGAGTAGAAAAGAAGGATTGGATGAGGGCGATGTGCACGACGCTCGGCTCCCAGCGAACAAGACCCTCTCGACATCGTCATAAAGCGGGTCCGAGAGCCCTTAGCTCCAAAGCACTTCTCTCCCTGTCGTGCCTGCTCTCTGCCATCTGGGCCGATCAGATGAACACAACCAACGGCCGCCGTCAGCTGAGTCGACGCTTCACCAACGCGACAATTCCATTTTCAATAATTGCCGTCGCGCAGCTTCTGTAGTATGGCTCGAGTGACGCCTTTGTGCTTCCCCTTCTCTGTTCCTCGAGTCTCCACGTCCGCGCCCAAAGCGATTGATGCTGATCTGCCAGACGATCTGCCCTCCTTCCCTGAGCTGTGAGCAATGATGAGCACACCAACACCACACACACACACACACACACACACACACCCCCCCAACCATCCGTCGCTGATTCATGCTCCCCGCGGCCTCTTATTTTCGTCTACCAAACAGCTTGCAAACCTGTATTTGTCTACATTGCTCATCATGATCCATGTCATGTTTGCCATCAATCCTTCGCATGACCAAGAGGCCAAAGCATTTCCATCATGGGTTTCCGCCGAGTGAGGACCGTCTTGTCACCTGTGTGTTTCTTGCCCTCGCTCACACAACTCCACCCTTGCGGATTCGTCGTGTCTACTGCCGGCTTGGCCGTCTCCTCTCTGAATCTTTCAGATATTGACACCTACACCTTGCGAGATTGATCCAATCAATCACTTCTTGGCCGAGTGCTCTTACTCGGTCTTGTCGTCGCTTCTGTCCCCTGCCAGAGCGCTCGCAACACAGCGACAATGAGCAGACGCATGCTTCTTAGCCACTTTCAAATCGCATCAATTCCGCCGAGTTGTCCTTCTCTCAAACGTGTGCCAAGCTCCGCATCTATGTAACTGTCACAGCTTCCTGCAACCACGTTCTTCGTTCGGGTTTACTTGTGTCGATCCCATCTCAGAAGCTGTTCGTTTTCGTCTTGACGCGCTCCGCTTTTCCGCCGTCCATCTCCGTTTCGCGCCGAAGTGAGAGCTTGCAGACATGACTCGTCAATCAAGCCTCAGTCTCTCTCTTCACCGCTGCTCCATCGTGTCGGACCTGTCTGTCCGTCGAAAACTTTCTCACCCCTTTGCGTTGATCTTCATCTTGTGAAGCAGCGAACACCTGTTTACAGATGAGTGGACTAAACTTTACTCCGGAGCCTCGTCCGATCTTCATGCTTCGATACATACAATACCCGCTGAACTCTGAATGTATCCCGAGTATCGCTCTTCATGCAGAACTACCACACAGTTGAGCAGAATTGTGCTCACCTTCCCAATCTCCCAGTCGTCAAGCCAACTGAACGACAATCAAGGCAGTATTCCAGAATTCTCAAACGCTCAAGCCAACGATGATGCCATGGTAACGCGTGCGGTACCCGGCTCGTGACCGTTTGACGCCATGCGCGTCCCTCGACTCGAATTCAGAGTCAAAGTCAAAACGTTTGCCATGTTTTATCAACCACAAGGCTGTCAAGCCGAGACAATCTTGCAACAATGGCTCCGAGCCTCTGCTTTTCCGGTTTCTCTATATCGCAACGTCGTCTGTTATTGCCACAGTCGATCCAGAGCAAGGATATATTCATCGTCATCAATGACATGGTGCTTCGACTTATGAAGACTTGGTCTGGTCAAAACCAGATGTCTGAACTGTCAAACACAATCAATTGCAACGACGATAGCGTTGAACGCGCGACATCCTGTCTAGTCTACTCCAGACCCTCTCGCGCATCTGGTCTCTGACGAGTACATCCCTTGAGAGCTTGCGCCGCGGGAGGTGATCGCTTGCAAGTTGATGTCGTCGTCAAGTTGCGGCTCGAACTCCGTCGTCAGGTTACGGCTCGAACTCCGCCATCTTGCCACCGGACGCAAGAGACCAGGACTCCCTGGTCCGTGCAACAAGGGATTAGCATAGTGATGTTGTGTATTCTTACGACTGGCTGGCCCTTGTGATTAAGATCAGTATCTAGTGGCGCTGATGCCCCGGCCATCGTTATGACATTCCTCGACTGAATTCGAGCGTGCCGAAGCACGAGCACTGCCAGAGCACAAGCATGATCGAAAGCCACCCCCAGGAAAAGTGCGCCCCGTTACGAGAACCGTGATCAAACTGCGATACGGAGATGAGGTTACAAATTCGCGGCTGAGTCTTGTTGAAATGTCGTTGCGGAAGAGTCTGGACCATGAACACGGCAGGCACGGGAATCTTGGATAGGATGCAAGTAAAGAGCACAAATCAATCATGCAGTGTACGACCCATCGACAAAAACCAGATTGCATCTTCCCCAGCTTTTTCCTATTTCATGGCGCACTAAGCCAGCCCGAACAACCCGCAAGGAGACCAAATATCCCAATGCAACCCCCTGAAACATATCCGGGAATTCCGATCGACCTCGAAAGAATGGGGGGAAACATCTCGATGTGGAAATTGAGAACAAGGACGCGTAATCCTCGCTTTCTGGCAAATCTAAGAAAAGAAGTCTGTTAAAGTTGCAATCTGGAAAAGCTTCCATTCTTGGTGTGGCTGTTCAGAAGCACAACAAGCATTCGGAGCTAGGATGTTGGACTGCAAACATGTCATGGCTAGAGTAGTTGAATTTCAATTACAATGGATACTGCTGTCCGTCACATCGACTCGTCCTGTAATTTGTGCTGTATCAAGTGGAACACGGGACACCACACCATATACTGAATGTGCCAGAATATCATGAGGTAGTTAAATCATCTAGAACATCGGAAGTGCATTGCAATTCCTGGCCCTGCAGAATATCAAGTCCAACATCATCTTGCTCTTATCAAACTGTGCCGACTCCGGAGCGCCCCTTAACAACCCAAATGATGCATATGATTGTGCGATAGAAACAGGGTCGCCCTCTTGGTCATCACTCTGGTTTACCATATGACTACCTTCCACTCCCTTAGTACTTCGTACTCTTCCGCATGGCCTTCTGTTTAAAGGCCGTTCATTCGTTCTTGATAATATGGTGCCGCGACAGCAGGAACACGACTATCATCTGTCATGTGACTAGGTATGTTCGAGGTCTAGACATCAATGGCATGCTGATCAAGGGCAACTTGGAGCATCGTGTCATCTATCCAACGACTTTCAAGAAAACCGGCAGTGGCAAATGGATGCTACCTAATCTCTTGTGGGTGGCAACGCGTAGTTCTCTGCATGATCATGCGGAATTCGCGCTTCGTATTTCAGCCTCCAGGAATATGCCCAGTGTAACGGCGAAAGCCGACTCGTGATGTTGAGTGCCTGATGACACTCGTGAACGTTGAGTGGTCATGGTAATCTTGTCAAGTCGTCATCGGTCATGTGGCAGGCAGGTGTCTGTCTTTGGGTCCTTGGATCCAGACTGGCTCGACGCAAAAATGCTC
This sequence comes from Aureobasidium sp. P6, assembly GCA_003992365.1. Classification (NCBI taxonomy): domain Eukaryota; kingdom Fungi; phylum Ascomycota; class Dothideomycetes; order Dothideales; family Saccotheciaceae; genus Aureobasidium; species Aureobasidium sp. P6. Next base: position 281,639 of record RZIQ01000024.1, read on the forward strand.
TGCAAAGCATAATCTCGTGGAAGATTTCGTCCAGAATCGCATTGCCGCCTAGATCTCGACGTTTTCCCATAATCTCATGAGTTGAAATCAGGGATTCAAGGGTCTTCGTAATCGACTCCATCAAACAGGTCTAACACGACCTGTAACATCAAGGGACAAAGATCTCCAGATTCATCACCTTCGCCTTCGCCGTAGAGCTGAGCATGGCGAATGTCGTATTGCTGAATCGATGATTCTTTTGTATAGCCGGCAGATGGAAGAGAAGCCGCCTGTTGATGAAAAGTACAAGAGTCGCTGTTGAGCATAGGCACGACAGCACAAGAAAGCGGCGGGAGGGGAATTGCTTGAAGATGAGCTTTCTTATTTGTTCTGAGTCTTGTGCGGCGTCTGTTGTGTAGCTTGCCCATGTTTGAAATCTAGCAGGAAGAAAGGCCGTGAAATGCGTGAGAAAGGTTGACGAAAAGTGAGACTCCCAAGAAGTGGACTGGAGTTACTCTTAACAGACTGACTTAGCTTTATATGTATGCAAGAACTAGCAAGTGTTTACAGTCATGCCGAAATCGCTCGTCGCCACCTGATGGAAGCCTAGAGAAAAATCACTTTTCTGCACGTTGTCCTCCATGTCGCGATACCACAAAAGGCAAGTGACTCATTTGGAGATCTGGAGTCTCCAGAACGCACAGACCAAGTCTTCCGATTGCTTCCTCCGTTGACCAGATGCTGAGTTGGGTACCACGTTGCTGCCTCTGGTAAATTGTCGAAGGAGTCATCGTGCACTCCGGCTTGTAATTGTCAGCGTGGCATATGTCATCGACTGAGATGGTGATGGAAGGAGATGGTAACGCCATAGCTGCTGCCTCTTTAGCGATCAGTCACATTATCAAAGGATCCATCTCGTAGGTTGATAATCGAAAAGCTCGACAGTTCGGTGGTCATAGCCTAATAGAAGTATAGAGACTACACGAATCATCCTGCTATCGCGGAAGGTGATTTGATGTAGAAGGAAAGAGGATCTCATCGTCGCACGAGCAACACCACAACTACAGTCCCAAGACTTTTGAAACCAACTTCTCCAGCATCTCAAACCCAAAAAATAAGAATTTCCATCCTACCAATCCTCAAATCAACATACAAACATGTCTCCAACTACGGCTACACAACTCGCCTCATCTGGACTTTCGCTGCCTGCTGACACGTACATCTACTCATTGGCGCGAACAACAAGCCTTTGTGCTGCTATCTCGTCCGATAATTCATTACGCTATTTTGATCCTACAAATCTCTCGCTTGTGCATACCGTATCGAAAGCACATGACGGAATTACCTGTTTGAGAGCGAGTTCGGATGGTAACGGGCTTGTGACGGCAGGTAGAGATGGTACAGTCAGATGCTGGGATGACCGGGCAAAATCTGCAAGGGTGCAAATGAGTGATCGTAGGTTTTTCTTTGCTGTGCTGCCTGAGATCTATGGAATTGTTTCTGACTATTTGGTCGCTTTAGCCCGCGGAGCTGGCATCTCTGCGTTGGCATGCCGTGATACATTTGTTGCCGCCGGCACGGAAAGCACAAAGGAGGGATTGGGCGATGTTAGCGTGCTCCTATGGTAGGCAACTATCAGAACTTGTCATGAATTTGTGTTGAAATCATCTAGGGACACACGCAATGCTTCCAAGCCGCTGCAGGCATATACCGAAAGTCATACTGATACAATCACTCAAGTGGCTTTCCACCCAACTCAGCAACAAACATTACTTTCTGGGGCAACAGATGGCCTTGTGTCACTTTTCGACACGACAATCTCGGATGAGGATGATGCGCTGGTTCAGGTGCTCAATCACTACGGCGCCATCCATTGTGCTGGGTTCTTGAACGCCGGAGAGGTCTACGCCGTTAGCTCCGATGAGCAACTCTCGGTGTACACACTGAGTAAACCCACTGACCCAGAAGACTACACATTACCAGTGACAGCATTCGGAGATGTCAGAGAGAAATTGAAGAGTAGCTATGTAATTGACATCTTCCCCAACTCTCCTTCAGCTTACATCGCTACTGGCGACACTGGGTAAGTCACAAGAGCCAGTTGGTGAAGGTACATGATCTCACGAAGTGAATAGGTCGTCTCGTCTTACTCTGGTACCACTCAATCCTAGCTGGTCCTTCGATATGGATGGCACTATGAACTTCCCAGGAGCACATGGCGACGAGATTGTCCGCGATTTTCTCATTGACAACCACGTAAGTTCATACAAGAATCTGGAGCACCCCAATGCTGACTAGAATCATAGAATCAACGTATCATTACATGTGGCGAAGATGGTCATGTTCGCCTTTGGGCTCAAGAAGCGCAATCTCAACCTGCAGATGCAGATGCCATGGATGTCGATGGCAAGAAAAAGAAGCGCAAGGACAAGAAGAAGAAGGACAGATTCCAACCATACTAGATACCACAGCTCACTATCTGAATCTATGAATTGTAGGTCGTGCTCGCCACCAAACTGCTTCCCTCTCACACCAGATTATTTCTTGCATGATCGTTACAAACCACAGTGAGGTGGTTTCGGCTTGAAGAGTTACCCACTGGACAGCGGCTGATCCAAGGTGGATCTACCCAGATCAAGCAGAATGGCAATATCAGAAAGTTTGTCTATCCATGCTAATGAACATCAACACATGTGCTTTAAGCGAGTGAAAGTAAAGCCTCTTTTCCATTCGAATTTTTCACAGCCTTTTTGATTCGCTACTTCCCAACCACCTACTTGTCCCATGTGTTACTCCAGTAAGCCCGCCGTTCATCCCCTTCCGTAGGCATCCCCATTCTTCTCTTTCGGCCAGACGACTAATGGCCGATGCCGTGCTTTCTGTAGCACTTTCTAAGACACTTTTCATACCTCTTCTTGAATTTGAAGGGCCACAAACTATTTGGGGGAAAAAAGATCAGCTCATCTGTTCCCACACAACAAGTCGAAGAAACCAAAAAAAAAAAAGAAAGAAAGAGACTTACCTGGCATAGGTCCTGCACTTTGCTTGCACCTGCCAGCTATTACAAGCATGACGATGACGACGACGACGACGTCTTTCTGCCAGAGAACCAGCAAGACCCGCAACCTCCTCGACTTGCGCATCTCTCTTCTTGTTCTTCTTCTTCCACCCTTCGCACGTGCGGACGGTGCAAGGCTCGCACTTTTCGATGCACTTTGCGTGTCTTTGTTTGTCGCCGGGGAATATCGCGCCGAAAGGAAATCTCATGTCGCAGGCCCAGTTGTGCCAGTAGCAGCCGCGCTTGTCGAGGGTGACGGTCGCAGAAGACGAGGTTGCGGTTGGGAAGGTGGTGGTGGTGAGGAGGGCTGCCTGTGTGGTGTAGGCTGTCGTTATTGTGGTGTTGATGGCGGTCGCCATGGCTGTGGTGGCCATGGTGAAGATGTAGGTCAACTTCATGTTGGTGATTCGTGAGAAGGAGGCAGGTATTTATGTTGTAATGTATTGCGACCTGTCCGTTTATTGCAGATGCAAGATGGGAAAAAAGGTTAGAGCAGCAGTGATGCCTATTCTTATAGAGCCATCCCGTACTGCTACGACCGGAAAAGAAAAGCTGTGTGCACTTTGAGTGCATTTTCTTTATTGGTGTGCCTGGCAGTTGCGTGGGTTTATGGTGCGGCTCCAGCATAATCGAACTCATTTTGTCTTAATCCTTGACTGTATCTGGAGAGAGTCCAACAAAGTGATTCATCTCTCAGACGACAAGAGTAGTGAGCAGCAAAGTGCTGGGATTCACGACGGCTACGCATTCCATAACATGTTACGAGGGAGACGCAACATGGGCTCTTGCTTTTTGATAACAGATTTCCGTTTTCCAAATCGAACAACTCCCAAACTCCTCCTGAACGCCTCAATCTCATCTCTTTTCTAATACAGACGGTTGTCTGACTTACTTCTTCTCCCCATCTACACCCAGATCCTCCTCACCAGGACCCACCTCGACTTCCTCCTCATCTCCACCCAGATCCTCCTCACCTGGACCCAACTTCCCCTCAGCCAACGCCAACCTCTCCTTGCGCACCTCCTCCTCATGCTCCCTCATCTCCCGATTGTGGATCTGGTTCCACTTATCCTGCCACGCCTCCTTTCTAACCCGAATCTCCTCACGCGTGCGCGGGTTCCCGCTCTCGTCGTAATAGACATCCAAGCCATCGATGCATTCGCCTCCGGCGTCACATTCCTTCTTGCCCCGCACCCATTTGGTGGGGATCAGTGGTGGACGGTCGAATATGTTTTCGGCTTGGGGTTCCTCGGGTTCGATGGGGCATGAGTGTTTGGTCATGCAAGTGTCAAAGTGGTTGCGGAAGGTCCATGCGTCTTTGAGGCTGCATTTGACTTTTACCCAGCAGCAGCGGTTGGATAGCTGTGTGTGGGTTTGGGGTTGGTTGATAGGTGCGGCGGATACCATTGCTGAGGCGCTGGCGGCCGCGTAGAGGATGGTGGATGCCTTCATTGTTGGTGGGTTTGGTTCTTGTGTTGTCAGAGATCTTTGTCGGTCAATCAACTTGATCTTTCTCTTGTTGGGAGATTGATGAAGAATGGAAGAAGAAAAAGCAAGAGAACGAGGAAGGAATTTATTCTTTTATACCCATCCACGAAAAAAATGAGTAACATGGCTTCGAGTCATCATGGCTCGGTGTGTCACGACTATTGTGTCTATCAAAAACTTCATTTTGCTCAAACAAGCTCACCTGCTGAAGAAAAGACACCAGCGTAAAGTGCAGATAAATTGGTCACACTTGAAAAAAGACGAAGAGCTGTGTGTGTTGGTCGTCTCCAGAATGTACAAGGAGGATGAGATGTTGCATAAGAATCTTGAAAAGAACAAAGAGAAAAAAGTTCAACCTCCCTTCCTGACTCCAGTCAATGCGTGATGCCTGTGCGCCGATGAGACCAGATGAAATGCACATCGCTATTGCCGTGCGCGTTATTGTAGACAGTCCTTGCGTACATTGACAAAGGCCCCAGGCCCGCCGTCTGAACTTAGCATGTCTACCAAGACCTCTGCTTGGGCTACGACCTTTTCGATGGCAGCGGATGATGGTTTGCCAAGAGATACTGCGCTGAATTAGCATATGCCCGTAAGTCGATGCGTGAGGCGAATACTGACCTAGAATTGCACTATTAACTTCCTCGGCAATCTCAACTCTGCCTTTGCCCTCCATGAGACCGCCTACGACAGAATCTCGAGCGTCTTGATAGGCGATCAGAGCAAAGGTATCATCCAAGGCCTTTTTCACAGCTGGACGAGGGTCGCTACTAAATTCCGCCTTCAGCTCTTGCCCGAAGTCGAGAGCATCAAAGAGCAGCTGGTCGCTATCTGTTGATGAGTTCGCTGGCTTGAAAGTGTCCGGCTCAATATCCATCGTGTCATCCTTCGCACCATCGCCGAAGCGTAGACCAGGATTAAAGGGCGATGGGACAGGCATTGGTGGAATGATTGGGGCTTGTGATTCTCGATGCAATTGATCATCAAGCTCCATTTGTTGGTCAAATGAAGAACCGTTGGAGCCTGCCAGCTTTTGGGGTAACTTGCCAGATGCCTTTGGAGCGATTGGTAGCAGGTCTGTCCGTTGGAGGTCGTTCACTCGGCAGATCATCTCGATAAATTTGCGACAGCGAAGCTTGAAATAGATGTCCCTGTTTTCATCTCTTTCCAGAACGTGTGGATAGTAGGTATTTGTATATTTCAGGGCCTTGTCGATATCTCCCTCCAGAATGGCAGATCGAATTTCTACAGCATGGTCAGCAAATGTCAGATTCCTGGTACTTGGAGGCCACGTACTTTGTCGATTGATGGCATGGACGTCCTGCGAAGGATCAAATAGTGATACAGCATCGCCTTCCAGATTGAGAGGTTTTCTTTCGTCTCGGATTTCTCTGTTGAAAGCTCTGGCCGTTTCCACGTAGCCATCGTGAGCGAGATATTGTGCCACGAGCTCCTGGACTAAGAGGGTCTCGTCATGTGTAGTGTCCAGTGTGTCTGCTGAAGTTTTGTTAATGTCCTCTTTTACTCTGTTCCTTTGTCGCTTTATGTTCATTAGTACGAGTATACTCTCGACAATGTGGTAAACTGACCTCCATCATAGAGTCGATGTCGAACACAAAGGGCTTATGGCCAAAGTTTACTTGAAGATGTTCGTTATTCTTCTTCATGCCCACTGATGGGTATAATCTGTCGCCTCTCACGTTGTGGAAAGCTTCGCCTATAGCAAGACGTTAGTACACAAGCAGAGTTTGGCGCAGAGGGAGAAGTACCTAAAAAGACACCATTTTTGGTGAAGAAAGCACTCCCCGTTTCAAAATTGACACCGCAACCTACTACATCCCATGCGGCAAACTTGGGACCATATGGTTTTCCGCTGGCAGTGCAAGAGAAGCTGAAGCCATCATCACCGTGATAGGCCCACGATTCTGGTTCCCAGCCAGGCAGGCGATTAAGGCTGGCTTTTGGGCCGGAGAAACCAATTCCGATCAAACTGGGAGAGGAAGTAGTCAGTATCTTGAGTATCCAAGGGGGTCAAGGAAGCGTACCCTTCCTTCCCTCGGGATAGAACCGTGACTTCGAAATAATATATGCCGACTTCCCGAGGCATAGGATGGTCACTTCTTATAGCAGCAGCCTCATCGCTAGTTTTTGTTGAGCCTGTAAACTTGACCTCGGTACCTTGGGCGGATAGTTCGAGGCCCGGCCATTTGTCTATGTCGCTCCAACATGTTGGAAGCTTGTTTGGACCGTTAGTCTTGAGCGGGCCCATACGACCAAAGTAGTCTGCAGTGAAGGCTTTTCTGGATGGGGTGTTTGCAGAGAGATGTTGCGAGGGAAGGGTAGGTCGAGAATGTCGACGTGATTCATCAAAGTCGGCGACTTGTCGGGCATGGTGGGTTTCGAGTATCTCCAAATGACGCGAGTTGAGGAGGTACGATGGGCGGAGGAAGTGTGGAGGAGACGATGGAGGATCTTGGTCAGGCAGATGCGTAGAGGGAAGTTGTGTGGTAGACCAGGTATCTTGCGATTTGGCCGAGGCCATGGTGTCGCGTAGTGGAGGGTCGTCTTCGGGGTGGAGGAGGTGCGAGAGGGCGCCGAAGCGGGCAGGCGAGGATGTGGAGCCCGCGGCGGCAGCGACTGAAGCGTACGACGAGGTCAAGAGAGGCTGATTCGAGCGGCGATAAGATGAAGCGTGTGGGTAAGGATTGGTCATGGTGGTCAAGGTCGAGTGGAGGCAGCTGTCGACGAGATCAAGGTAGAATGACGAAACGAGCAATCATGACGCTCCTGCTGGCATTCTGCTGTGCTGTGCTGTGCTGTGCTCTGTTCTGCTCTGCTGTGCTCTGCGCTTGAACTTCACGGTGCCATGAATGAATCCTGCTACAGCCCTTTCGGCCGGGTATACTGCAAGCTTGGAAGATCGAGGACCGTCTGTTGCTTGCCAGGGTGATAGAACGGCACTCGGTCATTCTCGGCGAACTGCCTTGGCAAGCCTCTGCTCTGTCACATGCTGCCACCAGAGATGGTCTCAACATGGTGAAATCCACTGCCTAAAAGAATCCATATGAGACTGTCCCTATCGTAAAAAATGCTCTATAGTCCGAGCAGAAGCCATCAGAGCGCCGTCGCCGATTTGTCCCTTCCAATACACTGACCCGACCGAGGTAGCTATCACGCCGTCCTCTGAGCTACATAACTCCATGCTGAATCGACAAAAACAAATCAAAATCCATCTTTGATGGCTAGCTGGCCTTTTGCCACAAAACACATGGTCATCGTATACATGACCTCAAGATAAAAGAGTCATGTTGTGGTGAGAGAAACAGGACTGCAATATGTTAGTCACTGCGACAGTGGTGCTGAAACATCTGCCTTGCTCACATGTTTGTCAAGACTTGGCTTGTTCATGCCTCGACAGCCAGTGCAGGAGCAGGCGAGCTCTCGAGAGCATTGTCTTGCTTGGCTCCTTCACCGCTGTTGCTTCTCTCGCTAGCCATGGCGCTGCTCGCTAGCCTGCCTTGATCGGCCTGGCTGCTTGACGAGTTCTCGCTCTTGACATCGCCGCCGAAAGAAGACGTGTCCTTGAGCGGTGCGGCCCACGATCCAATCGACCATGCAACCCCAGATATGCTCTTGAGTTGGAGACCCTTGCGCTCCCATCTACGGCAGGGCTTGCCAGATCTGTCGAGCGCCCGAAGTCCAGCATTGATGGCGCCAGTGTTGGCCTTTGGTCCTAGCTTGTGCGTAGCGATAGGTGCTACACCACCGAAAGCGCCTTTTTTTGTTCCCTCGGCAGTTCTGTCAATGGTTCCGTCAGCCCTGAACCGTGTGTCAGTATATACATCTGAAACGAGATGAACTGAAATGACTTACAAGCGAGGCTTCTTCTTGGGACCAGGCTTTCCTCTGGGCTTTGCATTGGTACCAGCCTCGGTCTGAGCTGCAGTTCGCTTTGTGCCAGGCTTGGGACCAGGGACACCCTTCCGCTTGCCGTTGGTTGCTGGAGGCGGAGCTAGCGAGTTGTTGTCTGTGGCGGCGGCATCAGCGCCGGGAGCAGGAGTGCCATTTGTTTCCGAGGCGTCCTGTGCAGGAGCGTTGATGAGGGGGGTGGAGGTAGGTGCTGGGGAAGCGGTGGGTGAAGAAGGTTCAGAAGCGTCTGCTGACGGCGTGTCGTATTGCTTCAGATTATGCGGTGAGATGCGAAGGACGATTATCTTGGAGAGCTTGACAGCGGATTTCACTGATGGCTTTTGCGAGGGAGTGGTTGCCATGGTGGTCGAGGTTGAGGTTGGGTTGGGTTGGGGGCGACGACTTTGAATTGCGCCCTGTGGCTTTGTCTCGTGGGATCTGTGTGGTGGGCGGGTTTATTCAGTGGCAGGCTTTGTGTTATGCGTCTGGCTGTGGGAGGTGGTATATCAAGAAATCGGGAGGTGATGATGGTTGTATGAAAGGAGAGTTGGGATGGGAGGGAAAACCATGTCGCTTGACTCTGGTGTGCCCATTTTGCCGGCCGTGTGTGTGAGGCGTTGGCCTTCGGTTTCTCTTGGTCTTTAGAGTCGCTCATTATTGTCACGAAGGACAGCCGGTACCTTCTCGACCAAGCTCCCGCCCAATCAGATGCCTCTCTCGTGCTAACCCAATCCACCAGTCTTTTTCCATCCTTTCGTCTTCGTATAATCTGTAATCTGGCAATATTCCCTTTCAGCTGCATCTTTTATCATCCAAATCTCTGCACAGTGTCATCCGTTTGCTCTACACCAAAGTGGCTCCTTGGTTCCATCGCTGCCCTGCACCCGCGCGTCTTTGTTCAGACTTCTGACGCAAGCGAACTTTCTCCGTGACGAGCTACGCGAATCTCTCTCCCTTTGAGCTTCTTTTCATTTTGGCATCCGCGCTTCCGAGAGTAAGGGAGCCGTCTGTGATCTGTCCTCAACAAAGAGCTCCTTTCGTTGTGATTCACTCCTCAAAAGCATGTCTCGCCGCCCTGCCCTCAGGGCGACATGTCACACAAACCTTTTCTCTGCAGGCCAAGCTACAGTACACTTCCTCGGGTCTCGTCGGCTGCCTTGGTAAAATCCACACACACGCTGGCCTGGAATCTGTTTTTCATCAGCCTCCCCGTTTCCGGGGCCAAGCGACACGAGATACCTTCTGTCAGCCGACACGCAATACTTAATCAACGCTCCCACCACTCTACGCGATACCACGCGACGCGGTCCAGGAATGCCATACATCCCCTTCTTGAAGTCCTCACTCGTTCCAGTAGACTGCATTTCTGCGTGACCATGTCTACTCCCCTTGGTCCCAGCTAAGTGATTCCATTCTTCGACAGCCTCCTCTATCTGGACTGTCTCTTGAGTAAGATGGATATATATCTGTCGCTGTAGCCTTGACGAGGTAGGTCGGCAAACACAGCTATTCGCTATCATGCTCTCTGTGAAGCTCTCACACCTCCTCTTGTCGCTTGTAGTCATCGCTGATACAGCACATTCTCTACACATCCATCGTCCTCACAAGCATAACATTGATCGCCGTGATGCCACGACCACCTCTTTGCCAAAAATCCCTATTCCCAGCTCGACGCCAGAGACAGAAGCCGCAGAGCTGATGGAAACTGTCACCTCGATACAAGAAGGCTTGTCTGATCTACCTCACAATGTATTCGATTTCATCAAGACGATCGATGATCGGCTACACGAGCAGGAGGCTTTGCTAGCAAGTCTGCTGGCTATCTTCACGTCTGTATCAGCAGAGCCTCCATTGCCAACGGAGCCGACGAGCGCCAATGCGACCTCGGTCTCTTCACTTATACCTTCTAGCACGGCTATTCAGTCTTCAAGTCCTGTCCTTCCCAAGTCTTTCTCTGTCCCCGGACCGTCTGGATGCCGTCGCGGAGGAGCAGGTCCATTAGTCCCATGCTCTTCATCACCGGATTCTGTCGCAATAGACTCCCCACCAGCTTCATCGTCTCCAAGATCACGTATCACGCGGACACTGACGAGGACGACCTACCTGCCAGTGTCTGTCACCACCTACGTCCAGCCTATACCGTTTGCAAACACTACCGGGCTTGATTCAACGGTTGATCAGACGATTCCGTTATCTTCTATACCTGCGCTGCCAACGCCGGGAATATACAGCCCTTCAGATGCAGAAGATGGCAAGGGAGCAGCAACCTCAGCAGACCTAGCCGCCGTAGCAACACTCAAGTCCGGCCCCTCACCCACAAGCACCAGCTACACCTTCAAACTTAGCCGCCAAAACAACGTCGCGGTTTACTACGGCCAAACCCCAAACACAAAAACCGGCGACCTAATGCAACTCTGCCAAAACCCGAACGTCGACATGGTAGTCCTATCCTTTGTCACGTCCTTTTTCACCAACGGCGGGTTTCCATCTGCAAACTTTGGTCCTAGCTGCAAAGGCAGTACACCCGCTCAACAGCTCCACGCGCCTGGGTTGCAAGATTGTACAGATCTTGCCCCTGAGATAGTCAGTTGCCAACAACTCGGCAAACCCGTGCTTGTGTCTCTAGGCGGGTATTACAGCAACGTAACCTTCCCTTCCGACACCTCAGCCATTCAACTCGCCCAAAACCTTTGGGATTTGTTCGGCGCGGGCGACGGTCTCGACCCTGCTTTGCGTCCTTTTGGCTCAATCGTAATCGATGGCTTTGACCTAGACAACGAATCCAAAGACCAAACTTCATATACCACATTCGCACAAGCGCTGCGCACCCTCTTCGCCTCCGACAAGTCCAAGACTTATTACCTCTCCGCTGCACCACAATGCCCTCGCCCGGACGCCTCGATCCCCATCTCCACAATGGCACTGTGCGATTTTGTATTTGTGCAGTTTTACAACAATCCTTCTTGCGAGTTGTCTTCTTCTGGGTTTGCAAATTCTTTCGCAGCGTGGAGTGATGAGTTGTTTGCTGCCAACAATGAGACGAAGCTTTTTATTGGTGCTGGTGCTTTTGAGGGTGCCGGGTCGGGGTATGTGGAGGGGGATGCGTTGGGGCATACGGTCAGTCTGGCGAGACAGTTGTATGTCGGCAATCTCGGGGGCATCATGTTGTGGGATGGGGTTGAGGCGGTGGGGAACGTGGATGGGTATGGAAACGACTATCTAGTTTATGCAAAGGGAAGTTTGCAGTGATTTTTTTTTTTTCTGTTTGATTGGATCGTTTGTGGTAGCTTACGAGAATTGATGATTTTATGAAATTGATAATTCTTCCTTTTGCTTGTATGGGGTAGAGTATTTGGTGGTCGATCTTGTAATGTCCATTGATGGATTTCTTTTGAGGAATTGCAAGTGGATGGATCTTTGATGGCATAATCTCGAATTGATTCATCTTGAAGCCTATAGCATCATATCGCGGCTATGCTTGGTGAAGAAGGACAGGTCAAAGATAGCCAGCGAGCTGCTCTTGCGTCCAACACATTGTTCGTTCCACTTTTCCTCTTCCCCTCTTCTTCCACTCTTCGTACTTCTTCGCACTCTTCTCTCTCTTTCTTCTCCTTCTCCTCTTCCTCTCCAGATGCTGGTCACGAAGCCAGAAAGTGTTTCTGAATCCCGTGATGCATCAACAAGTCAGCAGCGTCGCACCGCAAAGAGACGCACACACCAAAAAAGGGGTGTATGTGTGGGTGGAGCCGTGTGGGGGCGTATGAGGAGCAGAAAGCAGACATTTTTCTTCTTCCGTGTGTCACACGAGAACCTGCTTTTGCGTGACACCGAGATCCAAAAGAAGAATCCGTCTCTGCAAGCCTCCAAGAAAGAAACACTGAACCAGAAAAAAGAAAAAAGGAATCCGGCACAAAAAAGGCAAGAAAACCTCAACGACGCACAATCATGCCATGACGCCTCGTGGTCCTGGCACGGTATTGCTCGTCCTCGCTCTCGCTCTCGCTCTCACACTCACTGCCATCATCATACCCGCAAACGTCACCTCCGCAATCAAGCTTGACCCTATTGCCCGACCTCGTGATACCATATCGATTGCAAGTGCAACAGCCCGCCGACGACGACGACGAGCGTGAAGTGGCGCTAGAAGGCGACGACGAAGCACTGCTGCGGCTGGACGTGAGCGACGGCACGTCAGAGTCCGAATCTTCCGACTCGCTCTCCGAGTCCGAAGAAATTTGGGTCGACGAGAGGCGCGAGGCGAGACGGTCGATGGACGACGTGTTGTACTGTTCGCGGGCGATGGTGCGAGTTTGGTGCGGGCGGTTCGGGCGTGGGGATTTGATCTGCGAAGGCGACAACGAGCGGCCTTTGGGGATGTGTTCGCTGGTGCGGCGCGAATGTTTGCTGGAATGGTGAGATGAGGACTTGGTTGGTGCTGCTGTTGCGGGTGCGGAGGTTTTGCTCGAGGGAATGTCCAGGATGTTGAGTTTGCGGCCTGTGGTTGGCTCGGTGGTGGATTCGCGGGCTGGGTCGTGAGAGACGTGGTAGCCGTCGATGATGTACTGTTGCGTACTTGTCAGCAAAAAGCTTTTCGGGGATGGATGAAGATAAAAGGAGCCTTACGTAGTACCAATATCTCGAGCCGGCTTTTAGTGTCGAGCCTTGGAATCTGAATGTGCCTTTCCAACCACCTTGTTTGGCCGAGTCTTTGGACAGAGGAAGTTGGCTTTTGTAGCCATCCCAGGAGCCGATCAGGTGGACCGTCTTGCAGTTGGACGAGGTCCGGAGTGTAAAGTTTAATTGTACGGCTGCCATTGTTTTCCTCGTAGTTCTGGTAAGGTTCTTTTTCTTTCTCTTTCGAAAAATTCGGTCGGGTGGATGTGGTGGACCGGGTGAAGTTGTCAAGTTTTGAGCAAGAAGAGCTGAATATTAGTTGTGATTTTTCTGGTCGACCGGCGACGAGAAAAGATCAAAAGTGTGAATAGAATAAACGTAAAGTAATTAGAGGGAGATGCTTGGGGGCTATGGGGAGGATAATTGATAATATGAGTTTTGTGGATTAAGAGCACCAGGCTCAATTAGTGAGTAAGCGTGAAGTAAGAAAATAAATAAAATAAAACACAAAAAAACTAATAGTCAGCTCCAGGCTTGACAGGTCTTGCTGAAGAAAGAAAAAGAAGAAGAGGTTCGGAGGAAAGTGAGTGTAGTTATACTTATGCCAATCTCCGTGCTGTCATCACACCAAGGCACCCAAGGCACACAAACACTTTGCGCCATGCCGAATCGCGAAAACCATGACTTGGGACATGCACCGAACAAAGAAAAAGAGAAAGGCGGGGCGGGAGCTTGCATGCTTGTCATTCTCACACTATTGAAAAGCCATATGCGTGACTGCACATCGTTTGGAAGAGGTTGCCATGTCGCGGCGCTTGGAAAGATGTGGTGTATGGAAGCAAGATTTGAGGGCGGTTGTGTGGTGAAGCTGATTGGATTCATGGGTTTGCGCGTCGCTCCAATCAGACGTCGCGACCTCATCAATGCAGTATGCAGGCAGATGAACATGCACAATCGGATTGCATGACACCAGCATGGTTTCTTTGGTTCATCACCTATCGTTTGTAGATTCTTCGAGATATGGCAAACCAGTAATTCCGTCCGCATGGCGAGGCTGGGAGGACAAGGGCACGTGGATACCAAAGCGACTCAACACCGACAAGCGAGTGTGATGGATGTGATAACGGCATCTCATGGGTCGTAAACTGTCCGTAAGCTTTCAACTAAGGTTGGTGATGTGTCGTTTCTTCATCACTCTAGCCCTAGCAAGTTGTCTAATTCTTCCGGACTCAGGGTGCTCTTCCTTCGTTTCGGCCTGCCTTGGATTTTGGTCTTCTTAGCAGGACTTCGCAGCTTGCCCATCTCCTCATCAATGTCCAGATCAAGTTGCGAGTTTTCATCGGCTACTCTGGTTGAAGCATTGCCTGCAGCTTCGGCCTCGGCTTGTGCAAGACGCAGCTTTTCCTCGACCGACATGCGAGGCTGTTCTTCCTCTTGGAACCCCACCTCTTCTTCTTCCTGTAATGAATGCCCGGGTAGAGCATCTGCAAGTGTTTGTGGCGGTGAAGGACCGCGAGATCTAGAAGGCTATACACTCGTTAGATATGCATGGATGCAGATAGATAATGGAACTCACAAGTCTGTCGTGCGATCCACTGGAAGGCGTAGAATCCTGATGGCGACGTATGGGAAGCGAGGATCTGTTTGCAGAGGCCTTGGCCATGGGGGGCGTATCGAGTGTGCTTGGGGTCGACGCAGCCGGGTCGGCGTTTTCGGAGGCATCCACAGCAAAGGCGACTTTTCGTGGTGATTGAACGTTATGGCTCACTTTGTTGAGCGTACGTTGTCCTCCTCGAGGCTTGAGGTTGAAGAAGTCTGGTGGATCTATGCTTGTCTGGGATTTCGTTGTGCTTGGTGGAGCTTTGTAGCTCTCTGAGGGTGTTGGGCTCAGAGTATGGATGCCGCTATCACGGTCACTGTCCGCACGAGCCCGTTGACTGGTGCGGAGTTTATGAGCGGTCGGAGGAGCTTCAAGGCCAACACCCAAACCAAGACCCTTCCTAAGTTCGTCGAGGTTGATGGTGTCGCCGTTCTTTTCCAATCTGGTACACCAGCCGTTCATCATGAAGAGCAGGTCCCTCCATCTAGCCTCCATCTGGTCCCAGCCTTCTCTTAGTCTTGCTATCTCGTCGTCTCTTGCTTCCACTTCGTCCATCGAGACAAAATCGGGGTTGGTCAGGACAGTCTTGAGCATGTCGAGGATGGCCTCAAGCTCTTCAGCCAGAGATCCGTGTACGAAACCATCTTGTTGCTCAACGTCGTCGACAGTGTTGTCGTGGCTCTGATCTGGCAATCCAAGTAGCTCTTTCAAGGTGGCCAGTGTTCCGCGAATCATGTCGATAAGAGCGTCGTTTTCGTCGCTCAAGCCCGAGCTCAGCTGTGTGAGGAAATCGGTCGTCTCTTGCTTGAGGTTGTATTCAGGATCTGATATGTCCCTTGGTGATGCGTTGATTGAGTGCGGGCCTCTTCCACCGACAGAAATGCTCGGAGCGACAAGACCACCCTTGTTGCCCCGCTGCTGACCTTGGAGGTGGGACTTGAGGCGTTCGATGTGCATGTCACGCTTGCGTATGTCGTTGGCACATTGTGTCTTGATCTGCGAGACGGATGCTTTCAGTCGCGCGAGTTGGTCGTTCAGAGCTTTGGTGGTCGATTCGAGTTTGCGCATTTCGATCTTAGCGTTTCTGGCCTCGGTCTGTGCCTGCAGCAAGGATCGCTCCTGTGTGTCGAGGCGTGCCTGCAGGCGATCGAGGTCGCCATCTTTGCGTGTCTGGTCGGCACGGAGGGTTCGGAGGGTCAAGGCAATCTGCTCACGGTTTTCCTGGTCTCTGTCGCGCCGTAGGAGAAGGTCGTGGACAAGGTTGATGATCTGAGCTCGAGTATCTCGAGTGGGTTTGGCAAAGTCGAGCGCCTTGCTGTCGCGAAGCAGACCTCGAGCGAGGAGAAGATTGTTGAGATACGTTGACGCCGTATTCAGCGTGTCATGGTCCATTGTGCACGGTAATGGTGTTTCTCGAATGTGTTTGTTTGGTCATAGATTCAGTAATTGGTCCAAATTTGCTGTTTGGTTGTGACGCCCCATCAACACAGTTCCCCATTCGGATGATACCGTTGCCATTATCATTCGCGTCACCTCCAAAGTGCCAGCTCGTGCATGCATGCATCTTCTTGCAAGGTTGCACATGTATTTCTGATACTTGTAAATCATCAGGTCAAACATGAATTCTCCGAGCTATTCCTGGCCAATGCCTCCTGCGACATCTCACGTCTCGCTATTCGGCCTTTCGCCTTCGCCAACCATGACGCGTGCGACTCGACAAAAAAAAACTCCGAAGCGTCAAGTGGGGGATGCTAATAAAATAGCCGTCCGGCTTGAGCCCTGCGGCACCTTGATCTCTAGACCATCTTGGCAGTCTGCTTCAGTGACTTACACTGCGACTTCTGCTCTGCGTTGCTCCAAGCAAATGGCATTCCATATTGTGCTGAAACCTGTGCGACCGTTTCATTGACAGCGGGAGGTAGTATCTGTCTGCTTCTCTCAAGTTTTGGACTCTTGAACAGGCTTCGTAGTCAGCTCTTCATCCGTGTGCATCTGGTACCTGAGGATTGCTCACGCAGAGTAACAGCCTTCGGCCCCTCAAACATCTCCGGACGGACATGGTGGGGCAGCAACACACATGTCCAATGTTTTGGGTTTCCGAGACATCAAGTGCTTCGACCGCAGCAGGTATATAGATGTAGAGCTGCTCGCAATGGTCGCAGGTAATTCAGTGTTCCCATTCATCCCACTTTTGCTACCATCATCATGACCAACTACCCTACACACGAGGGTATGTCCGACCTTAAAAGCCGCAACCCCTTGCAGACATGCGCATCTCGAGTGAAGACTACATCTTCATCACAGACAGCCTGTGTTCCGAGGAGGCGGTCTCTCGACTTGATCAGAAATGCTAATAGTCTGTAGAAATGCTTGGCTGCATGGCCGCATGCTTCAACTGGGCAGACAGCTACGACACCAAGGTAGGGCTCACACAACCGATCCGAAGACCCAAGGGACTAACAATCCTCTGCAGGACTGGAAGAGACTCGAGACTGTCATCGCACCCGAACTCATCATCGATTACCGTTCGTTCCTTGACAAGATCTGGGAGGCCATGCCCGCCGAGGAATTCATCAAGATGGCTTCCGACCCCAATGTCCTCGGTGACCCTCTCCTCAAGACCCAGCACTTCATTGGCGGCACTAGATGGGAGAAGGTTTCGGACACCGAGATCATTGGCTGGCACCAGCTCCGTGTGCCTCACCAGAAGTACACCGACGAGTCGAGATCGAAGGTCGCTGTCAAGGGCCATGCCCACAGCACCAACAAGCACTGGTACAGGAAGGTCGATGGCGAGTGGAAGTTTGCTGGACTGAGCCCCGATATCCGCTGGTTCGAGTACGACTTTGACAAGGTCTTTGCCAGCGGCAGAGATTCTTTCGGCGAGGCCAAGCAGGCTGCAGGTGAGTTTATGCTCTCTTGGATCTCGACAAGGCATATGACTGACCCTCTACGACAGGCATCCCCGAAAAGGCATAGATTTGGCGTTGAAATATACCCGATTCTTTAGTGATTACACCGTATGCATGGAGCCTGGCTGGGCCAGGGTCTGATTGTCAGTTTAGCGAATGAATGAATGAATCCAAGTTTTCTATTTGTCCATGAAGGGTGTTTGCTGTACGTGGCCGTGAGCGTGCAAAGAGCCCCGTGCCCAAACAGATCCGCAAATAGAGCAGCTCCTGCCTGTCCCCCTTGAATGCGCAATTGTGGCTAAAACTTGGCAAAGCAATATAAAGACTGGAATGATTGAAAGATTGATGAACCCGAATGCCGGCACCCCCTATCTGCGACCATCTTCCCCCACAGATCTTCGAGGTTGCGTCAGGCAGGCAGCGATCTCTCGCAAAAGGTCTCGCACGTGACGGAGACAACGGTCAACTTGGCAGTTGACTGAACTCGACAGCTCCCCCCCGAACTCCCTTTCGCGCGCGCAAACAGCATCTCTTCCTTGTGCTATTCCCGCGGTTCTTTCGTCGTCTTGCGTCTCGTCCTTTGCTTCCCGCTACTGCTCACATTTGCTCCCGTGCTGCCGGTATGTCGCTTTTTATTTTTTTGCTCATTTGACACAACCACTTCCTCCCGGCACCCCGGTAGCCGATCTCCATGACCACTCTGGTTTCGCCATCTTATTGGCGTCGCCGTGAGGAGCTGCATCTGTCCAGTTTCACTTCTTGCCATTCACCTCTTCTCGGCCGCCTCGTTCGGGTCCTCGATTCGCGCTCCCGTCACCTTGGTCACTCGCTCGCCATGAATCTGGAGCTTTCGCGTTGTTGCGAAGCCTCGATCGACCCCGCCGAGGCTGCCGAGCTGGCTTTTCACGACACTTCACAACCACTTTCATCGCCACCATCGCTGCCTTCCACTCTGCTCCAGCCCATCATCGCACACCTCGCCTGCCCAGCGCTGACCATTGTGATAGCTTCGCGAGTGAATTATCGTCAACCGACATTCCTTCGGTCCAAGTGCGATTCGTCTGAGCTTTTCCCTTCTCTATTGAGGAACTCCGTCGAACAATACCGAGACGCTTTCGATTCACCACCTGTCTTTCCCACGCCATACACCACCAGCTTCACTCAAGCTTCTCGATAATCTGCGTCGATCGACCATTGCGACAAGCATCTCTTAGTCTATAACACCGCAAGATTTGTGAGTACGCGACAGTCCGATCTCACTCTCACACACCGCTTCGAGTCTTATCGCTGACCGTCTCGAAAAGATCTCGGTGTCTTTAATTATCACGATTTGCTACATCTTCAATATTCCAACATGAGCTTCCAGCAGTTCGGCGACTCCTTCCAGGGCCAGCAGCCCGAGGAATCCGGCGCACCCGCCGCTCAGCCTCAGCAGCCCCCAATGGGCCAGCCCATCGAGTCCCAGCAGGGTCAATTCCCTCCCACTCCTTCAGGCGCACCTGGATCTGCTCCCGGCCCTGGCTCTCAGTCTGGCGGCGAGCCCAAGACCACTCTGTGGTATGTCGACCCTTGTGATGAACGTCTGGATTCTAGCTAAAACAATTTTAGGATGGGTGAACTCGAGCCTTGGATTGATGAGAACTTTGTCAGAAGCGTCTGGTTCGGCATGGGCTACCAGGTCAACGTCAAGATGATCCGCGACAAATTCTCCGGGTGAGTAGCTCGACTTGTCGCAGACAGGGGTGCACAACGCTAACCATACTTCCCTAGAAGTAATGCTGGATACTGCTTCGTCGACTTTGAATCTCCCGACGCTGCCACCAAGGCTCTCCAGCTTAACGGCACCCTTATTCCTAACTCCAACCGCCCTTTCAAGCTCAACTGGGCTTCCGGCGGTGGTCTTGCCGACCGTAGCCGTGACGACCGTGGCCCCGAGTACTCCATCTTTGTTGGCGATCTCGGTCCTGAGGTCAACGAGTACGTTCTCGTCAGCATCTTCCAGAGCCGCTTCCCCAGCTGCAAGTCTGCCAAGATCATGTCGGACCCCATCAGCGGTCTCTCTCGTGGCTACGGTTTCGTCCGTTTCTCCGACGAGGCCGACCAGCAGCGTGCTCTCACCGAGATGCAAGGCGTCTACTGTGGAAAC
This sequence comes from Aureobasidium sp. P6, assembly GCA_003992365.1. NCBI lineage: Eukaryota > Fungi > Ascomycota > Dothideomycetes > Dothideales > Saccotheciaceae > Aureobasidium > Aureobasidium sp. P6. Next base: position 301,345 of record RZIQ01000024.1, read on the forward strand.
AGACCCATGCGCATCAGCACCGCAACACCCAAGAACAAGAACCAGCACGCTGGCCCTGGCGCCATGGGTGGTATGCCCGGAGGTCCCGTTGGCATGTATGGCATGGGTGCTCCCCCACTCGGCTTCTACGGCGCTCCTCAGCCAATGAACCAGTTCACCGACCCTAACAACACCACCGTCTTCGTTGGTGGTCTTTCTGGCTATGTCACCGAGGATGAGCTCCGCTCTTTCTTCCAGGGCTTCGGCGAAATCACATACGTCAAGATCCCTCCCGGCAAGGGCTGCGGTTTCGTCCAGTTTGTCCAGCGCCACGCTGCCGAGATGGCCATCAACCAGATGCAGGGCTACCCCATCGGTAACTCGCGCGTCCGTCTCAGCTGGGGTCGTAGCCAGAACAACTCTGGCCCTGCAGGCACTCCTTACCGTCCCGCACCCCCACCACCGGTCTACCCTTCGATGGGCATGCCTCCCCAACATCCCTACGGTGGCTTTGCCCCGATGAAAGTGAGTGGACAGCAACAGCAGCCGCAGTTCTGGTCGCCCGACGCCTCTAACCATCAACAGTAAGCAGTTTTTTCCTTGAGCCTTGAGTGGTTTTTTAGCGGGAGTTGGACAGGCTTCATGTGACTGGCTTTACTTCGACGAATCTATCCTGCTTATTGCATGCCCCCCTCACGACCTCCTTGTTCTTTTTCCCTCTCTCGGCGTCAGTCCTTTCAGCAGTCACCATTTCAACAACACGATTTCAACACAGTCATGCGGCGAAGGATGGATGGGCTCTTTTTTTCAAAAGTTGCACGTTTTCTGAACTCGACAATGGCCTTGTTCAGTCTTTTCTTTTTTTTCATATCTCTTTCTCTCTTTCTCTCTTCTTCTTTTTGGTTTGTCGCTTGCCCAAGTATAGGAATGACTATGCTTTGCTTCGATGACACACCCTCCACTGTAGTTATTTGCTTGGTTTACTATTACCCTCGTGTTTTCCAGTTTCTCACTACCCAAAAGGAGGGCAAAAATGGTATGAGTTTTGATCTTTTGATTTTTTAAAAATGTCTTGAGTGCCATTTTCGAAGTGGCGAGCCTTTGTGTGGTTGCTATCGGCAGTTTATGTGGTGTTTGTGAGATGTCCTCAGAGGAGACATTCGAGGTAACTCCAGTCTATGGAAATGTTCGGTATTTCTGCTTACGCGCGGGTAGCAGGCAGAACTGTACGGTTGTGTAGCTCTTGGTCTTCTACCAAACAGATAGCCCTAGCGCATAGCTGCGAACGATAGAGACTTTGACCTTAGTTAACCCTCATTCAGCTGCTGCTATCGTTGTAACATGGTGGGGCACTGCGTGTTTTGGCATGCCTCCGTGGTTAGGCTCGGTCCCGAATCAAGCGAAAGTAGTGATGTGGACAACCATGCTTTGCTGAGTATGTCTTGTTCTTAGTGGAATGAGTAAGAGTTCCTTGTGCCCCTTCTGATCGATCTCGACAACCACTTTGACGGCTGAAAACTCGATTGAAAGAGCGGACACCCTTCAATGTATTTGTGTTGAGCTCAGACAGGGTTCAGCAAGTGAGTATCATTCATTCAGAGTTTGATCACACGAGCAGTTGATGCTTGACTTGCTTTCCAGTTTAGGCATCGAGCGAGGGTCGCTCCTTCCTCACACATTGGGAAGTTCTTTGCCTCTCTTGACCAACTGAATTTCTTCTCTTTCCACTCACAATCGTCACTTTCACAACTGCGAGTTCTGTCGTAACGACTTGCACGTCAGGTCTTTGTTATCGACAAGCATCACAGCATTGCTAGCGTATTACTTCAGTTCTTTATCATGCGCTTCAACGACTGGGACGTTCTGCTGTTTCCGCAGACGTCTAGCACTCCCATCCAAGAGTTTCGCACCGAATGCTTCAACATCGCCACGCGTAAGACTAGGTGTATGTTGTTTCTTGGATCTGAGCTGATTGGGTGACTAGCACTTGGCATCACACCAACCATCAACTCCTACATTCCCTCGCTGCCTTACGGAACTCCCTTCAAGATCTCCTTGCACTCATGGTCCAAGCCGGCTTTGTCGCCATCCAGCAACAGAAGAATCGAGCAGATTGTACTGGCCATGCACGTCGCCGTGGATGGCAAACCCGTCGCGTCAGTCGGGCCTTCGAACATCGGAGCTGAATCATGAAGTGAACTGACTTGAATGTACAGAATTGAGACTCTCAACCCAGACGGCAATTTTCCTCATGAGGTCCACAACTCTGCGATGCACAGAATGCTTTTCCCTCCTTTCCGCACCGCTATGTGCCAGCAACCCCGCCTTCACATAGCAGACAACTTGGGCCGTATCACTGTCTCTCTATCCGAGGGTTTTTTCTATCAACAAGTGGACACTGGCAAGCTGTGTTTCCGCCCTGTCAAGGATATCGTTACCTTTAAATGGATGCACGCCCCTCTGAGTACGTATTCTGCTGCCGTTCAACATTATGTTCATGCTAACATATGCCGAACAGGGCTCCTCGGCAGTGCTGGGGTTTCGTGGCCTAATCCTCAGCTTTTCACGAGACCAGAAGATTCACTGGGATACGACCAAATTCCTCCCATGTTTTACCCTGTTGACCACCAGAGTATCAGCTCACAAGATAGTGGACTCTCTCTGCCTCATTCAATATCAGTCGTTCCAGCCCGTCCTGTCTCCTATCCGCCAAGCGCTGCTCCTTTCCAGGCCCTCGACCAGACTCTCATAGCAAGCGATAGTCTTGACCCCAGTGATCTCACAGCATCTTCGGAACTGTCGTCAGCTTACACTTTTGCACCTCTCTCAGATTCTATCTACGCACCTTCCTCTGATGGCGTTCCTCAACAAAGTTCGGCTACAAGAATTCCCAGTGAGCAAGTCAGAGAGATCGCCAGCGCCATTGTCCCTGAGCTCATCGGGCATGGTATCTCCATGATGGACGGTGCGGCAGACATCAAGCAGCTCTTGCACCCATTGCGCGAAGACGTGATGAGAAAAGTCTCGGATATCAGCATGCATACAGCTTGCGATCAGTACCCAGAATGTGTCTTTGACACTCCAGATGGCAAAGACGTCACTCACTCGCCTCGTCCAATCATTGCTACTCCTTCGAAGGTGCCCAGAGGAAGGAAGAGGCTCAGCAAGCTTTCTCCCGGCAAAAACATCAGCTATCGCTTTGCTCACAAGATCAGCAAACCCATGCAAATGCATTACACCATGGTTCCAGAAGCTGAGCTGTCTCGTCTGAGCCTTGATTAATTGACTGACTAAGATGGAGGCGGGGCTGAGCGTTGCTCTATAAATGCTTTCAATGATGACACAGATGCACAAGCCACGGAGCGTGAGCTGAGAGGGGACAGATGCCGCACGGCGAGGCAATAGTCCATTGCTTGTACCTGAAAACAATTCAATCAGATGTTTCTTCTCCATCTCTCATGATCAATCGTGCTGAAATATAAAACGTGATTAAATCATCAGAGTTTAAGGTCGAGTCACAGCTGGCACTAGATGAATAGCGAACAGATCTCGACTTGTTTGACATTCATGTCAGATACAGTGGACGTATCTGGTGAGTATGTGTTTCCATGTTTCATCCAAACAGTACCTACAGAATCAATTTACAGCTTGTTCTGCTACTGATCTGATGTCTTTTCGCTTTTCGAAGGCAATTTGAAGTTGTCCAAACAGCGAGAATGGACAATGAGCCACTGAAAGTGCGTTGATTTTCCAGTGATGCTGAGGCAATTACCTCCATAATGCACCTTCAGCCAAATTACTCTGCTTCAAGTTTTCGAGGCGAGCGACGCAAGTGGGTGGCTATTGCTGCACAGTCGACGCTTATTGAGGCAATCAAAAGGCTACCTTTGAGTTGACTGCTAGTAACTACCGGGGTTGGATATCTCTGAGCTTGTGCTGTCGCCATTGTGAGGTGTCGTGAATATGAAGATACTCAGGTTCACGGATGAGGGTTTTGCCATCAAGTGAGAGGTATAAGTCGTGCAGCATCCTTGTCCACAATTCCGAGTGTATGCACAGGGTTGATTGTGGTTCACCGGTAGCTCGCACATACACTCTTGGATATCTATGCGATTAAGCCAAGGCAGAGGCTGTCACTGGTGCCTCGACAGAAGGTTGAATCAATTTCATTGGCCAATAGGGTTATCTTGAGAGAATTCGTGCAAGCGAGATGTCATCTCTAGACAAAACTGACTGTGATTTTGAGGCGCATCACAACTGGGAGCAGCGATTCAAAGAAGGACGATAGTGTAAATTCACCTGCAGGGTTGCCTGCGCAGCTTGATTGCCTGCAAACGGCAAGTTGAACCGAAGCGCGTGGTGTCCGCGCAACATCGCGTCCTTCGATAAATATCACTCCATAACATTCTTTGATACTACCGCCATGTACGATGAAGCGAAAAAGAAGTAAGGAGGATACCTCAGAGCAAATCAAGCGAACTAAAGCCACACCTGAATCAAACATATCGACATACCAATGCACGCCTACTGTTCTCCAACTATATTATCCCCAGGTCTCGACGCTGCGGGACTATCTTTTGCAAGCCACAATATCTAAGAGCAAGAAACGAAGAATATCCAAATTCGGTTCTGGCTCATTTAAGGATCCCCAAGCTGACAGTCACGAACTTGCCCGACTCCTAGACACTGTGCTGGTTGGATTTCATTCTACTGTGGAGGAACAAACCAACCTAGAGTATCAAAACGAACTCAACTTGTTCTCACAAGCCTCAGAATCAACATGTATATCTAATGGGTCTCAGACTGGACTCGTCTTCGCAGAAGTCGTGGAGTTTGCTATCTGGCTGTTGTTTCGCAGACATAGCTCTGGACACAGACCGCCTCATGTTCTCTGCCACGGCTTCTACCACAATGGCCTCGGTGACATTGGAAGATTGGGGAAGGCTGGACTGGAAGACGACATGGAAGCTTCCTCACCAGATCGTAATGAACATGTCGACAGGCTCAAAGGTCAAGCTTGGGCTGGCCTTCCGACCTTGGTTGGCGCTGGAGGGTCCAAAATTCTTGTTCAGCTGTTGACAAGCTGCGGCATGTTCATGCCCCTCGATTCTAGAAGAAACAATTACATGCAAATCAGCGGTATAAATGACGATAGCGTCTCGTATACAACCGATCTAACTTGCAAACAGGCAATGATCTTTCCGAATTGAGAAACGTAGACAAACGCAATCCAAATGGTGGACTGAAGCAAGATGGAGGCGCTATTGCTAGACTACCAACTGACGGCCAAGCCGACGGACTTGCTGAGCGTAAGGTCAACACCCTGAACTCGATCCGTTTTGTGCGACACCGCATTCTCTATCGCAAACCCGATCTGAACGCGAAGGGTGCGCCGTGGTTTGGGCTTCCACATATCCGTGAGTTTCCTTGACCTCTTTGATAGTCTGCTTTCTCACCTCTGTAGACGTTCTCAACCGAGCCAGGAACGATGAAAAAGCGGACAAAACTCCACATATCTTGAAGTACATCTTTCCACGCCAGTTCGGACTCCATAATGTCTTCACATACGAGATCGATATGAAAAATTCAGCACAGCCATTTAAGGATTACACTCTCCGAGAGCTTGAGATCAAGAAGACAAACAAGACATCCAAGCAGCGATCCTTGCCAAAGCGGTTACGTGGAGAATGTGAGACTCTGATCGCTCATTTGCAAACTCGACATGACAGATGTGCATACTCCGCGTTGTTACATTACTACTGTCCTGATCCAGTTCAAGAGCATGGAAAAGATGGCAATGACTACAACGTGATGCGTATGGCGAACTCTGCGTCTCAAGTATCAGCTTATTGCAGAGCTGCCGTAGCCAAAGTGTTCCCAGGGCGACTTTGGGGCAACGGAGAGATCGGAGCTGCAAACAAGGCTCATGTTATGCATCAAATTGATCGATTCGTCAAGCTTGGTCGATACGAGAGCTTGATGCTGCATGAGTTAGCACAAGGCATCAAGGTCTGCAGGTCTAAAACGCGAAGGAACAACCACTGATATAACCAACAGATCTCAGCATTATCCTGGCTCAGACCACCGAACGAGCGGGATGGCAAGAAGATGTCAATATCCGACTTTGCAAAACGAAAAGAGATACTCGCGGAGCTCCTCTACTATCTGATCGATTCCTTCGTCATCCCCTTGATAAACAGCAATTTCTATGTGACAGAATCGTCCACTTACCGAAACCGGCTGTTTTACTTCCGTCATGATGTGTGGCAGAGGCTGTCCGAACCAGCACTGACGAGTCTGAGGACGTCAATGTTTGAGGAAGTCGGAAAGAATCAAGTAAAGAACACGCTCTCCAACATGTCAATCGGAACTGGCCACGTACGCTTGTTGCCGAAAGAATCAGGCATGAGACCTATCATCAACCTGAGGCGTAGAGTCCAGACCAAAAGGAACGGCAGACTGGTGCTTGGCAAGAGTGTCAACAAGATTCTCACCCCAGCGTTCCACGTGTTGAATCTAGAGAAGGCAGGTCTTGGTTCTGTTCTGAATTATGCGTGTGGCTGACCAATAGAAGATGATGATGCCTCAAAGACTCGGGTCTGCGATGTTCTCCGCTGATGAAATATACCCACGTCTGCATCGGTTCCGAACACAATTACAGCAGTCTGGTAGTGCCGACAAGCAACTGTACTTTGCCAAGGTAGATGTGCAGTCTTGTTTCGACAGCATACCTCAGAAACCGCTCCTCAAGTTGTTGAACGCTTTGATTTGTGCAGAAGGGTACACGATCACGAGATATGCTCAAGCAAAAGCCCTGAGCGACTGTGGTCAGTCCGAGAATCAGCCAAAGATCATGCCTAAGGTTACATGGAAATTTAAGGGCAAGGCTCGGATTCCTGACCAGAAAGAGTTGTTTTCTGAGCATGCCCAAAGAGAAGCAGAAACTGCGATAGGCACCGTCTTTGTTGATCTGGAAGGCAAGGTACACAAAAGTCGCGCTGGGATTCTCGCATTACTCCGAGAACATGTCGAACGCAACGTGATCCAAATTGGCAAGAAGTTCTATCGGCAGACCACCGGAATCCCGCAAGGCTCGATCGTGTCGAGTCTGCTATGCAACTTTTTCTATGCAGAACTCGAACGTCAGGTTTTGACTTTCTTGCAAGACGGCGAGAGTCTGCTTCTGCGATTGATAGATGATTTCTTGCTCATAACCACCAACCGGGATGTCGCGACTCGTTTTGTTCAGACCATGCATGGAGGACTGCCTGGGTACGGACTCAAGGTCAAAGAAGAGAAATCTAGGGTCAACTTTGATGTACGAGTTGACGGTAAGACCGTGACAAGAGTACCAGCCGCCACAGAATTCGCCTATTGCGGTAACGCGATCAATACAGTCAATCTCAATATCACGAAGGATGAGACTCGACGACAGCAGAACAGTAAGCGCTTGCGGGACGTACTAAGGATCAATTGTGCTGACACCATCCTAGACATGGCAGCAGCAACGACGGTGGACTTTTCTAGATCACCAGGTCAGAACTTCTACCGCAAGACGTTCAGGTGAGTTTCTACATGCAGATCAAGTAGCACAAGGCGGCAAGCAGAGACGTTGGAGCCACTGACGCTTGTGTAATAGCATGTTGAAACTGCACATGCACACCATGCATTTGTGTACCCGGCACAACCAGATCGAAACTGTGATTGCCAATGTATCCCGCATGTTCGCAGATACGGCGGAAAGATGCTTCAACTACATACGAAGTCTTGCCCGTACAAAGAAGCCATCAAACGCTTTGCTCATAAGTAAGTCGCCCTCTGCTTCTTGATGTCAACCATGATTGTTTTGTTCGTAACCAGCTCTCTGGACGTTGGACGTCGAAAGACATCCGAAACAAGCGTTGATCGACGTTGAATCGTTGATCATATGTCTCGACTCGGTAACGCATTGCTGATCCGAGCTGCGACCACAGAAACTGTAGACGATTTGACACACGTCGGTTATGGACTCATGAAACGCAAGAGAGAGAAGAAGAACAGTGACGTCGAATATGCATGTGCTCTGAGCAGAGTGCAAACACGTTGGTAAGTCAAAAAGATACACACAACCTTTCACAACGGCGATCACGGTGAAATATGGAGGTCAAGATTTCGATGAGGGCAGAGCGCGAGAGGATGAGCTTTGACACATCGCCTTTTCTTTTCTCTCCACTTTCATTTCTACACATGCGGGACAATCCACTGATCGCTGAGCTTAATAAACTCTTGGTATCTGATCATGCTGACGCTGTTTGACAACACAACAGGCTGGCCTGTCACTCATTCGAAAGGACATTTGCAAGACGTCAGACAGGCTTTGGTGGCTTGCTGTCTTGGCTACGGCGGGAGATGGCGGAAGCGGGCCTGGCTTTGAACGCTAGAGAGAGACAGGCGCTCGAGGATGCGGGCAGAAAAGGCCGAGTCAACGACATGGCTACGGAGTTGTCGTCGTCTTGCATGAATCGATGAGCGAGAATCAGACGAGCAAATGCGTGATGAGATGTTGATAGGGCAAGAGGCACAAGGATGGTTGCTCGAATAAGAAAACCCCGCGTTTGAGACACGGGCGCGCGATCGCGATATCAAACAGGATGACAAGGTTGCTTGCCTGTTGCGGGAGTAAGTTCCTTGTTGATGGCGGGAGCTTGGCTTTCGAGGTGGAGGGCGCTTATGAGATGGTGCACGGGAGGCGCATCATAGAGGCGACAGGCTTTTCCTGCCAGCCATGCCAGGTTTACGGCAGCATGCGTGAATCCGGATTTGCATGACCAGACAAAGGCTATGGTATCAGAAGACGGATGGTCGAAAGCTCAAAAGAATGGCTTCCCCTGATGCCAGAGCATTTGTAGATAGAATGCTCGAGCAGTGGCCGTTTTTCATCTAAGGAGATTTCACACAATCAGGCGTGCAGCGGTTTCGGCACAAGATTCACAAAAGGATGCGCGAACACAACTCCTTTTCGGCGCCAGGAACAAACGGCTCGAGAATGGCTAGCGCTTTGACATATTTGGTTGACGATGATGATCGTCTGGAAGCCCTCGAAGTCTCCGAACCAGACGCATTTCTCTTCAACAATCCGCTTCAATATCAACAACATCATTATCATTGTGTTTTTCCTCCCACGCCAGCATTTTCGGCATTTTCGACGTTCAATTCTCTGCAGGCTGAGCATGATTATTGCGCCTTTCTGAAGCATAGCCAGATCCCATCAACAATAGCAAAGCCCCGGCCTTGCGTCCGCTCCTTTCTCCCTTGCGCCAGCGACACCAAGACCATGACGACTCGTGTACAGACAAGACCCTTCACAACCTCTTCTATCCATACCGACAGAGACATAAGTCCCGGCTCTCCACCAGAATTGACCGGCTCCAAGTCGTCCAAGTCGTCGGGCTCGTTCCGTTCCACCTGCTTGACCAGCCAACCCAGCCACGACAATCTGTCGCACTTTGAAGACATCGCTCTGGCCGACTCTGGCAGAGACGACCCAGATGACCTACACGTTCGAATCTCCCACACGAAGCATTCCAACACGCCATCGCCGCCTCGTCGAGCCGTGTCTGCCACCCTTCACAATGCCCGCGCCCCTGCGGCTCCCGAAGTCTTGCGTGATGCGACCAACACCCACCGACCACGCTATCCCAGCTTGAAGTCGCACATCAATGCTGCCAGTTACAATCCTCGCCCTGTGCGTCGAGGCTTTACTAGCCCCTCCACGCCTTCGCTCGTCATGGGAGCCAGAACTCGTGCTTCAAGATCTATCTCGCCTCAAAGCCAAGCCTTGAGTGACGGTGGTCTTTCCCCCAGCTCTGCACTTCCCAAAACACTGGCACCGAGACCGCCCCTGAGACCCCGGAAGTCAGTAAAAGAACTCGAGGCCGAATACCACGACTCGGACGAGGAAGTGCCCGAGGATGCCGTCATCTGGAATGTCCCCATCTCTCCACGCCCTCCCATGCACTCGACTCCCTCGAGCCCAACCAGAACCGTTTCCACCAGCCTCAACTCGGAACTCAAGTCGACAGATAACACCACAGCACAGAAAGAAGAGCTTCCTCGCTCTGCCACACGACCGCCCATGCACCACAGCGTCACTGTTGGTGCTTTCCCACCAGAGCCTGCTTCGCCCAGGCTTCAACGCGGCAGAACATGGAACGAAGATCTCAGCGAGGAAGCCCGTGAGGTTGCCGCTGCTTTGGAAGAGCATGCCGAGCGCGTGTCGCAGGAAAGACGCCAATCCACTCGCAACAGCACCAATGGCAGTCCGCCTCGTCCTGCCATGAAATTGAGAACAAAGACAAGCATTATGGAGCTGCCACCTTTACAAAAAGGCAACGTCATGATTGACCCCTTGCCAATCAGCAAAGAGAAGGAGGCCGTACTCACGAGAACACGCCCATCCTGGCTCCCTCCCAAGAGCCAAAGAGAAGAGAAGAAGCACATCAAGGAATGGGAGAGGATGATGGCCGCAGCCGAAGCAGCCGAGAAGAAGCGTCTCGCCAAAGAGGCCGAGCAACAGCTGCAGCGCAAACACGTCGAGAGCAATATCGCCCGTATATGGGAACAACACGTCATTCCCAACTGGGATCATGTGGTCAAGGAGCCCAGAACTCGTGAGCTCTGGTGGCGCGGCGTAGCACCTCGAGACAGGGGTACCGTGTGGAGCAAGGCTGTCGGCAATGAGCTTTCGTTGACCGAAGCCTCGTATGCCAATGCCCTCAAGCGTGCTCGCACATTGCAATCTTCAGTCAACAATCTTCCGGACGAGGAACGTGCCAAACACCGCGACGCTGGCTGGTTAGCTGCTATTTCACGCGATGTCCCTACAGTCTTCCCTGAACTCGGCATCTTCGGTCCCGGCGCTCCACTACACTCCGCACTCGAGGACGTACTTCTCGCCTACTCTGCTTACCGCAGCGACGTCGGTTACGTCTATGGCGTCCACACGATTGCTGGTCTACTCGTCCTCAACATGAGTGCATCCGCAGCCTTTATTACGCTCGCCAACATGTTGAATCGACCACTGGCACTTGCTTTCCTGATCAACGACCAGGCCACCGTCGCGCGTATTTATTCTACCGTTCTCTCGACACTCGAGTACAAAATGCCTCGTCTGCATGAGCATCTCACTAGCGCCGAGACCGGTTTCAAGAGCCCTGAAGAGTGGCTGCACCCCTTCCTCGCCACACTTGGTACACAGTTGCTCAGCCCTGATTCATGCAGTCGTCTCTGGGATATCGCCGTCTTCGAAGGCGACAAGACATTCGTACGCGCGGCCGTTGGCGTGCTGGCATTGCTCGAAAGCAGACTTTATGGCCCCAGGGCAGAACTGCTTTCGCTCATTGGTTGGGGTGCCAAAACACTTGACTTTGAAGAAGAACAAGTCATCGTGGCCATCCGCGAAGCAGGCAAAATATCTCCTCACAGTTCCTCTCCGGACCTTGGCAGCAACAAGCGATAGGGCGCTCATGCTTTGCTCAGGAGAAGGTCAATATCAAGAAAGAGGGAGCTGGTTCTATCTCTATGGGTAATGTGCTTATGAATGGTTGTGGTGTTTTTCATCTTTTTTCTTTGCTGTTGTTTTCTCTCATTGCGTTGCTGCTTTTCTGATCCACTTAAACTTCTTGTTTATTCTTATTATCTCTTTTCTCCTCCCGAGGCAAAAGGATCAACAACCTACACGGCATCATTGTTTCTTTTGTTCTTATCATCATCATTATCATCGGCATCATTGCTAACCGCGGCATCAATCCTTGTTTTGTCTTTGCTTTGTTTGTTCATACAGGGTCGTTTGTGTGGGTGGGGATCCGAAGGGTGGGATTGTCATCGCTTTCATTGCTGGTAACTTGTAATGGAAAGAACGCGGAAGATCGGAGATAAAGAAGGTGTACAGCTTTACGGCCTGCAAAGGCAATGATAAATTCTTCCAAGACATGAGGCTTCTTTGCGGTTCATTGTGTGGCATAACATACGTGTCGTATCGGTCGGACTATGATCACCGGCATCACGCCGTGCTCGATGCTTGTGCCGTCCACCCTCACAGCAGCACCTACTCATTCATGGGTTCGAGGTGATCTTTGTGAATGTTTTTGTATCGCAGGCTAGCTTATTCTTGTGCCAATATAGGTCTCGCTAGAAGTCTCGTGGCATCGGCTCTCACTGTTTCTGTGATCGCACTTGCACTCTCAATTTTCTTGACAAGGCCGATGCCTGTACCAGCATACGTCGTCAATCTAGCTCTTTCGCCCTCCCAGCCTTTGTCCCCTGAAGCAACAGCTTCATCATACAATTTCTTATTATCTTCAAAACTCACACCGGCTTCGTGATCTCGAAAGCTTGCATTGACAACACCGCGGCCTCCATATCCAGCTGGCCATTCAGTAGTGCCGCGGAGTTGATCATACACTGAAGATCGGATTGTGGTGGTCCCGCCATCTGAAGCTCGCAACACGGCGTGTTGATATCCCTGTGCAATTGTTGCTTCAGAGGCGGCGAGGTAGCGCGTGCCCAGACACACACCCTGAGCGCCTAGACAGATTGCGGCGGCTACACCACGACCATCGCTGATTCCACCCGTGGCTACGAAGAAAGGTAAGGGCATTGACGAAGCAGTGCAGAATTCTGTCACTGCATCAATGGTTTCGGGCACTAACGAAATTATGCCCGCACCTTGAGCTGCACCATGACCCCCGGCGTCTGTACCTTGGACGACAAGCACGTCTGGGCTGGCGGTTCTGACTGCTTCCAGAGCTTCACGTACGCTCGTTACTTGGATCCAGATTTTGGTCTTGGAGGAGGTTGCGTGACGGACACCGTCTGCCCAATCTTTGAGTTGGCTGGTTTGGCGTGGTGCAAATAGCCATACTGCTGCGGGTATGTTTCCGGGTTTGTTGAGGATGGCAAGAGTGTCTTTTAATGGTGCACCCCAGAGAAGGAAACCGACGCCTATGGGCAAGACACCGGGTGGGGTGGGCAAATTGGATTTGGAGAGTATTTCACGGGCATGAGAGAGTTCATCTGATAGTGTGCTGATGTCGCTGCCGGCACCTATGAAGCCGAGGCCTTTGGCTAGGGAGACGGTGGCTGCGAGAGAGGCATTGGCTATCAAGCGCATGGGTGCGCAGCTGATCAGTGGTGTTGCTGTCCACGGGTATGCAGTAACTAAGGAGGATGCCATTGTGATGCTGGTGAGAATCTGGTTAGACTACGAGACAACATCAATCTGTGATAATATAGACTCGACTGCCTCTCGACCGTGCCTCGGGAATGTGTTGCTTCTCCGCAGGACTGATGTACTAGAGAATGGAAGGTATACGCGAGGAGCTGACCGCCTGGCAGTATTTTGGCGACTCCCAGACCGAGCTTCACTTGCGACTTGCAAATGACACAAGAGTATCCATACCAACGACCATCCCGTCGCATATCTGCCATCGCCCGTCTACGCCCTGTTCGCATCCTTAGCAGAGACATAATTATCACCACCATCCAGTCTTCTTGAAGAACGACATATCTTCCCGGTAGCAGTTCAAAGGTGTCACTGCAAACATGAACGCACCTGACAGGTATGCGCCGCTCCTTCCCTGTTCGATTTTACGTCGTCGTTCGCTGCTTTTCGGGTTCGCACACTCTATGCGACTTCCCTCGGCGATGTTCTTGCTTCTTCACTGGTTCCAATCTTCACTTTCTTGCTGCCCGTTCGCTACCCCCATACAATGGCCTTTGCACACAACCTATCTGCATCTATCACATTCCCAATTCTCCTTCCCACAATCGAAAAAATAGCTGCTTTACGCGCAAACCTCTCATCACACTCAATTGCACCCCTCCAATTGCTGAGATGGCTCCTACTGCCTACCATTTCAAGGGCACCCCCGTCACCCACATCACAGTCAACAAGGCAGACCGCGAAGATGTCGCTAACGATGTCCCTTCAAGATTCGAGCTCTTCCTCCTCGGCGACGGCGAGAAGAAAGTAACCTGGGTACCCGAGACCCGTAAGATCTTCCTTGCATTCCACCACCATTCACTCTTTCCTCCTCTTAACACAATCTTTCTTCAGGTGTTCCCGACGCCGCCGTCTTCACCTTCAACAAGGAAGACCACACTCTCGCCAACCTCCTCCGCGCCAAACTCGCAAAGTCACCAAACATTCTCTTCTCGGCTTACAAAGTCCCCCACCCCCTGTTCGCAACCTTTGAACTGCGTGTTCAGACCGATGGAAGCATCACTCCCAAAGATGCCGTCATTCGCGCCTGTGGAGATCTGATTCAAGAGCTGCAGAGACTGGACCAGGAGTTCACCAAGGAGTGGGAGCTCAAGAAGATTGCTGGTCAGGGTCGTGATGGTCTTTGAGTGGCTGCAACAAAGCACTGCACTGCATGGACATGAAGAAGAGCGTCTTTTACAAAGCATGAAAATCGGAGTTTAGGAGTTTGCTGAGATACGGCCGGAAAGGGGAAAAGACCATCGCGCATCGAGCTGGAGCGGAAGACGGTCTGTTGCTTTTCTTTTCACTTTCAAAAGGAGGGTATCATTATTTTTAACCCTTGCACGCCATACACAAGATACCCAAATTAAAATCTCAAGATCGTGCAGATGACACGATACCACAAACATCTGCTACCATTCCAAGAACATAGTCGATGCAGAGCACTACCTCAGATCTTCACATAGCTTTGATGGGTGTTGAACTATGCCGCACACAAATACATCTGCTATGGCTCTAAGCCTGTCCTCTTGTCGACTTGTAGAAATCATCGCTCATCCCAATAGTGATAGTAATCAGGGGCAGGCGCATCAGTAGGCTCCAACACCAACTCAAAATCAAAACACTCAATCCCGTCCACAATCAACTTTCCAGCCTCCACAGTAAAGAAATCATCCTTGACACAAGCACTCCATCCATTACTCGACGGCGTGCCCAACGCACCCCCATACCTCCCATCATTAACCAACTTCACCCTACCATCCGCCATGTCCTCGACCAAAAACTGCAAGCTCCCAGTCCCATACGCAGGCAAAAACCCACCATCGAATTCCTCGATCCCCAGCGCCCACTTTGCATAACTCAAAAACGGATCCCACTTTCCAAGAAAAAGAGTTTGGCCGCCGCCGTTTTTGATGCCCATCCACCAACGATTGCCGTCCGTGGGGCCGGTGATGATGGTCGTGTTCCAGAGGTCCGGGTCGGCGCCGTAAGGAGGGACTACGGTGCTGGGTTTGGAGATGTAGAAGCGGCCGTCGCTGGCGGCGAGGGGTTTATTGTGGATCTGGGGGTTGGTCGGGGAGTGGGCTATAGGGATGTAGGCTTGTGCTGCCAGAGCTGCTGGACAGAGGGCTGCGAGTGCAGAGACGGTGGTGCCGAGTTTCATTTTTTTTTTCTTTTCTCCTTTGCTTTTTGGGGAATTCAAAAATTTTCGTAAAGGGAAATTTTTTTGGAGGTTGGGATGGTTGGAGAGGAAGAAAAGGAGAGGATTCAAGACCTGTTTCTTTGGCTATATATTTTTGTCTCTTGTCTATAATTGATCATGCTTAACACGAGAAAAAGGATTTTTTCTTGCCATGGATATATCTGCATTCGATAGTCTCCTGCAGCCCCAGATCTCTTCGAGTCGTTCAAGGTCGAAAAGTGTTCAAAAATTATGGCGTGCGGTTTATCCTATTTTTATCTCGGCTTGCCCGGCGGTGGTTTCGAAGGGAATAAATCAAGGACATGATCAGGCGTGCAAATATTTCAGAAGCAGCTGCCTTGAATACGAGCTGCAATATAGTAGCTTGCATCTATCGATGGTATCGTGGCCTGGACGAATGTGGTTCAAGGTCGAAGAAGGAAAAAGGACGTCAAGCCGGGCAAAACACGTTTGTCTGCAGCAATCTAATATTAGGCTAATGATTAACCGAGCATCCAGAGCCCTATATTATATTGGGTACCTAGATATGAAAAAATAAATGGTAGCATCTGATGTTCGATCCGCTCACACTCGTCTGGATGCACACGTATCGTCCTCGACTAAATTCAATCAAAGTCATGTACACTGTAAAAAGCGAAACATATATCCAAAGTTATGCGCGAGACCATCCATACTACAGTATCGTATCCATAAAATCATCAGATCCCATAAAATTTCCCTTCAGATAGGCCCAAATCTTAGAACACCTTTCCTTTCTACTCTTGCTTGACGAGTGTCTGTCCATCCTCGGCATACACATTGACATCAAACTTGCGGAAGTCGCGAGACTTGACCTTGTTGGCAAACAATACATCGAGCTCTTCATAAGTGCGTCCCTTGCACTCTGGAAGCCTAAAGAACGTCCAGATGAAGAATACAAGTGACGTGCCGGCCCAGAAGAAGCCAGTCTTTCCCTTCCAGTTGCCAGCGGTTCTAGGAGCAACGTCAGCGTGACTCTTCAGTATGTTTGTTCTTTGTAGGTACGTACGGGTTGAGCATGTAAGGGTTGACAGCACCACAGATGATGTTGGCGATGTAGTAGGCAATTCTTGCCAAGCAGACACTCTTGTTGCGAAGACGAGTCGCTGAAGTTTCACCAACGATGGCGTAGCAGATAGGTCCCACAGTCAAATAGTAGGTGAACAACCAGAGAAGCATCATGACGGCTTGAGCGTAGTTGCCGCCGACGCTAGTGGAATTTGCAGCGCTGATGGACCCAGTCGTGGCAAGGATCAAAGAGAGAAGACCCAGGCCCCACAGGTACAATGTGCGACGACCGAAAGCATGAAGGAGCTTCCATGAGATGATGGTGCCAACAGTCGCCATGGCGAGTCCTCCTACGGTCATCTTGAACGAGATCGAGGTGGGTAGACCAGCTTGAATAAAGAAATAAGTCGGTGTTCCGCCCATAGCACTGCCACAGAATGGCTGGGCAGCGAAGACCTGCATATCATTAGATCTTCTGACCTTCTCAAAGTGGATTGTTGAGCTTTTCACATACCATGCACACAATCTCTGTGCGGCGACGATCAATACCCTTGAAGCAATCCCAGTAGGAAGTACCTGCACTGATGTCCATCTCAAGCTGATTGGTATGTTGCATCATGGCCAGCTGGGCTCTGTGGTCATCATCGTTTTTGGACGACGAAAGTCTCTTGATTGAGCGAAGGGCAGCTTCATTGTTGCCCGTACGAATCAAGTGCCAAGGAGACTCTGGAGCAAAGTACGCAAGAGTCGCGATTGGGATCGGAAATGCCCATTGCAAGCCATAAGGAAGTCGGTATGCCCATTGTGTTGTGATACCAGAGACTCCGGACTGGACACCGGCGCCGATGAGTTGACCAATGGCCCACGTTAGGTTAACATAGACGGTAAGGTACCCACGGAGGGCAGTCGGGCACACTTCGGATGCGTATGCGGGTGCCATAGTTGCAAAAACACCCCATGGGATACTGGAATATTGTCAGTTTTCAGGAGTAGACGATGATGCCAAGATTGGTCTACTTGCCCGCACAGAATTTGGCCGACCAGGATGACTTCGACAGAGGGAGCGAAGAAGCAGATGGAGATGAATCCGAGGAGGGACAAAAGCGAACCGATCATAACCTTACGATAGCCAAATTTGTGGGTGAGGTAGCCATTGAGGAAAGCACCAATCACTGTTCCAATCTGAGTGCCATTACCCAGACCTGCTTGCCAGGCAGCAGAAAGGGTATAGCCATTGGTGGCAGCATCGTGTTCTCCGTACTTCTTGACAAAGGCCGGTTGACCAAAAAAGGAGTAGATCAACACAATATCATATCCTTCCATGATGATGGCAGTCGAGATGGCGATGGACCATGCGCAAGCCTGAGGGTACTTCTTCAGGGCCTGGATCAGGGTCATGTTGTGTTCTTCATCGGTCGCAGCAGCTGCGAGGCCATGGTCGACCTTCTCATCGGCAAAGGAGGCAGCCTTGCCCTCAATATGAACACCATCGGTCTTTTCGTCCAACATGTCGAAGGTGAGCGAGACCAGACGAATGTTGTGGGACTTCGTATGTCAAACAAGAAGAGGATTTTGTCAATATGGGCGTGAAACCTGGGGAACTTGTATATCAATACATGCTGATTACACCTTTGCTTATATAGAAAAATTGTTCACGTACTCTTCCCCATGGGGGAGGGGAGAAACATGGGGAACTGTGGAGGTCAAACCTTGAACACTCGATCCACGTGAGAGTGGTTTGTGCCACCACCGGACGGTTTGGACAATTGATGGTTGACTCGACCTGGATTGCGCTGCAAAAGTCGAAATGCCCCGTCGGGAAATCCACCGGGAAGCTTGTTTCGGGGTCGCTGGATGCAGGTGTTTGCCGCACGGCCGTTGCTAGATGCTCACAAAGCCAAAGTAGTGATGAATTCTGTGAATGAGAGTCCACATTAATATTCTGTGTTGATGCAATTGTGTAGCCCGTATTGCTTCAAGCTTACATCCATTCGAATGGGAATCTTCCTAATAAATCATTCCAAGGATACCTCGATGTCACTGAATCCGTACAATATTTTTTTCGCGCCGAGGTTACGAGGTCCTTGTAGATGCTTGTGCACAGCGGAGCAAGAGACTCTCGTATGCCTTCGAAATTGGCCACGCTGAGCATCGTTTCTTGATCAGCTTCGCGCCAACCTTCAGCACACCAAGTGCTCCACCGGACTGACAGATGTTTCCCACGCCCAGCATATGCGGTTGCATAGCATTGCCACGACGGATAAATATCTGAATAAGCTCGTCATCGCAAGGTCGGTCGATTTGTATCATTGTGGGGTCGTATTCCTCTTCGGCATCTGCGCGCAATGCAGCAGGATGATCTTCATCTGTTGTGGTTTGTAGCAAAGGTACAAACGATCCATAAGCCCACAACACTATAATGGCCATATAAAGGCAGGTTGGCTCAAATATGTTACCTGTTCCGTGATGGCGAATGTACCAGAACATTGCTCCCGCATGTACAATCGCCAACCTCGACTTGTAATGATCTTTGGAAATCCACAGCCAGATTCTGGCAACAAGGTCCTCGCGACGCGAACGAGAGCTTCCGGCGTGGACGAAGGTGGCGTCGTTCCCGTGAGATGACACGACTTCGGAGATCAAATCGTGTACGTCCCGATACGGGACAAGCAAGATCAGTCGCGACATGTGCAAATGCAGTACCACCGGAGGTTCAAGACCTTGTAGACGAGCTATGACAGCATGTGTTGCCCAGTGTAAGGTATCAAGGCAGTCTAGGGCTTTGTTGCGCCACTTTTGGTATTCCGGATCAGAGGGTAGCCAGTAAACGTCCCTAACAGACTCTCCGGACTGCTGCTGCCCCGCATCAAGGCCGCTCAGAGGATCGAGGATCTGAAGCCCTACATCTTGGGTCCTGCGGCAAACGGCAAGGATGGCAATCGTGTGCGCGAAGTCTCCCGGCTCTTGGGCAAGCGGCTCCTGGTGGTAAATTGTCCGAAGCAACGGTATTAGGCCTGTCGGCTGTTTGTGTGTGGACTTGAGATTCAACCATGCTCCCGGGGACTCCGCGGCCCATAAAGCTTCATGAACAGGCAAATCTGTTTGAACGTCGCCCAGTGAGAAGTTTGCCGACGAGCTTTTGCCTGTGGTCAACAGATCCCAGCTATCAAGCAGCCAAGCACAATAGGCTACCCTACGCTGACTCTCGCGCTGTGCCCAAGCTCTCCAGCTGTCTTCCG